>JAHLJT010008446.1:87644746-87686977 GCA_031308135.1 Acheta domesticus | reverse complement strand
ATTCTCGTCACTAGAACCGTAAGTTGAAGTTACAAATACAAAGCCTTCACAATCACAGAATGCTTATGAACATTTCACTAAATTCTAATGATTATGAATTCTGGTTCCTCGTGGAAGGTATTTAATTGAAAAGTAAAACCTTATCGCGCATATTCAGTCATCGTCAACAATGTTTCGTCAATTTCTGGCAGGTATCGCTCTCCAAATTTGACATTCGAGCAGCTACATTGCATTTTCCCTTTTGTAAGTGCATTGTTTCATTACTTATTTTTTCCAGTATTTTTCTACCAATCTATTACAAGACCTCCCTTTTCATATCTTTTCTATTCTCTCTTTTGACCCACTTAAATTATGGAGAATGGAGTGCAAGATGTTCTCATTTGCTTATTAGCATCCAAAGAGTACCAATATTTGCAACAGTCTCATAATTAGAGTTATCACGAACAGCTCTTCATAATTACACAGTTTCAAAGATTCTGAAAGAGTAACATCCCATTAAACACACACACCAAAAGGACAGGTATATTTTTAGCGGATTATCGTCACGCTAAAGTGGTGACTAAGAACACTGCACTTGTCGGCGCTGTTGCTAAAGCCTCGGCCACAACCACCTTGCGTATCGGAAATGCTCGTGCATCCAGGCAAAACCGGTTTGTACGCGCAACCGTTTTACATACTCGCTGCAAAGGAGAACCAGACCTGCCCTGCAAACAGAATACAAGGAATGTGTCGGTGACGGTGACGATCACTGAAGAGCTCTTTCTTGTCCAGCTTTCTCCAGTTTGGGGAAGAATATATTAATTACTTGGTTGCCAAAGGCAAGTAAATTAGGCCTCATGTTGATAACTAATTATCAGATTGGGTCATTATAATTAAAATTTATTGTTAGATTGCTGTAATGAACAACATCCTCAACTGTCGAATCTCAAAAATACACATGGATCTTTACGTTACCGAATGACTACTACTCAAAATTGGATGTGGAGAAGAATGCACTTATTTTAACTCAGCAATGGCACGGCACACGTTTGAAACTTACTATTTCTGTAACTTTCTTCCTGTAACCTACCGCTATCTTACCAGGCGAATAATAATAATAATAATAATAATAACAACAACAATAACAATAACAATAATAATAATAATAATAATAATAATAATAAAACAAAGAAGAAGAATCAGCTGCCTGCAGAAGCAAACATGAATTATCATACTGAGTGCATCACTGTTTACAGCACAGCTGACGTCATGTAACAGCAAGGCTTCAAGAAGAGACTGCCGGCCGCTAATTCATTACTATACACGTGTTGCATTATGAAAAGGCACCTTCTTTTATTTATAAACATCAAAAACCGTTAAAAACAATGTCGTGCTATGAGAAGAGTATATGTCTTAGTGCGTATATGTTTTACTATATGTATCCTCCACCTGTGTTACTGCAGTAATACTGAAGCTTTTGTGTTAAAATAATTTATTGTAGTGTTATACGATGGCATTTATTCGTTGTTCTTGAACAGTGTGTATGCTAATTTTGGAAAACCATTTTGTGAGATTTTGTTCAGCAGCATTTTTGCTGCAGCGGACTCCTCGTATTTACCTTTTTATGTAACTTTTCAGATGCCCGAAGCGCCCCTAAACGTCTATTAAAAAACATGTCTTAATAAACATTTCTGGCTTCTGTAAATTTTGATTGCGTTAAATATAAATGAACGGCACAAACAAATCACACTTTGATGTGCCAGTAATAGTAGATTTTCCTATTTTGTATTATTTATTAATTTATTTTATGAATGGTTTAGGCACAAGAATCTTAGTTAATAGTTTCACAATATCACGGTAAAGTACATATCACATTATAATTCATAGAGGTATCACGTATACGATAATCTCACTTCTTTATTAATTAACTTTAAATCAGTAAATGGTAATGCCTGGTAGTAAATTACAGAAATAAGTGTTATAAAGCAGTTTATCGTGGTTTTACACCCAAGTTCTCCACACGGTATTGGATAAAGAAGTCTTTTTTATCCTCTTGGTTAGGGCAATAGACATTTTATGGCAATGAATATTTTGTCTAATGTTTCCCAAACAAGACAAAATTTGAACTCCATTATTTTTGTCTTTTCACCTATCAGGTAAGTATTGGTTCAAGTGAACCAGAAAATCTCCCCGATAGTTTCATGATATAAGAATAACTAGTGTTCTTTCGGTATCATGAGAAGTGAATGTCCTTCAACGATTTTTAATTTCTTTTTAATCTCTCGAACATTTACATATATACCTTATGAAATACTACTTTTTTTCAAATAAATATAACCCATTTATTATTGATTAGCATCATTCATTTCGGTAGTAGTCGTATCCGACCATTTGTGAGGAGCCCCGTATACTAGTTCACCACGTCCCTTCCTATCTTGTACTAATATCTGCGGATTGTAAGATATTTGATGGTGTTTTTATCCTATTTATACATCTTGTTCTACGAAGTTTTCTTCTTTTAACATTCAGTGTGTCTTAACAAAAGACATTTTTGTGTTCAACATTCTTTATGATGAGTCTAAATTCAATATAATTTCAATATTTGTCCTTCTAAGGATCATTGTGGGTTCATTTTTATCAGTGTTAACTTGTTCGTTCTTTCCTATAGTTCATGCAATTCACAGAAGTTTTCTTCAGGACCCTATTTCAACGCAATCTATCCTTCGCCGTTCCGTCTTTCTTAACGACCAGCTCGCACAACTGTAAGCGAACATTGTGAAAATCAGGATCTCAATAATTCGTAAATATTATTTACCACCATCAAAAAACATGAAAATATATAAGGCAAATAAGGAGAATGATTGTGCTAAAATTCATCTCCTCACATAACTTCCAACAGCTCATTTCCGTGGTGTGATCAACCTTAAATCACTGCTCCCTATTATTTGAACAAATTTAAAAATCAGGCAGATTAAATCAATACCAGATTAACGGAAAATCACACGTTTTTCGAATCTCTTACTTCTTAATTAACTCATACACAAATTACAAGTATTAAGTTTTTCCTAAAACTATTTACTCAGTTAGGGAAAAGTCTCCATGAGGTCTTCGAAATTATTGTATGAGAAGTTATTTACAAATTGTTTTTTTCTCAACATCACACTTTATTTCCTACAACGCTGTTCAAACTGTGGTCACCACCATTAAAAAGCGACTCACTAGGGTTAGCGGCCGCTTGTTTTGATTGGTAGTCTTCTGCCTTTTCGGCAGATTACCAGGTGAAAGCCGCAGCAGTACCCTAATAAATGGGCCATGGACCACATGTGATTTCCCGTACGCAAGCGCCCAGGTGCCCACGTGCGCGAGCGCTACGATACCACACATGACGGAGACCAGGCGGAAGCACAGACCTTGTCCTGGCTGGGTGGTGACCCGCTGGGTACCTAAACCGTTTGATACAATTACAATAAATAGTATCTTAACGAGGCCGTTATCCCTTTCCGCGTGCGTAAAAAAATCCTCGAGTAGAAAGCAATGCGTCTTTCTTAACCACAGCTTCTATGAAGTGGTGTTGCATTTTTGTATTTACGAACCTACGATGAGATTGTCGACGGCCAATAAAAATAATAATAATATAAATTATAAATATTATAATATAAATATAATAATAATATTAATATTAATAATTAATGGATCAGAGAAATTGCTTGCTTTATCTTCCCAGCGTTGCCATGTGGCAACCATGTAGTAGCTTCAGGTCATTTGGCACTGATAATCATCTGGTACAAGAGGACTTACGTAAGTTGCACGGAACGTCCTGTGCTTCTCTACGTTCTCCAAACTAAACTACGTTCCTTCATCAAGCCCAATTTCCCGAAATTTGGCGTTCAATTACCTTACGAATCCAACGAATTCTTTCTAGGATGTTTTGGTTGATTATATTTTCTACTGTCTCTTGCGGTCCTTTACCAAACCAGCCTTGTATAGCGAGCCCTCTAACACACTCTTTCCGTAATTGTGTACTTATTAACATTACCATTACATACACTGGGATGGTAGAACCTATTACCGTAAATAGAGTGGTTTTAGAAGTAAATAACAGTACATATGCGAATAGTCTATGTTATCTTGCAATTTTGCCATAATTTTGTAATGTTATCGGAGGGTGGGAATGCATCATGCTCCGAAACGTCATATTTATGTAAAAATAATGATAATAAACTTAAGATTTAATACAAAAATGAGTTATCATTGAGTGTCGTATACGAAGAAGTAATGATTACTTACGATGTTCCTTGACGAACTGTAACCGTTAAAGAAATGTTTGAAGATTATTGATGTTAACAACTAATAAAATAGTCAATTTGATATTGACCAAGTTAAATGAATAGTAAAATGGAATAAAGAACAGATGTTGCAAAGAAAATTTAAAACCAAAATTATTCTTCTTCCATTTTTTACTGTGCGACATTCGGCTTTCCGACAAAAATAGCATAACTAAAATAACATCTCCGGAAGTGAGCCACTTGTTTAGACGTAGCTAAGCAGAAAAGTTCACGCAACTGAAGTATAAATGCTGTCGTGCGAATCCTCAGGAATCCAAGAGCTGTCTGGTGTTGCAGACAGTCGGCATGAGAGGAAATGCCACGCAAGCTGGCATCCGCTTCAACAGGCAGAGCTGCGGCGACGCTTGCACACCAAATCCTTCCCGGATTTTCGCGGTCGCTTTCAGATAACCTCAGGGGAAGTTATATGTACTGCTGCTATCCCGGAACACAAAATTACTTGGGAAAGAGCTCCTGCAAGTTGCACGGAAATTTCTTATCCAGTATTTACTTAGTACTGGAATCAGCCCCACATCTTGAAGTGTTTACTTCTTACCATTGGCACAGAAATTTTAAATATCCAAGATTAGTTAGCTGTTAAGAAAATAATGAACGATATATTAAACACAAATTAAAACGTTTTTCATTTTTGGCCCTCTTCATCCGCAAAGGATGTATTTTATCCTAGATGTGTTGAGGTAATACTCAGTATTTGTCAGTTAAATGGCAACTTCTAAACAATATCGATTTTATTTCCGCCAATAAAATAATGTATATAAGTATTTTATTTCAGATGTTAACTTAATTAAAATATGCTCATCTTTAAACTCTCACAATTTCAGACAGCTCTGCACTCCAGCTCTCGCATCTCCTGTGTTTTGAAGTAAAACTACATATTAGGCTGAAAATGAACAAGAATGGGCCCGGTATAGCAGGTTCCCGTCTGCTAGTCTAACCCGCCCGGTTGTGCACTGTGAAGAGAACCAATAGTTATAAAAATCCCCTGGCCGCGTTATGGGCGCTGCGAAAGTTAAGATGAGTGATGGAGCTGCCACCTCACAGCTTCCAAACAAGCTGAGTAGAATTTTGTACCACTGTCCCCAGGTGGCTTGTTGTCACTAGTTCCACCATCCCTTTCAAGCACAAACCCGCCATCTAAGATCTTAGAGTCGTCTTCTGACGATGAAAAGTACTCCATTACGACTCTCGCTTATAAAGTTCTAAAGCACTTAAATAAGGTAGAGAAAGATGTTGAAGATTTACACATAATAAACGAAGAGCAATGGACGGAACATACAAATCTCTGGTGTAAGGGATCCAGAGAGTCTCAAGAAGAAAGGCTTTGCTATACCAGAACGGTTAACCTAGTACCTATACCAGTATGGACGGACGGACGGACGGACGTTCTGCCGTCAACCAATTTTTCGGTATGAAAGACCAACTAAATGTGAATTTCACTACCCAACGTGTGAGAGGAAGTAAATTACAGCGTAAGCACGCAGTATGGCAAGAAAACATCAGATAAACAGAAGACAAAAGGAGATAGGCTAAACGGAGATAAACGATAGATTAAACGAAGAGAGAGTAAATACAGAGTAAATACAGAGTAAATACAGAGTAAATACAGAGTAAATACAGAGTAAATACAGAGTAAATACAGAGTAAATACAGAGTAAATACAGAGTAAATACAGAGTAAATACAGAGTAAATACAGAGTAAATACAGAGTAAATACAGAGTAAATACAGAGTAAATACAGAGTAAATACAGAGTAAATACAGAGTAAATACAGAGTAAATACAGAGTAAATACAGAGTAAATACAGAGTAAATACAGAGTAAATACAGAGTAAATACAGAGTAAATACAGAGTAAATACAGAGTAAATACAGAGTAAATACAGAGTAAATACAGAGTAAATACAGAGTAAATACAGAGTAAATACAGAGTAAATACAGAGTAAATACAGAGTAAATACAGAGTAAATACAGAGTAAATACAGAGTAAATACAGAGTAAATACAGAGTAAATACAGAGTAAATACAGAGTAAATACAGAGTAAATACAGAGTAAATACAGAGTAAATACAGAGTAAATACAGAGTAAATACAGAGTAAATACAGAGTAAATACAGAGTAAATACAGAGTAAATACAGAGTAAATACAGAGTAAATACAGAGTAAATACAGAGTAAATACAGAGTAAATACAGAGTAAATACAGAGTAAATACAGAGTAAATACAGAGTAAATACAGAGTAAATACAGAGTAAATACAGAGTAAATACAGAGTAAATACAGAGTAAATACAGAGTAAATACAGAGTAAATACAGAGTAAATACAGAGTAAATACAGAGTAAATACAGAGTAAATACAGAGTAAATACAGAGTAAATACAGAGTAAATACAGAGTAAATACAGAGTAAATACAGAGTAAATACAGAGTAAATACAGAGTAAATACAGAGTAAATACAGAGTAAATACAGAGTAAATACAGAGTAAATACAGAGTAAATACAGAGTAAATACAGAGTAAATACAGAGTAAATACAGAGTAAATACAGAGTAAATACAGAGTAAATACAGAGTAAATACAGAGTAAATACAGAGTAAATACAGAGTAAATACAGAGTAAATACAGAGTAAATACAGAGTAAATACAGAGTAAATACAGAGTAAAAACAGAGTAAAAACAGAGTAAAAACAGAGTAAAAACAGAGTAAAAACAGAGTAAAAACAGAGTAAAAACAGAGTAAAAACAGAGTAAAAACAGAGTAAAAACAGAGTAAAAACAGAGTAAAAACAGAGTAAAAACAGAGTAAAAACAGAGTAAAAACAGAGTAAAAACAGAGTAAATAAAGAGAAAGGAAAATAAAGAAAGACAATTTAGATTATATACATACACATTTCACCGGTTTACTGGCATAGAGCTTCCTGTATGTTACTAGCAATTTGTATCGCAGAACAATGTGATAAACGCATTTAAAAATCTGATTTTGAATTACAATAATTGCCCGCGTTTCTTTCATATTAAAAAAATTTAACATATATTCCAAGCAAATATGACCATAGGAAGCAAATATGACCATAGGAGCTGCGCTCTCAACATTGAGAATAGATTTCTAAAACATGTGCATATTTTCTGATATATTTTTGTAATAGTTTCAAATACTGAATGTTTATTTTTTATTTATTTATTTGTCAAAAAACAGTAAAAACTGTATATGACGTGTGGGGAAAGAAATTTTTTTCTGCGCACATTTTCTTGAGGGCCAGAATTAAAAAAAAATGAATTTAGAAAATAATTATTTTAGAAAAATAAAAATATTTGAAAAATGTTTTTTCCCGAGTTATAGAAAATCAATTTCAACTGTAAATGAACTACAAGCAAAAGGAGTGCTAACAAAACGTGCGCACAGTGAAGCTACATTTACGTCCAGAAGCAAAACAAGGGGCCATCTCAGCATTTGCTCAATGGATCAGGGAAACTGGACAAAAACCTGATCGAGATGGGGGTCATTGACCCGGAAGCTGAAGTACATTACTTGTTACAGGCGTATTAAGTATTTTTTTTAAATGTATACAATGCAAACGTAAACTAATTCATTATATATCTTTGTTTTGTTACATTAAACATTATTTTTCTTTTTCACGATCAGTATAGTAATGTTTAAATGCATTTCTCTTTAGTACAGATTAAGTTAAAATAAACACGAAACACATTTCAGTACACATTTCAGAACACATTAATAATACATTTCATAATGTGTACCGACTTGCGAAAAGTCAGCGAACCGATTTATTTAAAATTATGAAATTACATTGCAGAGAGATCAACACTAATGCATGTTAATTCATTTTGCACTGACGGCAGTCACGAAGAAATGGAAAAATTAATCCAGTAAACCGGATAAAATTTTACACGAAACGCATTATCAGAGCACTATACCTAATTGCACCTACGCCACTCTATCGCTTTGAGCGTAATGGACTTGCGCAACCTGCTGTGCAAACTTCGGGAGAACAGATTTACAAAAGCGGGGGGTTTCCAACACACACAGAATTCAAACCAATGTTCGCTCACCAAGCTTTTGTACAACCAAACAATGACTAAGATCTTAATGAAACCGCAATGAATAACGTTTTTAAAAAGATTTATATAGTAAAAGCGTATTTCTAAAGAAACCGCTAGAAAGCACGACGAATTTTTATCTTTTAAGTGAACGCTTTATGCTTTTGCTGAGATTATGGGATAAATTGAAGCAATTGTCTTGTAGAAACACAAACTATGTATTTTACATTTTGAAAGTACATACAAAAATTGCAGGTATAAACAATACTTAACATCGGCAGCAACCCCTTTCTTGCCTGTCAAATGGCGTGTCAAAGAGCCGCGTGGGTAATTCAACGGAAGGAGTGGGAGAGGTTACGGATGACTAACCCAGAAGAAAAAAAAGATGGAAAAGGCAGGGGCAAAAGATGGAAAAGCAGGGGCAAAGGATGGAAAGCAGGGGCAAAAGATGGAAAAGCAGGGCAAAGGATGGAAAAGCAGGGGCAAAGGATGGAAAAGCAGGGGCAAAGGATGGAAAAGCAGGGGCAAAGGATGGAAAAGCAGGGGCAAAGGATGGAAAAGCAGGGGCAAAGGATGGAAAAGCAGGGGCAAAGGATGGAAAAGCAGGGGCAAAGGATGGAAAAGCAGGGGCAAAGGATGGAAAAGCAGGGGCAAAGGATGGAAAAGCAGGGGCAAAGGATGGAAAAGCAGGGGCAAAAGGATGGAAAAGCAGGGGCAAAGGATGGAAAAAGCAGGGGCAAAGGATGGAAAAGCAGGGGCAAAGGATGGAAAAGCAGGGGCAAAGGATGGAAAGCAGGGGCAAAGGATGGAAAAGCAGGGGCAAAGGATGGAAAAGCAGGGGCAAAGGATGGAAAAGCAGGGGCAAAGGATGGAAAAGCAGGGGCAAAGGATGGAAAAGCAGGGGCAAAGGATGGAAAGCAGGGGCAAAGGATGGAAAAGCAGGGGAAAAGAACGAAGGTAGGAATGAAGAAAGAACAAAAAAGAATGAAAGAAAAAGAGTGGGAAATTTCAGAGAATCTGAACGCAGTATCCCGGTGACAATCATGGACGAGTGTTGCATCTCATTACGCCGCGCTTCCAGAACGGGACAAATTGGCAGGCATGGTGCGCTGGCGGATCGACTGGCGCTCGACTGACGCCCGCCCGCGCCCGGGCCCGCGCCCGAGCCCGCGTCCCCGCTGCGGTTTTCATTACCGGGAGTAAAACCTAATTTCGTCTCGTAAGCTCTCTTTGCTGCGAGGCATTTAACGTGTGGGAACCGATCGCCAGTTTTTTTTCATCTCCCGCTCCACCGGCTCACTGAACCTGGTCCACCGTTCTAACGACCCCTGGCAATGCTCGGCATGCCACAAAGTTAATGGCCTGCGCACGTCTTTAAATATATCACATTAACGATCATATTTGTTTCTCTATTAACAGTGCCCACGTTATACACTCGACAGGGTACGCACATAATTTAATCTTTGATCTCTTGCTCGCATTTTCGACTTATTTCATTAGGTAATTAGAAGTCGTGCGAGTATTTTGGGTACGGTGGTTGACGTAATGAGATCTTACTCTGGCAATGAAAACCACGATTTATCAGACTAAAATCTGCCAGCCTACCTCACAAAGGTCTACTAAATTACAACAGTCTGGACAGTCTCGATTGACAGATTTTTATGCTAATGAGAATCTTTAAGCTCTTCACGCAGATGGTAAAGTAATCAAAATATTTTCCGCTTCAAATCTGTTTCTATACAATTAGGGACCGTACTAACAATAAAAAATGAACACCATTTTAATAATATTTTAAATATATTAATTACCATTTGTACTATTTAATACTGTAAGACCAAATAATCCAGTAACAAATTTAGAATCTCGGTCAATGACCCTAATCTCGATCAGGTTTTTCGTCCAGTTTCCCTTGATGGTGAATTGACCATATTTTTGCGGATCCATCCAGAAAATTCGAAAAGAAATCTCTAAAAATGTGGTTTTCTGGCGTTTTTAAGTAATCAAAAGTAGTTTTGAGTGACTTATGGCACCTACAGAGGCGATCAATAGCCGACTCGATTCCTCTCAAAAAGACAAACTGATTATGACCATTCTCAGCCGATTCCCTCTAGGATATCCTGAAGAATTCTAGAAAGTTATTGACGGTTTCAATACGCTGCCCTTGTGGGCCCTTAATACCGATTTCGTCCAAATTGATGTTTGCCGATCGATCTGCCGAACTCGAGGCGAATTTGAAACTGATTCATTTTATATTGGAGAGTACTTTGCAAGAAGCCTTAACATTTCGAACTTTTCTTACAAATGGTTCCAAATTATTGGATTTTTTCTGTAATAGAGCAAGGAGGCTTTTTAGTTCGCGGATTTAATTTTCGTTAAACTTTCTGAATTTTCGAAAATAGCAAAATTAGAAATGCTGCGAGATATGTTATTGTAAATTAGTTTCTCTGCACAATATCACTGGTATTACATCTGATGTTCTATTCGTTGTATAAATTGATTTATACATCATTGAAAAAATGTATTTACGAAATTGGCAGATCGATTGAATTCCTTCAGACAATAACATTTGATTTTAGCAATTTTTTTAAAAAACGGAGAAGCGAACACACTGTGGAAGACTGAAAGGCAATCAGCGTATGCCATCTATTCTGTAAGATTTTTTACATCCTGTTTTCGTCCTGAAAGCGCTTTCCCATACTTAATGATCGGTTTAAAAAACACATAATTGAGGCATTTAATTCATTATACATTCCAGGTTTATACTACACTACTATTTCTCGTATACAACATTATTACTTTCAAAAACCACAAATTTCACAGACCTTTCATAAACCTTTCTGAAATAGACTTGAAAATGCCTGATGTGAGAAAGTTTTGCAATAGCATGTCCAACGGTCCTATAGAGAAGTCTGCAAACCTCGCCGCGCGGAGATAGATACACCAGAGATGCGGAGACAGATTCATGGCAAAGCGCCAAAGTCACAGTTGAACGAAAGGTCGCTCTGAAGAAAAATATCCAGATTCCGCTTGAACTTCGGCACGCATTATAAGAAGTAGAAACAAAACAGGATAATTCCACCACAGCTAATCGCCTTCCTGCATTTCTTCTACGGAAAATATATCTTGTCATTTTGTCTCTTCTATGCGTTTCTCAGTTTTATTTTACCCCAACATCTAAATATCGTGTATCAAATGGGCACTAAAAATTAGAATAAAGATGCTTGATTCGTCAATTACACGAATAATAAAATATTGCTTGCAAGAATTAATTAGATTTTTACTTCAGACGGAAACCAATTAAAACAATGGTAACAATTTAATTATATAATACCACCAAATAATCTCCTCGACAAAATTTCACCATTACGCAACATTCATGTAAGTAGAACACCTTCAGCAAAATCTAGATAACGTTACTTGTCTGAATTAGTCTGGTAATATTTCATATACAAATGTTGCAATTTTTCAGTAATATACTAATTGTTTAAAGCTAATGAGTAATAGTCAGTACAAATTTCCTTGAATACTGAATTTGTATGATCACAAAAAAGCCTTCAATTCCTTCACATTTCATGATCCCTGCTGTGCTGTACTCTTACTTATGAGTAAGATCCGCACAGGAGGGATTCTAGGAGAGCAAAAATTCATATACTTTCTCGCATTATTTGAAAATTTGACAATTTTCGAAAATTCAGAGAGTTGAACGAAAATTGGATGTCATTTTTATAGGACGACTTTGCACTATCCAAGTAAAAAAGAAAATCTTTCGAGTCGTGTTTGAGAAAATACTTTTTAAAACTGCTTTTATTTCTCGAAAAGTTACGTGAAAGCTACACATTCTGAAAAGAAAATTATACAGACCTCACCAATTAAAGAATTGAAAGAATTAATGAAAAACAGATTTCATTACGAAGAAATCTTCGATATTGTGGTTGTGGTTGTAGTTGTAGGAAGACGCCGACAAAATTTTAAACGGGCGGACGGGACAGATGTTTTGCCGTAAACCATTTTTTTGGTATCGAGGGTCCACAGAATGCGAGTTCTTACTACACAGTTCCCTAGACTTCCCCGGGAGACTAAGGAGGTGTCAGAGGAAGTAATTCACTACATAAACGAACAAGAATTACATATTTCTTCGGTATAAGAGACCGACAATACGAGTTTTACTGTCTAAAGTCGTTGCTTTTTGCTGCAGTATTACAATACATTCTCTACACTGCGTAAGTAGTATGTTAGAAAATAAAATATTCTGGAAAAACATAGAAAAATTGAATTACTTGTCTGGTTGGCGAGAGATTAAGTATATACCGCGACTATGTCAATAAACCAATGGCATCAATATTTCTCTTGACATGATACAGGAATAGCTCAATAATCTCTAAAATTATTTTCAGATGGTGCATAGAAGTACATAAATCTGGGTAATCTAGTATTAACGATGAAGGTAGGCAGTAAAGGCGTTCCCATGTATTTCTTTATTACACTGCGGTGAACTACAATGGTGGAAGAGGTTCTCCAGAAAGACACTGGTATGAAAATTATCGAAATGGTCCGGGAATAGGATGGGCAAATTGTTTTAATGGCTGATGCGTTAAGCAACGAGTGATATAGTGCAAAATGCTTTTGGAATCCAGGACCGTACTCGGTCCAAGGTCCAAAAAACTGTCGGTACGAATTTATGGAGCGAGTCATCAAGGCGCATTGATCCAAAAAGTCCTAATGAAGGCAAAGAGATAGGTAGCAAGTTTGGCACAGTTGCCTCAGTGGCATTTTCCAGACAGTCCGGCTATCATCACTAGCGACCTATGAAGGGAATTAAATTTCCTGAGCCCGTGTCCGATATCTCACTACTTCCGTGGTAGTTCCACTATCACACGAGACATTTATTGAGAAATGACATGTCTAGGAATAGCATCAACAGTATTCCGATGCATTAATGTGTCACGGAATTTCTCCAGACAACGTATTCCCTGGCCAATTTTATGGCATCCCCAAGACACAAAACGTCATTATTTGCCTTTATAAACTAAAAATAAATTTCTAATATACTGAGAAATTTTTGAACTTTTTATTTGCCTATACTTCTTTGGAAACTTCTAATCCCACAATTTTACCACTACGGATAATCATATTGTATTCCTTAATTGATTAAACAACTGCAAAGGAATATATTTCTACTTAAGTTTCCGATTTGGGTAATAAGCTACGTTTCGGTATTTCAGCCACCCAAACTCGCGTATTAGACCGTGATGTAGACGAACTAGCTATTTTCCGATGGAGTTTACCCCCCTTTTTTCGCATCCAGCTTGGGTAAAGGGGGAGGCCAGGGTTTTGCGCGAATTCCAGCCAATCCTATTTAGACCTTTCCGCATGCCGGAGGTTGCCTACTCCGCATCGTCCACGCGGTCGCCAATGACCGCTCCGATCGGTAGCGAGCTGCAGAAGAGATCTTCACTGCAGCACGGATAAAGAGAGATTCACTTCAGCAACGATGAAAAGAGATTCGATTTACTTCACTTTATTGCACGTTCTATCGACAAGAAGGGAGATCAAATGCGTGCGCGCCAAGATTTCTTTTAAAACCAAGCCTTTGTTGCACCTCCACTCCTTAAAATTCTCGAAACTGTCAAATGCGTTAACGCTGGTCGCATTACGACGAACTCTTAGAAGACAAATAACATGAAAGAAGAATTACATCGGGAGAAAGAGAGAAAATAAAACGTATGGGCGAAATGATAAAATCAGGATGTTGAAAATTCAAAAATGAATACATTTGTGAAGAAAAATATCACGATTTCACAACAGCTATATTTACAAAGGTGACCTTTCACATAATTATATATTGTTTTTAAAATTAATTATTTCTGCATGAAATATGAATACCTAAAGTTTATTTTAGAATGCCACAGAACTTACAAAATCTTTAGTGATTTTCCAAATAATTCAAATTGATGTAGCTATCTTTATAGAAATATAAAACTTACTTCCCCCTTGTACTTGATTTACACTTTATATATATAGTGATTGTAAATATATTACAATCATGACAATAGTCATAAAATTTGTCGAGACACTCTCCAAAGAATTTTCTGCGCAAATACGTTGTGAACAGCCTCACTGCCATTTTGAAAATTGTTGTCTTGATAACTGATAAAGACTCTGAAGTCACGTAATAATGTCTGTGTGACGAAAATAATTGTCCAGTCACACTCTAAACAACTACAAATGGAAAGTTGATTGAAAACTATTTCACTATCCTTTCGACATTTCAATATCAATTTTTTCTTCATTACTGTAGTTTATGTTCTTTAATCTTACTCTCAGTTATTAGTATAAAAAATATTCCTGTTTCTAGATGTGACACGAGATTCCGCTATATAAAATAAAGACCTTCACCTGTCATATCTTCGCCAAACTAACACGCAGTGTGCATTCGCTTCAGGCAACATCGCCGTAATATAGGTCATCGGCGCAGGTGCGGAGGGCATGCGGGTGCCACGGGCGTTGCCGCCCACCCCCAATGCTCGTCGCCCCGCCCTTTCCCTTCCCGGCCCACCCCGCACCGCCGCGCCCCGCACCACCCGCCAACAGGCGGCAGCCATCGACGCAGGGCGCAGCCTACGACGAAATTTCACGGCACGCCGCGCGGCCTCCCTGATAGCATCGGTGCGAATAAAAGGCAACAAGTGTGAGCGGATGAGAGCTAGCGGGCGAACATCCGCTGTCACCCCTACGTTGCGCCACCGCCACCGCCACCGCCGCCGCCGCCGCCACCTCGCCCTCCCCTTTCCCGTCCAAGCCCTCGTTGCCCTCGTCGGCGTCGGCATCCACGTCCCCTGCGTTACCGGCATATCCCCATCATGTCCCGACACCCACCCCATCGTCCCGCAAACCCACCACATTCAATTACGCAAGTTGCGCTATTTACTTCCTTCAATTACAGTTTTGGCGATAAAGTCATTAATTGCGCGTAAATACAGACCTAATATTAATGGCTATGGGGAATAAGAATCGCAAAAGTAAGCGACATTCCAATAGATTTTTTCATTACTAATACAAAAAAATGATAATTAAATTTTGTATAGTACATTGGACAAAGTGTGGATTTTCGATGCTTTTTAGTGTAGATTTTCGACTATTTTGTACGAGGGTAAATCAATAAGTATGCGCACTTTCGTTCTAAACGTCTATAGGTTAGCTGTACAGCTTTGTAAACTCACCAGCTCTGTGCGTTTACTGTACCAGCCGAAGATGACATCAGTCACTTTGCTTATGGTAAGTTTCAGCGTCAGTACCTAACGTTAACTCGAGTTGTTGGAGTGTAAACATCGCTGCACCACACTCAATTTGCAGCAAAAATGGTAAAGGTTCGTAATCATTTTTTTTTTATTTGAATGTGTAACAAAAACTGAAATTCTTAGAAGACTTTCAGTACACTGTGAGTGCAATGTTTTTCCTGGGCGAAGAGTTTACCGGCGTATTGTACAGTTCAAAAGCAAAGAAGAATGGAGGATGAGAGAAGAGCAAGATGTCGAGCCTCATCCAATAATGATTGTGCCTGGATAAAATCCGTGCCTTGATTCTGAATAACCGACGAGTGACTGCTGAAAAAGTGACAAACCACATGAACGTTAGCAACGTTCTTCTTATTGGAACAGAAAGATACTTAAAGAGGGCGAAGAGTTGCCTCCGACCTATTACAGGTAAGAAAACGCGTACATGGCTTGCTGCTCAATCGAACATTGAAAAGCATGGTGCCTAAGTTGAAAATTGGCCTGACTGTAAATTTTGTATTGTTGTACGCAATTATAAAAACTAAACGCAGATAATTATTGACTTACCCTCGTATATAATAGCTATTCAGTCGCTGTCTGCAAAATAATTCCACCGGCCGGCTGCTTTGATTAGTTTTCAATGGTTTCTACGATCATTACCAGGTGAATGTCCGAGCAGTATCCTAATAGGCGGGCCAAGGACCGAGCGCAATCTGTCGGGAGACCAGTTGGAAGCTTAAAGCTTGTTCTAGTTGGGGCGGCATCTCCCACAACGGGTCCCCTGGACGCGAAAATCCCCTGCAAGACGACGTGCAGGTCGCCGCTAGATACTGTCACGTCCCGGGATAAAACAATCACTACATAAACGGGACTAACGAGTACTTGATGTACCCGAAAACAATCAATCAATACTTTCTCTGGGCAACCTTTGTAATAAATAAGACTACAAGTCTTTATTTTCAGATTTCTTTACAATCTAGATTTTCACGTCCCTCTAATCATTAATATTGTTAAGTGCCATGATCACCTGTCCCAAAGTTAGCGCTTACGGAAAACATCAAAACGTATGAGCAATGAAGTGAATATTCCAACTGCCAATGCCAAATCAACGACAGGAGTAAATTCTTTTCTAGATACTATTCAGCGATATCCTATGATGACGTCCGCGAAAAACCTTCGTGTCGCACAACTTCGGAATATGTGCGTCTCACATGAATTAAATTTACGACCAAAACTGCATTTTGAACACGTCTGTTCAATGTCGATTAGCTTTCTAATTGTATACTTTTCTACAGAACTGTCGCTGCGAAACTATCAACAGGCGGAAGTATTATATGGAGTGGTAGGAGCAGTAACAAGGTAAGCGACACCAATCGCAGCAAGCCTCCCGCTACATAAACGTGTTAATATCTCTATTTTGGTACAAGTGCGCCTCATCTCGTTATTTCCGCACACCCTTCATATGAAAACAAGTAGTAATAAGATCCATAATTCAACCAAAATCGAGATAATAACATTTACAAAAAGCGGGAGGCGGACTATGGTTAGAATGGCTTATGTTTACAGCCCGAAGCCCTTCGTAAATAAATTCAGCTGCCTCTCTTGTGAACCTGAGTATTCTTTCTATCCTCCGAATTTTTTCTTTCTTTCGAAATCATCCATGTATCAATCCTCTATTCATTTTATGTCGTCTACCATCTCTCATCCCACTGCGATGTCTTTTTATTCCTTCAACCATTCACTATTTTCTTGCCACACCTCTCCTTTAAAACCCGATGTTTACGTGTTTTCTATTTATGGCAATCTGTTCCTCTCGTGGGTTCCCTATTCCGATATTTCACTGGCTATTTGCACGCGTTTTGCAATTCACACATGCTTCTTTTTACACCACTATAGCCTTAATGATTTGCTTATACATTTTCTTTCCGTAACATTGCCTACATTTCATTTTCTTCCCTATTATTTTCTCCGTATTAGTTTTGGAAATGTTTTCCACTCCATAGCCTCTTGCCTATTCTCCCGTTTTTATTTTTCGCATCTCTCCCTCACTTGGGCACACATCTTTCTTTCCTTGTGCCCATGTTGGGCCTGGAGCTGCCGCCTGCGCTGTGCAAGTTGCGGCATTAGCATTCTCTGGACAAAGGCTTCCGCGCGCAGCGAACCGACAATGATTTAAACGCAGCGTCGTCCTCCGCTCCTCGCCGCTCGCCCCCCCCCACCAACGTCTTTCGTCCGAGCGTCGCGCCGCGTGTCTCCATCAACCTTTCCGATTTTGTGCCACGACGCGCGCAGGAAATAACGGCAGGATCGACGCAGTGAAAATCAATGGGCGGAAGAAAACTTCCCTCCACTTTCCACAGACTTCCACCGCCTTCGCTCGGCGCTCCGCGGAGGGGAGTAAAACGTCTAATGATGCTATTGTTTTGAGCGTAAAAATTCGGAGGACTTGTAGCGGAGTGCACCAGAGGAAAGATCAGCGATGCAGAACACGCAACGTCGACATAAAAATATCAATCTTTGAACTTCTTTAGATGCTCGTTCTCGAATGAAATCTCGTTTCAAATGTGCGCATGATCGTGTTCTTGGACTGCTTGCTGCTTAAATATTGTTACTAACATGGGAGGATGCAATTCAGCAATATTATATTCTCATCACATTTTAAAATAAAAGATTGGTTTGAACGGATAAATCTTAATATCGTTCAGCGAGGCAACGAGAAAACGTAAATGAGTTACCAGTATTAAAGCTAGATTACAAAGGGGTCGACTGTCTGACTACGCAACTAGTGCAGAAAGCTTCCCCACCCCCCTTCCCCTCACTTCCAGTTTCTCAAACACTGTGTACCTTCATTGTATGACTAGCCAGTGAAATACACGTATTATTGTGCGTGTGTCTATTTCCGGCATATGTTATTTAAACCCGCGTCGTCCAGTAGACTACGCCTTTGAAGTAAATCAGTGATATTTTTGACGCTATATTGGCTAATATTGTAAATATTGAATACAAAGTCTTTTTGTTGTAGCATTAAGTTTTGTTCTGAAAATTTAGCGATCATGTTGGGACGACAGCGATCATAACATTGCTCGCATGTCGAGGTACTTGTGAGGTCGCTGTTCAAAAGACATATGTGGACAGCACCAAGCAAGTGTCTGCCTTGAGAGTCATATCATTTACGTGTATCTAAAAAAACCAACCTTTAAAATGTATTTTGTAACTCCATATCATACACATTCAGTCCAATAAATTGAGTGTTTCTTTGTAAAAAGTAATTCTGCTTTATTTTTATCTAAAGTAGTCTGGCAAACTACGCCTTTGTAATGTTTTGTATAGGTAGCCTTTGCAATGCCTTTGCAACAAACTACGTGTTTGCAATCTAGGGTTACTTACACACTAAACTATTTCATCACCTACTTTCAACAATTATCGTCCAAATATTTGACACAAATATCAATAGATATTTTAAAACGGTACAATTTATAGAAAAAATTGCATAAAGCCGTACACAGAAAAGTTTTGAAAAAGTAGTTCAAAGAATTAAGACTAATAATAACTTAAGTGTCCCTCAATTGTGTGTTGAACAGAAAAGTTGTAGTCTTTATTTGGACAGAGGGGCTGAAATGAAATATCAGCGTCGAAAACTGAAAGAAATCTTTAAATTAAATTATTTTGAAAACTGAAGGTCACTCGGGACTCCATGGTAAACCACTCTTGTCCTTGAAGGTAGATACTAGATCGTGCGAACCAGTGAACACAGATCGAAGTAGAAAGAATACTTCCGAACGTCATCTCATCGTGTTTCACCATGCAAATGGTATTGACGTACAATTTGTTCAAATATTCACGAAGAAGCCAAGAACGGCCAGTGACATTTTCAGGCTGTTCAATGAGGAAGTCTTGAATTGATCTAACCAAATGTCTTCTCTATTAGAGAAGAATCCGGGATTGCCCGGAAGGTGGAAAGAAATCTTCGTGTGAATGGCTTTGAAGTAATGCCCTAATTAGAAAATTAACTGAGAAAGAAATCTGTCGTGGAAACTGTAAGAAGAGTCTTCAGCAGAGCAAATTTCCGTGATTGTGAGGCAAGAAGGAAGCCTTTCATAAGTGAAATTAAGTAAGAGCGAGGAGGGAGGGAGGGAGCGAAGAATGGTGGACTCGCGTAATGTTTGTAGATGGATCCCAATTGAACATATCGGGGTCATATGGGCCAATAAGGGTGTGGCACAAAGCAAACAAGTTGAAACCGCACCAGCAAGACATTAAAGAACGGCGGTGGGTATCTAGTGGTATGGGGGCTGGGTGTCTGCAAATGTGCGTGAGCTGGTATGCAAAGATCACATAATAAACAAACGATATTGCAATTACATGCCGTAAGAAAACTCCTGAACAAATGGGTCAAATTCACCATTTGGTTTTATAATGATCCCTAACCAAACACACGCATTGTGCAGCTGCGTTAGCTACTCAAACCTGGTACATCCACCTCCATAATCACCTGATGTTAACAATATTAAAAATGTATGGTATTTGTTGAAAACTTTTAGAAAATGAATCAGAGAGAAGTAGGATACGTAGGAAGAAATGCAGAAGGCATTAGAAAGACATATACTATCAGCTACATACACTAAAAAACCTAAAGTATGCCCACTATATTGAAAAAGGACATAGTTAAGAATAAAGGACTGGTCACGAGATTTTCTATGTTTTTAAAACTATTTTTGCAGACAATATCCAAGTGTTCGAATAGTTTTGGAAGAAAATTTTTAGTTCTTGGTGTACTTAGTTGCACTTTAATATACAAAGTAATATATCGATTTTTACTTTTTATAATTATGGGTTTTCATTCATTGTAAATACCAGAAAAATTCAAGTGTGAAGTTTTGGGAGGACCATACAACTAATTTTTACACCACTAAAATATTTTTTCTTTGAAATACGTCTTACGCAATTTTTAGGGAAAACAAGATAAATAGTTATGCGTTTATCGTGCGTGTGATTTTGTGTGTGTGTGCGCGCGCGCGTGCGTGCGACAGCGACACTGGCGAAACCTATTATAAAATTTAAGAGATTTAGCAGAGCGGTAGGTCGTTCGGCTTTGTAATACCAAAGTTTGACCTGAAATAAAAACGTTTGTGCGATTGACGCTCTCGTTTCTGATTGGTCAAAATTCAATGCGACCCATCGCCAGCATTTGTACAGCAGCTTAGAAAAATACGCGCGGATACGTGCAAGGTTCCCTTGCATTCTCGACCGCCAGCACACGCCGTGATCCTGAATTTCTTAAAAAAAGAAAACGTATCGTTATCTAGTATACCACGTACCGTTCGTAAAATCGCTCCAGGAGTTTCGACTTATATCCAAAGCGTTTATATTTTCCACCTGCGCGCAAATGCCTGCAATTCAACCGTCATATGAATATAAAAACTAATTTCGGAGAGGGGGTACAGATAAGTCACACGAAGTCTTAAAACAATCGTAACAAACAATCTCGTAATCTGGAAGGTAGAACAGATCTAGTGACGTGACCGATAAAACAGAACATGACAACACGATGCAAGCACAATTTAATTCGTACTCAACATACAGAACATACAACTGATCTAGACTTCAGCAGACAGCTCATGCGTCTCTAGAAATTGATTACAGACAATAAGCCCAAAAAGGTTATCGAGGGCAGTCGAGATAAAGTTGGAGGCATGGCGCAGATTCGAGGCCCATAACGTGACATGTCATTTCCCCCTCTGCTTAAGATAGCAATTGCGAAATTAGCTTCGATAATGGACATGTATTCCAGCAGCGGTTAGCGTGAAAGCAATTCATTACCATTCAGCGTGCTTACGACTCTTGAGTTCGCAGGGTCAATCCCGACCAATTTCAGAACTTTCGTGGTGTTAAATACCGGCGACCTTATGGCACCTACCAGGATCGGAAACTGTCTGCTCTGATCGTCCTTTTCCTTGATTTTCTGGTCAAGGTGACTAGCGAAGCAGCACCCTACACAACGAACCACACACCGCGCACGGTTTTCCTTCCCATCTAACCCGATCTGTCCGAGACACCGTGTGGGGGGCCTACGTCCGGAATCTTCCTTCTCATAATCGGCATACACAGGCGAAGAAGAGCAAATCTTCCCCTAGAGCAGGGCAGCTCAAGAGGGCCGCTCACTTGGTGAGCCGTGACCCAGCGCTTATCTGCGGGATTCCACCGGTGCGGCCCGCTGCTTGTTCCAACGGAAGTAGAGGGGAAGGAAGGCGGCTCAGGCGCGATCGGCTCTAGTCTGGTGCTAGGGGACTGGAACTCTGACACTGCAGCGAGACACGGCCGGCCATGTCAACACTAATTTGAGCAGCCCTGCTCAAGAGGATTGAAAATACGTGGGCATATGCAACAGACTACATAGTATGTGTTTTGAAAACCTCCAATGCAACATCCAATTGTGGCATAGAAACAATACTATTCAAAAGAGACACTTCTATGCCGTGATATATGCGGTCACTACAAATAAATGTTCAATGGGTACGGAAACCGAAATCATCCCCTCCCAAGATTTTCATATTTGCTTTTCAATTTTAAAATTTCATGGCAACGTGCTCTTCATAATATAGCTGTTGGTAAAAAAGAATTAAACACTTTTATTAATAAGATGCGCGTAATACTCTATATTTCCCAGCAAGTGAAGCAAGTACAGACTTTCCGCTAAAATAGGAGAAAGTATGTATGAACTTCTAGAACAAGAGTTCTCTAAACATTTAACGAAAACACAGAACTAAAATTTGAACTCAATTCAGAATTTATATCAAATTATATTAATTGTATTAAGTAAGCAGGAAATCTAACTGTTGAGAAGGCCAAAAATATGACAATTCTTTATTCTTTTGGAATCCCATCCAGTTCATTCCTCTAAATTATGGGATGGATAATTCACCCTTCCAGCAATACTCCCCACAGTAAAACAGATTACATGCAATTGAACCTTGTGATAACCATCATTCACGAAATCCTCCGTCCGCGTGAGACACTGGGCTTCGAAACGACAACCCTGGGGTTCGATATTCAAAAGTCAGAAGGCCGTGAGTTGTCGGGGAGAGAAGGGAGAATCCACAAATTTCATCTTGGGTATACTACACTTAAAAGTACACTATACTTTATCACACAGATCGTCCTCTTTAGTTTATCAGAGAAGCCCTCCATCCCACTTCGTTAATCAGCCACAGATTCGTAGTGACGGACTTGAAATGAAGAAAATACAAAAATAATTTAAAACCGAAAACGTTCGGAGTGAATAATTCATGAATTATTGCCATCCATTGGACGCAAAGAAAGAAGCGCAAAATGCAAGAGCCATCGCAAATCCACATAAGGGGCACACTAAATATTTCCCTTCACAACCTATGTCTCTGCGTCTCTTAATAGAAGTAATCTCTATATGGAATCTGCAACGACAACAACAATAAAGTTTTTTTCAGTTTTATGCAGATGTATACGTTTCTGCAATAGTTCTGAGCTATTTATCTTCTTTCGCACAATTTAGCAGTTACGTCATTGCACCATTGGATGAGGGATATTTCTTATTCTTATAACCATTTTAACTCCAATATTTGTTAATATTTCGCACCCCTCCATTCTCTTCATCTACTTCCATGAAATAGTCTGAAGTGTACACAACGGGGATGCATCCGGAGGAACTACAGCGGCAAAACAAATTTCAAGTGTTTTATAATAGCTACAAAGAAATTTATTGAATTTTAACACATGAATGCTAGCAATGGAAGTAGGCGAGATCCTCGCTACAGATATCTTCTGTAAGGTATCCTCGCTAAAGATATCTTCCCCAACAATTTCGTAAGTTAGTGGGCAATTTCAACACGTTGCCAGGCTCGCATTCGTAGCTTTAAGAGCCCCGAGCCCAGGAAACTTTTCGCGCCTTTCTACGTCAATGTCAACCGCAACAGAGGGGTGTAAGCGGATCAAAATCTCTCTACACTCGTGCCAAAAGACCTGATAAGACTGAATAATGTCACGACGAAGATCACTGACGATCTAACGAATTCCCCGCAGCACCTCTTTAACAATGAACGATGGAGCGAATAATACTGGAATGGATGAAGCGCCCGAGTGTAAATAATGTTAACTGACTTAACACTTCGCACGGAAATGCAATATAAAACCACTATTTTACACGAATTTTGCGGCACAAGCCATATCTAGGCGCGAAATACCACTGCCATTTTCATGTTCTTGAAAACACTTTTAGATAAAGAGAATTTCCTTTCCTCCATAGTAATATCGATGTCGTGCAGAATAATCTCATTTTCATGTAGCATCGTAGGCTTTCATGGCCGGAGTCATTACCAGAGAGTTTTCAGGCAGGTAGGCCGTGGTCCAGTTGGCGTTGAAGGGCCAGGGATTGGTTGGCCCCTCAACGCCAACTGGACCACGGCCTTGCAGTCCCGAAACTTTCTCTGATCATCTAATTTTCGTCAGACACCATTATTTACACTCTAACCCCTTTTCAAGGGACCCGTGCTAATTGCTAGCGCACAGCCGGTGTATTTATGTCCTATGCTTTGACGATCCACCCGTCCGTCGATGTTCGACGATCCACCCGTCCCGAGATGTTCGTCGCCCTGGACTACGGCCCTCGGGCCTAAGGAAAACAACTGGCTTAAAAAATGCACTTCTTACGAGAAGAGTTTTAACCTCAGAGGAGACGTTTATTTGGCAGCCAAAGATTTTCTTTTACTCTGCCGTCTGATTTGACATCTACCACTATGACAATTTAGTCATATCAATACTAGTCGAAATATCATTCTAATTTTCTAAAAATATATTTCACTTTTCTAAAATTCTTCAAGCAACCAAAAACAAGCACTCCTGATCACACTACGTGTGCGGTCTCTGAACGTGAGGGAATTTTAAGTTGACAGGATACTCGATATGGTTTTATAAATTGTGGACCGTTACTTTACGAATAGTATTTCATAGGAATTCATTGTTTCTAAGACAGGGTATATAAATATATGAATATATAAATATGTATATATGTAAGTATATAAATATGTAAATATACAAATATGTAAATATATAAATATGTAAATATATAAATATATAATACTCCATTATTTAATTGTATCACCGAATTCTTATTAAACGAAACAAACGTTGCTATCAAGCATCAATTCTAGCGTTGTGACTAACAACATGCCATCAGCGCACAAAAAAAGACAACTCAAAACTTATGTTTTAGTTAAGTGAAGAAATTTTGTTTAGAAAATGGTATAATATTTGTATCAAGTAGTAACATTTTCATATTGAAACGTTCACGAGACCGTTGGTATACTACGTACAACATTTCGCCTTTGGGCATAAAATGGCTCCGCTCACAGTAAAAAGTTTTCCAGATACACGACAAGTTTTGAGATGCGTCATTTTTTGTGTACTGTCGATACCACTACCGAAGCGACTTGTGCCCCGACTGGTGAGGCCCAGGCGAAAATTCAACAACCGAATTAGTAGCGCCTCTCGTATTTTCTTTTCATGGTGGTCGCGTCCGTGTCATGTGGCTGCTGCAAAGCCATCGTCGTTTGTGTGTCACAGAGACGACCGCAGCTCCGTCGTTAAGGTGCCCATACACGTTCGGAATACGTGATGGTCTTACCCGGCCGATAAAACAAAGCGTCAGTAACTACGACACCGCGAGTAAATTTGATTCTAACAAAACCAGTCGGCGCGTCATCCGTCATCATTCTTCAAGAAACGGGTTCGTGACGTACGTCATCCCAATTATCCATGGGCGTAAAATCTGAACGGGGTACTATTCGAAGTCTGGATAGGTGAACACTGTCCCGTTAAGCACGAGGCGCGGTAATTCCACACAGATAAATCTGGGTGTGTGGAACATCTTTCTGAAATAAACGCGTAAACCTGGTCTATGCGTGCTGAACAGGTACGGTTTAAACAAGAGACTGGCAACCCCGAACGGGTAAAACTGTCAAGTATTCCCAACGTGTACACACCCCTTTACGCTTTGCACACGGCCGTTGCGCAAAGCGCAGCCCCGTCCTTTGCGACGCTACGTGCGCCGCCTGGCGCAATCGCGTGCGTTCCCAATCCAGCATTCCATGACCTGCGGGACCATAATATTACTTATCACCCCAGGCAGGAATGCATTAATGGAAATCGG
The DNA here is from genome assembly GCA_031308135.1 of Acheta domesticus. NCBI lineage: Eukaryota > Metazoa > Arthropoda > Insecta > Orthoptera > Gryllidae > Acheta > Acheta domesticus. Next base: position 87,661,149 of record JAHLJT010008446.1, on the reverse strand, counting down.
GAGGTAAACGATTTAATGCGTGTACCCGAACGACCGCTTTTTCTCTTCCAAAATATCGCAATAGTTGCGTCGCCTAATGCAACTTTGTGCACCGGGCGCGCCGCTGGGAAAATTTATAGGAACGTTTTAAAAATATTGCGCACGTTTCTGATAATGATGCCGGTCGAAATATATAATGACGGATGATTAACGAAATAATGAAATATGAAAGTCACGTATTTTGTTGACGAGACGCGCCATAATCTGCCTAGACAAAGCACTAGAAAGTTGTAAATTAGTACACGGACACCGATGACCTTCATTTGAATGCTGTATACCCGGTAACTCAGCGATTCCCACTGTAATTATAAAGTCGCTGATGCAATGATTCAATTATATCGTATCCGAAAGGATAATCAGTTCCCACTTTTCTGAAAACTTGAAATAGGTAGCGAGTCATATGTGAACATTTTGTTGTGAACATGTGTTCCAATTTCGACACGTAGAAATTTTGTACAATGTCGCTATTACAACAGTCCTCTGTTTTTTGGAATATATAATAGGAGTTTCGAAGTAATGATAGACACTTTCCCCATTAATTGTTATAATTAGCTACAAATCAGTTTTCAACACTGACACGCTTTCGGTGAAATACTTCACTAAAATTCTAACTTAAATTCTTAATTCAACTAAAATTCTATATTAAACTAAACTTAACCGCAATAATATTTACTTATTGATTTTTAGTTCCTGTGTATTTGAGACAGTCAAACAAGTCAAGATTTTTAATAAATCTTTTATTTAGACTTCTTTAATTCGTGCAACGTTTTACACCTTTGGATTCATCTTCAGGCAATTGAAACTAAAAGTACTGCCTTATGAAGTGGCTTGAAACGTTGCACGAATTAAAGAAGTCTAAATAAAAGATTTATTAAAAATCTTGACTTGTTTGATTGTCTCAAATACACAGGAACCAAAAAGAAACAAATAAATATTAACACATAGACAATCATTTTAAACATTAACCGCAATAAGTTGATGTTGCCCTGAACCGACATTTCACTGAACCCATCGTCACGACGAAAGGTTTCTAGACGTTGATTGTCGGCCGCCGTCGGCCCCGCCTGGACATCCCAGCAGCGGACTTGCATCAGGGAGAAGGTACACGAAGTACTGGCGGATCTGGAGGAATTCCGGAAGGTGACGCCAGAAGGAGAGAAGCTGCTGCCTGGCCTAGTGGAAGCGGAACAGCCTGTTAGCGGAATTAACATCGAAATGTCAGGGGTTGCGGAAATCTGGAGACCGTTCTTGGAAAATTAGGAAATGCAAACGCCTCTGGGAAGTTTTGAAGCGGGCCGGGGAGAGGGTGGGGGCGCAAAAATCTTGGACAGCGTCACCAGTGCCGACCGCCGGCGTACACAAGTAAACAATTGCCAGACCCTGCGCAGCGTCCGCTGCCAGATGGTGACTGTGGGTGCGCGTGCTTGTTTTTCGGCGCGAAGAAAGGAGACGAGTACACGGAGAAATAAACCAAACCCTACAATTTACTGGGCTGCCTCCAGTGCATTCCTTTGGCCTTCCTGAGTTATTAATCACGATATGCGGACGTGTCTGATAACAGAATAGTGCCTCTGATGGGTGGTTTGCCAGCATATTACAATATAAAATTTTCAAATATACAAAATACTACAAATTTTATCTCTAAGAGTTCAACAAATACAATTAGAGCTATACTTTACAAAAATGTTTATTTTACCAAGTTCATGCATGTACGATAATTTTCTCTATATGCGTTACCAAAAACACTGGTAAATCGTAAGATAAGCAGTATTCTTAGCCGAAAATGTTCAGAAACATCGAGCGGAAAAGAAAACCGTACTACCGGAACATTTTAGATGGAGGAAATTAAATACGGAACCCGTTATCAGAACAAACAGTGACGTTTCAAGGAAAACATCAAATATATACATTTTAGTGGAAACCATGCAACTAAACTAAACTAAACTAAACTAAACCAGCAACTGCTTTTTATTTACTTTCTTAAAACTGCTGTTAGTTCCATTTTAAATTTTCCTCATTCCACTACATTATTACATCCCATCATGATTCTACACCGTATCTTTTTTCGTGTTTTTACTGTTATCTTCTTTATCCCACATTATATTTCTACATGTTTGTTTCCTTCGATTAATTACTTTCATTTATCAGTCGCCAACCGCTTGAACTTCTCATTAAGTCTGTTTCACTCAATCGAGTTCTTACTTTTATTATTATTATTATTATTATTATTATTATTATTATTATTATTATTATTTTTGATATTTATTTTATTGTGTATTTTATTTTTTATTATTATGATTATTGTTTTTTCACATAGTGATACACAGAATTGTTTACGAAAATTGTAAGGAAAATCAAAAGGAAGCAAAGTACATGCAGTAAAGTTACTGCCCTTCAGAAAACATTCGATTCCCTTCCCCCGAAAGGTTTTCACCTAACAGTCAAATACGATAGCGAGTACCGTCCGCAGGATCATCGGGACACATGCATGCCAGCAGTATGCCAATAATTCAGTTTGTTTTATTTCGATTATGTAAAACTTCACGCCAATCAAAACTCTACGAAATGATATGTGCATAAGCAAAAAAAATCAGATTTGAGTTTGATTACGTGGTATACGTAATTTTTTTTTTTACTTTTTACAGCTGGGAGCTACGATCTGAAAACTTGAGTGACACCGTGGCAGCAGTAATCTCGGTACCATATCCCAATTCATACTACCGTTCACGGCAGGTGAATTTCGGCATAGCTCCTATCGATCACACCAAAGTTTACCGTTACACGCGAAAATCATCAATCAAATATCCACGCTTGCGCGTTCAGCTTTTAATGCGGGATTTACGTCACCACGCGGCAAAAAATATTCCGATATTGACAGAAAGCTGCTTTCGAGTCCTTCCCAAGTGTGTGCACATGACAATCCCCTTCACCTAGAATTTCATTACTTGGACAAAATGGCAGGGGCGCCAGAAGGTAAGGGCTGTGGCAACTTGCTTCACACCCCGACTTAATGGAGGCCTTTGTTTACTTCTATTTATTTACATCTAAATTAAATGAACATCCATAGGTTATTTCTGTTGTGTGGAGAAATGAATTCTACTGAAGTATGGGGGGGGGGAGGGAAGGACTTTTGTCTGAAATAAGGAACCCACGTCGATATTACTGCCCCAGTCCTCTTGCTTTCTTTGAGCGCCCTTGCTAAATTGCGTCAGAAATCTCTATATTCCTACGCGTTCGTTTACGTTGAGGGAAGCACAACGTTTTTGCCCCCCCCCCCCCGAAGAAGCGTAGGGAGGACGTGCAAAACTGGTGATGGGCACAAAACCATCGGGATGCAGCGGTCCAACCTGCGAAGCGTTCAAGTGCTGCGTTTTCGACAAAGCCTGGACTGGCAGATCGCCTCACTTCAGGATCACTGAGAACTCCCTTGGTCAGAGTATTTTAAAAAAATCATTGCTTTGACTACCGTAAGTCAATAGATAACATTTTGTCAAAAACTCACGTGGAAGTTTCCGGATGTGCAGTATTGACACATTTTCCATCAATAGCATGTTTTGGATGTGGAGGAAATTGAATATTTTACCTCACATTTTGACTTTTGGACAATCTGATAACGTTTTCCCAATTAGTGTGGATAATGAGGCAATGAAAAATACGCAACATTATAGCAATTATTTCTGGTACTTTTATGGGCAGTTTTTGCTGTTTCGTATAATCAGTTTACCCCATCGAAAATTACTATTTTAATTAACACATTTGAGGTTCCAACTAAATATTTTCCGCGTGTAGATTTAATTAAGGAGAAAACATTATGAAATTAAGGGCTCAATGATTAGTAGTTTTTTAAAAACATCTTTTGAAATGATTAATAATATCAATAAGCTTTAATTGCACATCTGAAGCTGTTTTACGTCTAGGATCATTTTGATACATAAAATAATCAACCACATATTTCTGACAAATTACATGGGTTTCTGACAATTTACGTAGTTGCAAGTTGCACATATTAAATCTGAAGTGCATAAAGTGCATCAAAAAAACAATTTCGCACTTCGCACATTCAAATTCATAATGCAATTTGTTGTAACAATAGTACTGAATAATTAAAAATCTTTTGAGAGCATTATTGAGAACAGACTATTCTGGAAAGCCGAGATGGAAAAATTTACAAAAGCTAATATTTAAAGTATATATTTTAGAAGTATCGACATTAAAGCTGAAGAACTTTACTCCAAGCATACTCCAACAAGTGCTTGTTTTGAACAAGACTATTTACGTTACTATTTTCCGCGAAGTAATTTTGGGGATTACAAATTATCCCTCTTCAATATTTTTTCCTCTCTTGAAATTTGCAAAGTGTACGTCACTCAAAACAAATCAGAGAAAACCAGGTATACCAGGCGGGAAACTATTAAATGGAGATCGGCAGGAGTCGACATCAACAAATGAATCCAAAAGCTTTGCTTTCGCATTTCTGGCGCTGTCGACACTTCAACAGGTTCTCATGCGTCGCCGAGAATTATAATGCATTGGCCACAGCAAACCTTTCAGGAAAAAATTCATGAAAGCATACTGTTCCTTGAACCTAATTATTGGTGTTTTACGCCTCGCGAACTAACAGACATTCATAATTCAGGTACTAATCTTCCTTTAGCCGTTTTGCCGTTTGATGCGGCGTTCCTACCATTTTTATAAAAAAGGGGCCAAACGTTTGCACTTATTCTATTATTCTATTGTATAAGAAGCGATTGTGAGTGAAGTTGAATTGATGTAAAAATTCATTTAGCACCTTCTACGAGAAACCGGACATCTTACAAAGCCACCGAATATTTTCGCGGAAAGCGAAACAACCAAATAAAACGTGGCTTTTCATTCATTCCAGTGTTTTACTTCACATACTTTTTTTCCCACACACATTACGTGCGATGGAATCAAAAGCAAAGGGTAGGTCACGTTAACATTCCACCATCACGTAAAAATAGACTACATAAATTTGACAATTCGCGGCTCCGTCATTTTGTCTTCTGCTACACACCACCCATTACACATTTTATCAAACAGAACTCGACTCCTGCGTGTTTGAGGCCGCCCGTCATGTCTTAATCCTGTACTGGCTGTAAGATAATTCCATGGCTGAGCCACGCAAGTTCGAACTAGGCAGGCAGAGGAGACGGCGAGCGCCGTCCTTGGCCTCCCCGTCCGCTCGCCTCGCCGCGCCGCGCCTTCGGCCCCGGCGTGTCCCCGGCCCCGGCCCTGTCCCCGCCGCGGCGCGGACCTCGATCGCGCCACCGCCATCGCCATCGCCATCACCAACGCCCCCGGCGCCCGCCCCTCCCTCTTTTGCCACCCCAGCTCGCCGCCATCGCCCGTCTTTGCCGGCACCGACCCCGTTGCCGCCGCCGATCCTGCCGCCCGCCCGGCCGTAAGAGCCTCTCTCGGCAACTGCGGTCGTGACGCGGCCCCGGCCAGCCGGCCGGCTCCTCCGCTTCCAGCCCGTTACTGGAAACGGGAAAACGCGACCACGTTGCTCCGCCGAAGGGCACTCCACGTACGCAGACCAGGCCCAATCACTGGAATCAAGGTGTGCCCAGGGCGTCATAATAGGGAGAAACGTAAAGTTCGATTTGAAAACCAACATGAAATCTAAACAATTATATTTTTAAATTACTTGGAAGCGCATAGGTGGCGAACTTTCCTCAATCTTTTTTCAAATTCTTGAGAAGAGCACGTCGTTACTGTTTATCTCGCGATTTGACTTTTCAAGACAAAAATAAACTTCTCAACATCTACAAAGGAATCACCCCTACCAGCAACAGAGGCAAAACACCTTTCCATCCAATAGTAGCTGCAAGATATCTGTACTCGTTAAGCCTGCCACACAAAAGTGGAAGATCCTTCGGATAAAAGAGGACATTAGGATATCAGAAACGTTAGAATCTCTCCGAGACTGATGAGAACTAATAGTCTGAGCCTACCGGAGGGTAAAACGTCTTCTCGTCCACTTGTTCCTGAATTCAGTGACGAATTTTAAATGCAAGTCTGTCTCATAATTTAAATAATATTCCACAATGCCATGGTATTCTTAGGTGGCGTGTCAATTGAAAAACACAAACTCAGTCCGAAGGGCATGTTTGCAGACAAGTGTGAAAGTGATATGGTAATCGATACTAGTTTTTTTATTATTTTTTTGTGGAAGCCGAGAAATCAAGGGCATTGTGCCCATGCAACGTTGCCACACAATTATACAAAGAAAAATGGAAAACATCCCAGATTGTAGTGGCAACAACAAAAGACAAATGTAGGAGCTAAATCTGCTAACCAAGTGTTTTATATATTGGCATTAGGAAATTTTAATATAGATCATGAACGTCAAAACAGGTTCTACTAATTTACACGAAAGTATTGAAAATGTAGAATTTAATGAAAATTTAATTATGAACGTTTATCATCTACTGAATTCAAAATCAAATAGAATGTACTAGCATAGTTGTTTTATTTCATGGTCGCAAACCGGGTTTTTACAATCTTTATACAAAAATATAAATCGCAAAACACTTTCGTATTAAGAAATTTAGTTAAAATTGTGCGCTAGCGTGTTTTGGAAGAAAGTTAAGCTTCGGTAGCTTAATAGTATGAACACTTCTAGAAGTAGTGGTTGTGATAGTGTATGAACCAACGTGCAGCTTCAGATGGACACGCCAGTAGAAATGATGTAAACAAGAATCTCAGCAGGACGAAAAACTTGAAATTAATATTTTCTTGTTATAATTGACATGAAATTACTGAAATGAGGAATTCCATAAAAGTTTAATTGTGAACGTTCATCAAATAAATTATAATTAAATTATAATGTAGTTGCGTAATTTTTTATTTACTTGGTCCCAAACTCGTTAACATGATTAGTCGTCCAAATTCTAAATAATCATTTTAACTATGTTTATGCCATTAAAGGGATACTTTCCCAACTCATTTTTGCCGCGTATAATTACTTAACAACTTTGAATTAAGTATCTGCATTTTCTAAAGTTTTAGAAAAACTACACTACACGGTGATGATAAATATTGATTACAGAAATCAAATGCTTTCACTTAGTATTATACACACAATCCACACAAATAATTTGACAGCTGTGACAGGCGCGCGCATTCTCACACACGCTCTTGACAACATTAAGCACCCGATGTGTAAAAAGGTAAATACTTACGTTCCTAACAGTTCCTTCAAAATATACTTGTCTTCAACAGAGGGCTGCTTGTCAGAGTCCTTTTTGGACTTCTTGGCAGGATCTTTCTTTCCAAAGAGAGGCATTTTATTGGTGATTATTCACATTCACATGCACTAATGACTACGTCGATTGAATTCAGCTCGCAATGTAACACGCGGGGCGCACGGAAATAAAATATTAACGGACAATATTTGCCACAGGTATGACAGTGGGATGTCGTCAGAGTCTATCGTCCAGCTTGAACTGATCTGCACATACGCATTGTCATAGGCCCCAACTTTAGAGAAATGCGTGCACAGTACACCCGCCAACAACCGAGGATACTCTGCACAGCTCGCAACGCGCTCACCGGCGGACTGCTCCCGCACACCACTTCCACACCAAGCGGAGCGCTGTGACGTCAATATAACCACAACACGCCGATCCCCGACCTCTGGTAGAAATTCAACGAACTACATGGAGTTTCGCTTTAAACTGCCCTCTAACACGGATTTGTGATACTACGAAGCACGTTTGCTGGAAAGTGGTATCGAATAAGCACCTCTCTCTCCTCCTCAAAGTGGAGACTATCTTGTAATAAGCACTTACCGTCCCTCTTTGCTTCCCTGCTGACGACCTAACGTGAACCCTGATATGAAGAGGCATCGGCTTTTAAACAAGTAGACAAAAATATCAGGTTTACCCACTCTTATTTGAAACTTTAACAACTAATAAAAGTTAAAAGTTTGTAAATTGTAAGTTCGTTACTGCACCGTGTTTCATTACATTCGAAAATATTAAAATATATAAAATATATAAAAATATATTCATTACATTACAAACTTCGAAAACAGTTCGTTAAGACAATTCTAAGCATATTTTGTCTAATAAACTACGTGGATATTCCGAATGGTTGGTCGCAATGAGCACTTCAAAATTTGGTTTGAAAAAATGATTTCTAGGAAAAAATTTGCATTTTGGAAGCATAGAAACACTTCAGAAACATGTTAATTGTTTATTATTTACAAAAGAAATGAATATATTTGCCCAGATAGAAAAATTAAGCGAGAAATAAAAAGCAGTGAAATTGTGTAAATTGGGTGCTTTTTTATTTCTCGCTTAATTTTTCTTTCTGAACAAATATATTCATTTCTTTTGTAAATAATAAACAACTTATATGATTCTGGAGTGTTTCTATGCTTCTATAATGCAAATGTATGCCTAGATATCAATTTTTCAAACCAACTTTTGAGTGCTCATTGCGGCCCAACCATTCGGAATATCCACGGAGTTTATTAGACAAAATACGCTTAGAATTGTCTTGAGAGCTTATTTTCGAAGTTTCGACGTTTACTCCCCGGACATCCTGTATATGCACTTGAAATTAAAAATAATTTCGAACATACATTTATGTGTTTCTATTTGCACATGACTTCACATGACAATTTTTAATTAAATTAGGTCATTGCCGAATCGAAAGATAAAACACGTTCTTTCAATTTTTCATCCCACAAACCGCAATACAGATACGCAATATTATACGGATTATTTAAAAAACTTGGGGGGGCATAAGGGGGGGGGGGTGACACCTTCAGTGATTCCACTTTTGTTGGGAGATGGCTTTTTTTGAAGACTTCTTCGAGAAAATACTCTGAAATACAACAAATGTCGAAGCCGCGCAAATCTGTTTACATTGAAAGCTATAGATTTGAGGGTTGCCAGATGTTCACTATTTGAGTGAACTGTTCACTTTCTATCTCTGATACACTAATTACAATATGGAAATAGTGAACTTGTAAAAAGATCTTGTTCGATAACGAAAAAAACCAACAACTTGTGGCATTAGTGAACAAATGTTAGTAGCTTTTAGTATTTATTATGGGAAGTGTTTATTCTATCTCGATTAGAGCTGACTTTACTCTGATCTCCAACACAGGATCTCCAATCCTGGCTATAGCGCAGGTCCATGCGCAGGTCTTAATTTGGTAACTATTCATAATACATATGTCTTTGTTCAAGAGCACATCACTGCTAAAGTCAGCTATATGCGTGTTTCAGAAAAGCCTTCATGCATATACTAGTTCAACGAACTACTGATGAGTGCTGGCCCTAATGCACACAGAGAATTTTATTTGAAGATTTGAACTAATGACTTAAAAATGTATATAATTTTATGCAAATGCAGAGGTCAACCTCACACTTGACTGAGTTTTAAATAATAAACAGAAAGTATCATTATTATTCAAAGATCCCCTCCTCCCCCTCCCGGGTCACTATTTTCTGAAAATATTTCTGGCAACCCTAATAGATTTATAAGTTGTTCTAATATGCAAGATTATGCAAGTTGTTCCTAAAATTAACAAATGGTGTGTTTTCTAAAAAAAATGAGATGCAACCCACTTTCTTCCTTTATTAGTAACTTTTGCAAAAACTTTGTTTCGAAAATTTTGAAAAAGTTGTTGAGATTTCATGTAAAGTACTTCCCAAAATCGAAATATATATTTCATGTTCGCAGAGCCTCGAATTCGACGAGACCGATTTGGAGTTTTCAGTTATGGAGAAAATCGTCAGAACAGTTCAAGTGCTAGTGTTGACTACATCCGGATTGAACAGACCTTCACAGCATTTAGCACTTTCACTGACCTCAGGAGCTGCGTGCGGGTAACTCGGGTGCAAATGAGAAAATCGATGAAGGGTGGGGATGAGACCCAATCTAGGAGTGGGGACCACCAATCAGAATGCGCAATTCAAATGATAGCGCGTAAATTTAAAGAGCAATAGGCAAGAATATGACGGTCATATACAGTTCAAGTAATATTGTCTTTTGTATTATATTTCAAATGTTTGTTCTCGGTATATGACAGGGCGAAATATGAAACTACAATGAATTATACATATTAGATTTCGACACCAAGTATTATAATTGCTTGCAGGGCTTATAATGTAATTCGCTTTGCTACGATGTAATCACAAATTAAGTGTTGTGCTAAACACAAAATTTTTATACTGAATTGCATTTGTTGGATGATGACAGCAATAAACTATTTTTAACTATGTTTAATTGAATAAGACGGTTCTCTCAAAGCAAAAACATATTGTTCTTAAAAAATCATGATTATTTTATGTTCTAATCTCTGACAAGAGTGTAGAGTCGTTTACGACATCGTATAAAAGCCCTTTGCATTCTATTTAACCAATACCCATGATTATCTTATGATTGTCCGTAACATATCGTCACAGAAGTTTGCTCGTTGATCTCTTTTATTCAGTTTCATAATGGGGAAAAACGGTCACAATTGTGCTATTAAACATGACCCTTCTTGGAATTACCACATATTCTATTTTTATGTCAATTTGATGTGAGAGATGGCTCTCATGATTTTGTTCATTTTTCTATGATTTGGAGATTATAACATTCCTGGTGAACAATCAATTATTAAATTGCAATGTTGTGTTAGATAGAATTAAATAATATTTTTTCTTATATATAAACATATATTTTAAAGCTATTGCTTTAAAATAATGCTTAAGAGTCACAATGAGCATGTTATTTTCTTTAAAAAAAATAGATAATGAAAATACACACAGTGGTGGATACAAAGGTGGATATACAGTAGTGCACAGAACGTAAACAGTGAATTATGACCATGGTAACTTGAAATACTAGACATAATTCATTTAAACAATTGGGCATTTAATTTTGAAACATGGTTCATTATTAGACGCCCAGGCATTCAATCTACGCGCCGCGTCGTGCTACGTCAGACTTCTCCCCTCCCCGCAAAGATTCCTACTCCCCACTACTTGCACTTTCGGCGCTGCCACGGGCAGACGATCAGCTCGCAAGTGCAGAATGCCCGCGGGAGCAGGCGTTGTGCAGGTCTGGGATAGAAGAATGGACAGACAGATCTGCGGACGGAGTGACTGACTGACGAACAGACAGATGGACGTTTTGCCGTAAACCAATGTTTTGGTATCACGGACCAACAAAAAGTAGATTCTGAATACGCATTTGCTAGCGGAAAGAATTTAGTACCATTATGTAGATCGAGATTTATCCAATTACTCGATATCACGGCCCCACAATTCGAGTTTTTATGACGAAAAATCGCCACTTTCCGTTACAGCATTACAATATTTTATCCCCACTACGTATGTACAGAAGGTGAGAAAGTAAAAATATAGTGGTTTCGATAGATTTCTTTCTGAGACACTACTTACGTAGTATACAGAAAGATATATAATGCTGCAGGGAAAAGGATTTGTCGAAAAGTATTGTAGATCCCTGGTACCGAAAAGTTAACAATTCTCGTTCATATATGTTGTAAATTACTTTCCGTAAAACAAGGTGTAGTCAGAATCCAATATTGTGGGTCATTAATAGCGATAAATTACTCGAAGTTTACGCTAACATCCTGTCCCTCCGTCTGTCTGTGATCAATGCTAGCGGCTACACACAGGCAAGATTTTCACCAAAACTGATATTTGTAGACAGATATGACTGATGACGCGGAACTCATTTCAAACGGATGCTTGGATTTTTTATTGTGTGGGTACCTTACATGAAGAAACATATCCTCAAAAAAGATTCAACATTTTATTATTATTTTTTCTCAAATTACAATTCTCTTACAAAATGAAGCAGGTCCAAATTTCGTTGCATTCTCTCAAATTTCGGCAATTGAAAAAATTAAAATCATTTCGTGGTCTCTCCCACATTGAAGATATTGAGCTTTTATAATGAAATCAATTATTCAAAAATAGCTCTTTCAATAAAATCATTTACAATTTTTTTTAAATGGAAGTAGTTTGCGCGTAATTTCGCATGAAATAAACGCACTTTTAAAAACAAGATTTTCTAGAAAACGGCTCTAAAGTTGTTCTTTAGATTTTTTTCGCGAATAGAGTAAACGTATAAAAATGGCTAGGGGCCGATTTTCATTGAACTCTCTGAAATTTCGAAATTTTCAAAAGTTTAACATTGTTTTCGGCATCTCCTCTCCATTTACAATATTCAAGATTTTCTTAAAACATCTGTTGTGTTAAAATATATCTTAAAATAATAATTTGTAAAATTTTGAAATTTTAAAATAATATAAAAATATCACTACTTTCTACGTAATTTTGTGTCGAATTCTATTGTTCACTTCAGAAACTCAATGTGGTATGTTTCAATGATGGAGATTCTTTCGAAAATCGAATGTGAAATACGTTAGTGGGGGATTTTTTCTCTTTCAGGTTTTCCGCGTTTCAAGTAAATTTTTACTAAAAAGATTTTACACAATAGGCAAGGGCGTAGCTAGGCTGCTGCAACCGGTGTACCGCACTGGGACGCTAGACATCAGGACCGCAAATAAGGTTCTTCTTGAAAATAATTTCGAAAGTATTCCAAGACAAACATTTCCCAAACAAAGTACACGTTGGCCGAGTATTTAATTAAGATTATTTGTTATCACGCCAATTGCATGAGAGAATTATTTCGAAAAAAGAAGGAATATAGGACTGACAGATTGGGTGATCATCATAGGTTACTTCTCTTCAGAATCATCTCGTTGACCCATCACGTGCCTATGCCAGTGTTTCCAACCAGCAAAGTTTGCACTGACAGGGAACTGATCTCGAACGTTGGCCACGCAAGTTATGAAAGTTGATTGATTGATGATTCCGAGCACATCAACTGCTAGGGTCATTAGTACCGTAAGTGGAATGCTATTTTCCACGGGAGGTGATGGCGATCTTTCCCCATATCAAAGGACAGTAAAACACTGGTTCTGGTTCCATTGTAGGTGAACTCTATATTTTCGAAAACTGCAAAAAAATTAGCATTGCAAAACTAAAATATTAATTACAGAAATTTTCACTAAACGAAATCCGTTCTTCAAAATTAGAGCATCTTTCGCTTTCTTCTGCGAGTCTTTCATTAGATGTCAGGTCGCAATATGACAATGGCAACGTCGCGAGGCAGCAAATTTAAATTCTCAGAACTTTCATTGTTGGGCTATGTTGCTGTCCGTGTGGAATGCAGTTGTGGATTGTCAAAGTTAATATATTAGCTTTAAAAGAATCATTTCCGGACCTAATGCACTAGGATTGTTAATGAATTTTAGAAGAAATGGCTGGGGTGTGCTCATAATGAGAGGAATTGAGGTATTAAAATATTACGAAACATTATTAATGCGACGAAATAGTATGTGATGTGGTAGCATCGCATCGTTTGCTTGCACAGTGACATTTCTTAGAATAGATTTTTGTGTGAAAAGTTTTCGGACATCGTGGGTAATTAGCGTAGCCGACCTAGCACTTTGTAGTATTAATGAATTGCGGAAATGAAGAAGCGGAGACTGAGACTGGTTCGCCGTCAGGTTTCTAAATCGGCCGCGTAGCTTTAATAAGCCCCAGCTTTGTGTCACAAATCTTTCACGACAGTAGCCTACTTGGAGGGAGATAGTGTCAACCCACTGCAAATTTTTGAGTTAATATATTTATTTCAAAAGTACTTTAATTTAAAGCACTTAAAGTCGAGGAACGTAATTGTTGGAATTTCATATTATATAGTTTAAAATTATTTCTAAATTATTTTAATATACTTTGAGTTCAAACTCACTTTTGTCAATTTGCACACAAATTACTATGTTCACAGACACCGAACACCTGTCTAGCATTGTTCTTTTAACCTTTCGAGTAGCGGTAGAGGTTCAGATTGGCCCCAATACAGTTATATATTTGAATGGGAATAATTTACGTGGTGTTACTTTTTATAATGGTTGTCAAAAGTCCTAGAACTAAATGCATTTAGTGCACAAAACTCCTAATAAACTCGAAAATATTTTTCCGTATCGCAAGGCATTTCGTGTTGCTGTTAATTTTTAGTTGAAGTACTTTAGGTGAAGGTTTAGGTGATGTAGCAAGTTTTCGCGTTGGCAGTAGTCTTCATGCCATTCGTCGAATTCCATAATTTTCTGCTTGTTAGCTCTATTGTTCCAAATTTGCATTCAATAATGAAATAACATTGAATCACAAGACTTATTTAAAGAAAATAAGCTTTTATTATTGTTTTATTTATATTAACATTTAGCAAACAGTATAATATGCTGATACCTTGAATCAAAGCTAACATAACTTAAAAGTTGTAATACTTATGGGCATTTGGTCATTAATTAGGCGGCCATGGAAAGATGATACTGCAAAATTTCTTGATGTGCACAAAAAGTCTAAAATATTTCGAAACGTTTGTGTTTTTTAAAACAATATCACTATACAATTTTTATATTTTAATCATTCTGGGTGTTAAAACCTTCTTGACTCCCAGAATGATTTAACCCAGGAACTCTCTTGTACCTTTTTTAGTTGAAAGACACCTACCTCAATATCAAACTGCAGACAAAGGGATTAACACGAGTTCGCAAACTCAAAACGATGTTGACAGAGATTTGTGGAGATTAATTTCGCAAACAATTATTTAAACAATAAATATAACATTGTGTTTTGCTGATAAAACTGCCGTCATAAGCGGAATTGAACAATCCTCTTAGTGTCCTCCATATTAAAAAACAAAAAAAACAAACAGATGAATTGTTTTTGAGAGAAGACCTCTTTGTTTATCACTGAAGATACTGGTAAAGCACTTGCACAGAATAAATAAAAATTGTAAAGAATTAGGTGGGAATTTTGCGTTTTTGCTAGGTCAAGGATACGATGCAGCTGCAGCAATGAGTCGTGAATTTCACAGGCACTGTCAAAGTAATTTTTACCGTTTAACAAAATTATGCGAAACAAGAATAATCGAAAAACTAGATGCTGTCATAACATTATTTTTTTATTCCAATATTTCAATCTGTATAAATATTAAAATTATGGAGAAAAAGAATCTTAAAAAAAAACAAAAATCTTTTACTTTCAAGCTGGTCATGAAAAATGATTGTTGCATTATTCGGTTGGTTACGATTCATGTACTATTTTCTTTCATTCTGGGTTTCCTACAAATTATTGGCCGTCCCCATAACTTATAAACGGTTCACGATCTTGCACTCCCTTTTTGATTCATCAATGCTTTGAAAAACTGCGACGAGTTATTTCCAAATATTTACCAATTTCCAAAAATTGGAGCTAATCTACCTGTAACTATTTCTAAGGTTGAACGCAGTTTCTCGTTTTGGAAACGGGTAAACAATATTCGCAAAACTCAGGGGAGAAAATCGTCTCAGCGTTGCTTAGTATCCGTAGCAATATAAATGTAGATATCAACGAGGTGATTTATGTGTTTGCATAGAAAAACTTACAATTAATGTTCCAATTATTTTTGTCGAAGTGCAACGAATAATTTCTAATGATGTGTGTTAAATTTCGAAATAAAATTACCAAATTAAGTTGTTAGTTAATTAGAATAATGAGGATGGCAATTTTTCACTGGCGTAAATAAATTTGAGCGACTAGTTTGAAAGCAGTTGCAGTCTTAAGTTCAGAGATATGATTGTTTTTTAAGTGTTTCCTGAGGCATATGAAGAAACTGTAGATTTTTGAAGAAATTTCAAGCATTCAATTCTGATGTATTTATGATCCAATGAATACTGTAGAAAGGACTGTTAAGAGTGTATTTACTCATTATTTGAGAAAGGAGGGGAAGGTTGATAACTTCATAGGATATGTGTTTTAATTTGTTGGAAGTTTAAACAAAGAGTACAATTTATTTTTCTGTATACTCACCTCGAAAGCCGTACTTTGCGGCTGCAAAATTCAGTTTTCGCGACCAACGCCGAGAAAGTATTTTGGCGGACGATTATCACGGAAAGGTAATTCAAGTCAATGTATAAAAAAGGAAGTCAGAATACAGAATGTCGTTAACTCACTACTTATTAACATTTTTGAATTGAATTGAATTGCCATATTTTACGTGGCGAGACTCAGGCCATGAGGCCTGCTCTTCCGTCTGACCACGCAAATTTCGCTACACTCCTTCCCCGGATAGAGCGGAAAGAAGGTATTACTGAGACGACGAAACCGGTGATTGAATTTAGCTCAGAGGCTTCATTTAGGCTTGAGGATCTTTTACATGCAAGTAAATCTATTAACATGGGACAGCCGGCTTTACTTCCCCTCCGAAGGAAGGCGTACGAAGGATTTTTTCGGCCCTAAATATCCACGGCTTCGATCGGGTTTGAA
>JAHLJT010008446.1:87616523-87643746 GCA_031308135.1 Acheta domesticus | reverse complement strand
TTTTTCTTTTATAAATAGGATTGACTTTAGCATTTAAAAATTCCTCCATAATATTGATAATTTCACAGTCTACGACTATTGTACAAATAAAGTTAGTTACCTTAAACATTTAGGTTATATTGACTTACGAAAGTGTAATACCTAGTTAAGACACGCCAGCGTAGTTTCGATTCCCCGCTGGGGAAAAATGCAGCTGCAGCTTCCTTATACAAATTGTCTCAGTTTTTATAGCTGTGTGACGAAAGAAAAAGCTCAGGCACGCCACGCAAGCTATTAGAATTAGCAGCAGAAATTAATAGCAGAGATAATAAGCTAGCAAAGATAATAGAAGAGATAATAAGCTGGCAGAATTATGAAAACGTGCACAAAATACACTTCTCCCCATAGCTCGTCACGCACAGTTTTTAACTGTTTTTGACGTAAATAAAGAAATAAATAAATATACCGTGATGAGAATTCGTCATCCTCGCCACATGTCTCCCTTACCACCCCAAGCGTAGATAAGAAATATAAACCAAGCCCAGGCCTGGGAACATCGCTAGCTAGCAAAAGTCGGATTAAGCCGAGCCTAAAATGCCGAATCCATAAGTACATATACATATACACGCATAATGTGACATGCCAAACAACAACGCATGATGGGTTGCGTACAAATGAAGGGGCAAATTGTCCCACCCCAGGTAAGTTTCTTCTGCCAGCACTGATTCTCGACCGAGAATTCTGTAAGAAGGAAACTTAAATCGGGTGGTGGTTGGTATATTTGGGGGATATCTGAAAAGTGTTGAGATGTCTTAGCGACATCACGCGGTCAATGGGAGAAATTTTTAAGGCATTTTCGGCGAATGACGACCAAACTCAAGTGTCACTCGTGTGTGAAGTCAACGCCATCTACACATATTTTCACACATTGAAGTGCAGATGGCGTTGGTGAAGTCCGTGATTCGCACGTTATTATTGGACGAAAAAGCAGAGATATCTGCTTCATTCATCGCGTGATGTCGCTGAGGCTAAGTTATTCCGATTAATTACCGACGTTATTTCATACATACTTTCACCATGACTTCAACACAAAAGTCGAGTATCCTTACACACTTCATGTTCACGACCTAAGGAACGTCCATGAGAAGTCTCAGAATGATCAAGGCAACTATGTTAGAACCGTGACCTCAAATGTGTTGTTGAGCTTCGAGAGTAATATTTTCATTGTGCATAATGTTCTTCTATAATATTGGGAAGGTAAGATTTTGCTTCTTCCTCTTCTTTAGCTGACACCTTAAAATAAATATATTTTGTCTCGTTTCTTTGTTTTAAGTTCCCTTGTCACCCCTGCGGCCATCATAAATCAAAATACCGTCCTGGATTAGTTGGAAATTTTCAATTATAGTTGGTTGGGACAACGTCATCCAAGGTTGTATGTCTGACAACCTTCTCTACAAAATAAAATAGTATTTTTCTTGTATGCTTATTCACACCTAGGTCATACCCACCTTAGTGGCCACAGTTAAGAAACATTTTTGTAATTTTCTCAAAATTCTTGTACTGCTGTACTAAATTCGTTGTGTTAAACGCGGTAGGCAATAAGCTACTTCTCTCGGAATATATCCCTCACCAAAATGGCAAATTTTCAATTTGATCTATTTTTTACATTCCCGTATAAGTTTACGGAGTATATACGTAACACAGGGAAAGTTATGTAATGCTGCGCGACAAAACGGCATATTTTTGGCAGAAAAAAAATCATTGCCGGGCCCTGAAAACGAAAAAGTCGATATATCCCGTTGCTAAATTAAGGAAAAAATCCCCTAACACGTCATCCGTAACCAGTATCCCTGTTTTGTCGTTCCGTGATACAGAAAAACCAATAGAAAGCAAAACGTCTGTCCGTCTGTTCATCGGTCTGCTAAACAACGCTAGCGACTCAACCGTTCAGCCGATTTTCTCCAAAATTAATATTTCGCGATAGATCTGACTGATCATCTGGCCCCTTGAATTTGAAATTGATATTTTAATTTTAAAGGGGTACTTTACGTGAAGCCCCAGGGACATTTTCAAAAATTTCTAAAAATGGCGCCAACAATTTTGACTAAATTTTGTTGTTTGATAGTCTGAAGGTCATTTAAAAGAATGGCGTAGGTTGAAAACTGAATTTTCAAAAATTGCAAAAGTTTGAACTTTTGTCGGCGTCTTTTTAAAACTACAAAATTGAAGATAGAGATTTTTTCCTCCAAATAAAATTTGTTCCCCGATGTCAGTTCTTTCATTAAGGTCATGCAAATTTTTGAAAAGTTAACTAGTTATCGCAGAATATTGCGTGCATTATCTGCAATTTGAAAAAATTACAAAAACAAGATTTTCTGAAAAAACGGCTCAAATTTTTTTCTTTAAACTTTTGGTAGGGATAGTACTAAATGTACTCTATGAGATGACATAAACTCCATGTTGCTATATTCTTTTGTTTTTCAAAAATTACAAAAATTATTTTTTACTTTCTCGCCTTACGAATACTTTAGTTCGAAAGTTACGAATATGAAAGTTCTGTAATCGTGCACCGGAGAACGCGGAATTTTCGCCAGAAAAACTCTTATAGCAGGGGTCTGGTAACGAAAAAGTGGATAAAACCTGTGGCTAAATTTAGAAAAAAATCCTCTACCTCGTGGTGTAGTCAAAATCCATGTTTTGTTGCTTCTTGATACTGCAAAATCAATTGACGGCAAAACGTCCGTCTGTCTGTGTGTGGTCAACGCTAGCGCCTAAACCGTTCAGCCGATTTTCTTCAAAACTGATATTCCCCGATCGCTTTTACTCGTCTCAAGGCCTCTGGAATTTGAAACCAATATTTTAGTATTTGAAGGTACTTTACATGAAGCCCATTTTGAGATTTTCAAAGTTGAAAGAAAATGGCTCCAAATTTTTTGATTATATTTTGTAGTTTAATAGTGCAAAGAACGTTTAAGGGAATGATGTAGGTATCATCACAGAGCACTAAAGCATAGAGCGCCCACTCCCATGCTAACAGAGCGGACGAGGTAAACGCCTCCCAGGCTCACCAGGCGCAGCACCGTCGACTCCCCACTCCTCTCCCCACTCCTGTATTCCTCCCCACCACTTACATGTGCCAATCAAAAGGCCTCACCCCAATCCGCTCCCCCAAATGATGTGTTCCAATCATCCTCACTGTCAGCTCGTAAGCGGGAGTTCAAAATTATATATATATTTTTTGCGGCCGTTCTTACAGCCATATTAAAAATTTACTGCAATTACTTAACTCTTATTGTGCCTACTTATTTAAGGAGCCGTTCTATGCTTTTACTCAAACCCAAAAAAAAGCATTGAATTTATAGGAATAGGTATCCAGAGGGTTCTTAATCATAAATGACACGAGCTAGGAATATGGGACAATCATAATAATTACACAGAATAATTATTACTAAAACACCTTTATTTACTCATTAAAGTGTAAATAGGTTAACAGCAAATCAAACCAATGAAAGACATTAGATAACTACATTTAATTACAGAAATAGCATTGTGTGCATTGACAAAGTTTTTGCAATAATAAATATATTTGCTTTACACATCAAGTCATTTGATCCATTACTATTAAGAATTTAACAAAAAATGCCAGCACTTTTCATGTACAAGCATTTTCAAACAAATGGTGACATCCAAGTTGAAAAAAATTGATTTCCAAAAGCCATCAAAAAACAATTACTTCCCATTACACAAAAATATTCATCACACAACAATCCAATAAACTGAATACATAGAATGTTATTAAAGGAACACAACTAATTAAATTTCATATGAACAATCAACCCACAATCAGAATTAACTTTAGTTTTCACACATGATTTTACACATTACTGGTTCAACTTTTACAATATTCTCTTCAGATATGAGCAATAAGTAGGCAATTACAAGCAGGCTCTCCGAAGTTATATATAAAATATTAAGCAAGTCTTGATTACACATGAAAACTAATGCGATAGCAAGGATAAACCAATTAACAATTAATGATTAAAACTTAAATATAAATGAAAGGTTGAGAATGAATGTGGCGAAACCTAATTAATACAAATTAATAATAATACAATTTTAAGAATTAATACCCTAACTAAATTGCATGAAATTAGTAATACAAAAATTATTTAATTATTTATCAAAAGATTAAATGAAATCTGTACATTAGTTACAATCAGTAATTTTAGAAATTGACATAAAACAAAAACAAAACATAAAAATTACTTTCATTAAAATACTACTGAATACAGTCAAATTATTGAATTACTTGTCACAGAATATGAATTAAAACTACACATTGGTTACAATTGACAATTTTACAAATGAACATTACAAAAACATGATTTGTATCATTACTACTGAACAGAGAAATTAATGAAATACATATTATAAAACAAATGAAATAGATTTTTTTATAATCTGCAACTTTACAACTGAACTAATACAAGAAGTGATTGGCATACAATTTCTATGGAGCACAGACATTATTGAATTACATATTGATTGATTGAATAGGGATTAGAGGGCGCTTCAAGTATTGTGGTCATTTGCACCCATGCCAAAGTATTTAGAGAAAAATTATTCAGTGTTGCAGATGCAACTTACCCGCTGTTTAAAAGCATGTACGTTGGCTAAAAAGAGGGCTTGAATTCTGCATCAAGTATACATGTAGAAATGGCAGAAAGAAAAAAGAAAAAGGGTGCGTAAAATTCATCTTCAAACGTAAAATTGGCTGAAAAGGGGCCAAAAAAAAACATAAAACATTGTTAACTAATGCGATATTCAAATAAAATTTCAAACAAATTCAAATAAAATTATATACTCCGCTTTCTCTCAAAAAACAAAAAAGTTTTGAGAGCATAGAATCGTCATCCCCTAGCACCATTTGTAGCGAGTTGCCCAGGCCATTTTTTCGTTGGTTGCCAACAAATTTCCTGCAGTGCAGGAGGATGTGTTCCATGGAAAGAACAGTCCTGCACAAGTCACAGATGGGAAGAGTTTCACATGGAAGAAGGAACCGTGAGAAAATTGAATTACACATCATGGAATATAATGATATTTGTTAGAATCAGCAATTTTACAAGTCAGATCACCAGTTGAATGACCTCAAGAAGACCAGCTCAAAATCCTGGTGCACCCATGCAGGCACACAAACGTATCCTTCAAACAAAACTAAAAATGACATTAGTGATTGAACTAGGAAAAGTATAAACTATACATTTACACAGAAAATAGCAATTAGTAATAATCATATAACAATTAAGAGACTCCATATTTGAGATAAAACTACAGTGAAAATTATCTCATGAGCAATGATTATATCAACAATGAGATAAAACATATTGTAAATGTTTGACAAGTAAAATACTTTCAAAATAGTAATAGGTTACATAAATAAAGTCACGATAAATTGATCTCGCATAACTGAACTAAGAGTCGACATAAATTATGAGTACATAGACTCTTCCACAAAACATGGAAAATGCTGCACGAAAAATATTAACCAAGCGTTGTAAGACCCATCGTACAGGATGCATACTATGTAAATCCAGGATATGGGACCAATTGTAAAACACTTGCTTCTCAACCCGAAGTTGCTACCAGACTGCAAGGCACCCTCTAAAGAAAATGTTCATATAATGTTCAAATAGGTAACAGATGATATCACAGTGGCTAATTGAGAGCCATCCAGAGGATTTCTCTACCACAAACTGCAAAAGTGACAGCATGGCATGACCACACCAGAAATCTTAGAGTAAAAGCCAGGTCTTAAGAATCTGCTTTTGCAAAACCACAAGATTCCGACTTTAGATCGGACGCCAGTCTCAACTCAACGAAGCTAGTTAAGTTCCTATCTACAAACGGAAACAATTAAGAGACACGCATAAAGCACACCTCTGACAAAGTCATTTTAGCTATAAAGCCCAATAATTTTGATGTCAACCATCATCTGTGAAAGCATGGCTCATACCCACAGACACACTCCACCCCATCTTCAAAGCCGTTTTGAAGAACACAAGGAAACCATACCATGTACCTCTACGTAGCTTAGTATACCAATTTTTTTGTACAATTTTTCATTTATTTCATGTTTTTATTTTTTGTTTAAATTTTTATTTATTTATTTGTAATTAAATTTAAAGAACCACTCAATATCAGACCAACTTAAGACTAATCTTACATACTAAAAAATTTAACCTTAGATACTAAACAATTCAAGGCCCTCTGGCCTACATCTGATTTCACAGTACAACACGAGAGCCACGCTACTGGAAGCAAGACTTTGTTTAAGAACAGGGTGACACTCCTCGGGAGATTAGATCAGTACACTGGACAGCCAAAGGAAAAGGTGTCCAAAAAGTCGCAAAGTAAAAGCCAAGTCTTAGGCATCTGCTTTTGCAAAATGAAAAGTATCATACCTATGAACATGCAAGAGCACCTTGCAACCCAATTTCAGTATAATCAAAATGTATAGGAAAAAATACAAATAGAATATTTACAGTAACTAGTGCTGTCTCCTTCTCTTGGAACACTTCAAGTAATGTGACCAAATGTGCAATTTAAATGAGTCAAGTGACTCCCTGTCTGGAGTTCGGGCAAGAACTTTCCCAAACCTAGTATCTTTTCCGGCTAACATTCTGTTTATGCTTTTTACATAAAAAAATAACAGAACGCACTAGAAATTTAACAAACCTTAGATGCAGATCTGGATGATAAGTGCATCTCAATGGTGTCACATCAATGACACGCAGAAGAGCACTCTCGATAACGAACGCTACATTTGATCTGTTAATAACTTTCGGCAGAATAGAATTAACAAACAAATAGGGTTTCTCTACAATTAAAGTTACAAAAGAACCTGGAATCATTAATGAGCCAGGGTAAAACTCTCTTGCTACTATAAAGTCCCTACTTGACTCAGAATCACAGTAGGTAAAATTACTGAAGCACGTCTCACATTGTGGCATCCACTTCATAGTCTTCCTGACCATAAATCCACTTATGTATTTAATTATACATTTTTCTGTGTGCGACAGCGAAGAAGATGGAAGTGGATACTCACTTGTGCAAGGTTCTTCTTCAGTCAAAACAAGTGTCTCCTCTCCAACTTGTCCATTTAAAAAGGACTTAACGGTGTCCATCACATCGTAGACTTCGTTTTCACAGTTAGAGCCTACTGAATGAGAAGATGTTAACCTCCTCACCGACAGACTCTTGAACGAATTAACAAAGTCAGTAGAAGAAGGATTAATATTTCTTCTTCCATGACTTCTGATGGAAGCAAAAAAGTTCTCGAGGGCATCTTGATCAAACCTTCTAGTCAAAAAATAATTACATGTTGACAGAAGGATTTTCCTTAATTGGATGAATCCTCTTAAAGAAAAAACCAAGTTCTTCACGCAAGGTGGTTGGCTGAAAGTATTCCTTTCTTTTGAAAAAAAGGAGAACAGATTTACCACCCTGACTGCAGTCCTCCACAGTTTCTCGTGAAGAGAAGAAGCAGTCACAGCTCCCTGGTACCATCTTCCTCTGGGAGCCAACTTCTTGTTTCCATTCAATGAATCAAACAATTTGTTCAGAAACAGAACAAGGTCGGCTGTCTCGTAAGATTTCTCAGGCATACCTGCAACTACAAAATACATATATATGAGTAAATGTTTGAAGAAAATGGAACATGAGTATGCTGTTAAATCAATAAATACAAACAATACTATACCTGCCTTCATTAACGAGCCAATAGTGTACCTGAAGACTTGCGTAGCAAGGGACACCTTCATTTTATTGATTTTCTCTGGGACATGTTGCTCAGTGAGCTTGGAGCAAATCCTTGCGTTGAGCATGGTGTCCAAATTA
Organism: Acheta domesticus; assembly: GCA_031308135.1. NCBI lineage: Eukaryota > Metazoa > Arthropoda > Insecta > Orthoptera > Gryllidae > Acheta > Acheta domesticus. The sequence continues at coordinate 87,635,871 of JAHLJT010008446.1, read as the reverse complement.
TAAAAATGAAGGATATGCTCCCATTTTGCCACCTTCTTCACCTTCTTTAACTCAAAATGTAAATCTTTCTCCAAGAGTCGATTTCTCAGACACTTGAAGAGGTGAGGAGTGTCGTATAAATGAATAATCTCTTGGCCATTGATCAAATAGCCCACAGGCACAGTCTCCCCAGCACACTGCCTCTGGGTGGCCAAAAGCAATTTCTTAACTGCTGCCTGGTTGCCTGGGCCTTGATCACAGATAGACGCCGCAACCTTCAACCCTAAATCTTGGCACTTCTTGATAATTTTTGTAATCAATTGTGCCAGGACTGGGGCAGACGTTGGGCCATGAGAAAACGTGAAAGACAAAGGATGTACCCAAGACCTGAACACTCCTTTCAATAAAAAGACATTCGCTGTGGTAGCAATTTTGGGATTTCTCGTCATCCCAAAATCTTCAAGGCCATCCATGCAATCCTTTGCACGATTGTATGTCAATTGAGTATGAATGGACATCTCATCCCACACCAAGATGCAGTGACGATCCACAGGCTTCATTTTCTGGACCGATTGCTCCATCATCCCCAGCCAACGTTCATTAATGCCAGCAGACATGGGTATGGTTTGTAAAAGACGGCGTAATGTCGCAATTGATGGCAATGAGAACAATCTGGCCAGCAACCGGTAACCAGAGCCACAGGACTTGAGAAGGCTCAGAGACAACACTTTCTCATCGAAAGTGAACCGACACCCACGTTTCTTTCGCTTTTGGTTTCGGAGCTGGCACATAACAAATTGAAAAGAAAGAGGAGTTAAATTTTTAGACAGCCATGCAAATTCATGGCTGTTTGATGCTGTTATGGCACCTTGCAGGTCTCCCTGAAAAGAATGTAAGCGCCCTTGAGACCTGCGAAACTTCTTCTGCAGCAGAAGGCATTGTTTGGCAAACTTTCTGCAGCGAGGAGTGAGGAATTTGTCTCTGGTAATGCATACAGAGCGTAATCCAAATCCACTTGAATTGGAACCTTCAAAAAGAAAACACTACCGAAATGTGCTGTATTTATTTCCCAACGAACACACCCAGCAATTGAATTCTACCTCACCTGAGGACAACAACCGGCGTCTTGCACCTTGCTTAGGGGTAGAGCACAAGCCGGACCCTATTAAAGAAACAAAGTAACATAGTTATACAAACCCTAAACACTCATCAGCAGAAAACATTCACAATAAAGTTCAACATACGTGGCGGTGTAGGTGTTCCAGCAGAAGAGACATGAAGTTCTTCATTAATACCTTTAAACACAAAAATTTTGTTTCTAACAACAGTTCTTTCTAAATGAAAGAAAAATAGTTATTAAACAAAAATAAAGAGAAATAAAGTACAACTAATAAAATCTCAACATACCTCCGAATGCCATATCCACTTTTCTTTTATTTGATGACTCACACAGGCCATCTTCCTTAGAAGTGTTTTGAATTTCTGGAACTAAAGAAAAATTGCTTCATAAAAGATTGTGTTCAAAATAAGCTCAAAGAAACACTTAATAAAAATACTACCACTATTTAACTTACATTCAAAATTCTCTCCGTCTTCCTTCGAAGCCCCTTCATGCACGGTTTTATCTGAAACAACTGAATATTTACATACAACAAAATCCAAATTTCTGATTTGAGTTTATAATAATAAAGGATATGTTGCGCTAAAAATGTACTTTAGTATTAACTTCCACAATTCCGAACAATGGTGTGAAGCGACTCATTATTCAAACTTTCTTACCTGGCAGAAAAGTGTAGGAAGAGCATTTCTTTTTAGCCCCCGCTGTAATTCTCGGCATTTACTTTCTTCAGAGAAATGCCGATCACAGATATATAATCGATTGCGACTCTCTTGCGGTGTGATATTCGAAATCACTGGATTACCGCAAGCATTAATCCAGCTCGCAAACAATTCTTCGTCACTTTCGAGGAAAGCCATGTCTTCTACTAAAATGATTACCGCAATTCAATACGGCACATTATTTTTCTTTCGTGAAATATTAGCCATGTTCAGAATATGTTAATGCAGCACGTGAAGCAAAAACACTTGTATCACCAGTTGAACACAAAGCGCACGTGCTCGCCGGGAAACCAAAAGAAAAGAAAGTAACGGACAACGTGGAGTTCCTCCTTTGAAAACTGTTCCACAGACTTCCTATCATTCACGGACTGTACAATGAATATGCTCGCACCGCGCCTGGTGGGTAAGGGTATCGTTTGCTCGTCCGCCCTGGCCTATATGAGTGCTCCATCTATCTTAGTTTGTCTATGGGTATCATTTTTGTTGATATGCCCAATTTTTTCGAAAATTGCAAAAAACTATTTAAAAACTGCAAAATTGAAGATAGAGATTTTTGCCTCAGCCAAAGTCGGTTGTACAAATTTAGCACTTTAAATAAGGTCATATACCATTTTTTGGAAAATCGGGTAGTTTTTTCGTAAATTGCGATTCAAACTTACAAAAAAAAAATCTCAAAAAACGGATGCAAAATTTTTCTTTAAATTTTCTTCACTTATCTAATGATCGACGATAAAAAAATACGGTTTTATTCCTACTTCTAGGAAAAAATTGGTTTTTCTGAAAATTGCAAAACAAAATTCTAAACTACAAAATTGTAGATAGCGATTTTTACCTCAGACAAAGTCTCTTGTACATAACTAGTTCTTTAAAAAAGGTTAATTAGAATTTTCTGAAAAAACGAGTCGTTTTTGCATAATCATTGCTTCAAATTTACAACAAAAAATTCCCCAAAACCGCTCCAAATTGTTTTCTTTAAATTTTCTGCACGTGTGTAATAAGGGACGGTAAATATATAAATAAACCTGTGGTACTATAGAATGGCACAGACTTTCTCGCAGCAGTTATTTTTCAACTGCCGATCGTCGGATAAATTATTTGGAGTAAGCCGTTCACCGCTGCCTTTCTTGGTCATGTATGAAAGACATGTTTTTCGCATGTTGACAATTACCGGCTTCCTAATGATAGAACTGATACAATTACGTTTTGACTAAAACATAAGTAGTTAGTCCGCATGTCGCTCCCGTGGCGCAGATAGTTAAAGCGCTTTGGGGTTGAGATCTTCAGTAAGGAAGATGCCGAGATCGATCCGAAGAGGGTGATTTTAATTTGATGAATGTGATATTGCAGAAAAAACATTGAAAAGTGTAGAAAATTTATTGAAAATCGTTTGAAGTACTTCTGCTCAGGAATAGGATCAATGCAGATAAATAGACAGCACTTGTCTGTGTTTTCCCAACTGCATCTTTTTAAACAATTTTCCAGCTCTGTTATTCGATTTCTGAAGCGTATGACACGTCAAATCAAGCGTTGCCTCGTATATATCTGTATGAACCAATTTAAGTAAAATTATGAGTATTTTAACGTTAAATTGTAACACAATATAACCAGAACGCATGCGATGAACTTACATATCCCTAACGGTTCCAAAATTATTATTACTCTCTCGCCTTACGAATACTTCGTAAGAAGAGAAAGTTATGTAATCGTGCGCCGGAAAACGCCGAATTTCCGCCAGAAAAACTCTAATAGCATGGCTCTGGTAACGAAAATGTGGAGAAAACCTGTTATTAAAGTTAAAAAGAAATAGTGGTGCTATAGAATGTCAGAGACTTTATCGGAGATCTTAGTTTTCTAATCTCTAAATTGAACTTATTTTTCTGTTATGAATGATGATGTTCCCAGATACTTTCCCTGAGCGCGTACAGGACATTTTTTTTTTACATACTCTGGATATTTTCATTTTTCTAATGCGAGAAATGAAACCACCATACTCTATTACTGCTTTATAAGTGTATTCATGCTTATCTATTGTGGCCGCAGCGGTTAATCAGCGACGATTGGTACAGGTCTTCCGAGGGAAGCATCGGTGGTTCGTGTCCACGTGGCGGAATATTATTTGTCAGAATTCTCTGTTGTCATAGGAAATAATTTAGAATTCTATAAAATTTATTTAAAACCATGTGAAACCATTTGAATAACAAATATTGATAATTACGATAAATGAACTGGAAGTGTCTGTATATATTTGTTTAAATTTTTAACTTTTAACAATTTTTTACGTCTCTTCTTGGATTTGTAAAGCGTATGTACCATCGTATCAATTGTTCCTTTATCGTGCATTTACCATTTAGAGGTCGGTTCGATTCTTTCATGGCTCTGTTCGACCCATTCGGTGCTAGTATGGCGTAGTGGTATAAGTGCCGTTTCGTTAACATTGAGTATCGGATTTCGGGTCTCCGTACGGATAACGTTTGCTGGTAGAATACCCTTTTGCTGGTTAATGAAGTAGTGGAATAGCTTTAATGACCATATAGAAGCAGAGCAAGAAAGTATGTGCGTTGGAAGCACCACTAGTTTTTACTTGTATCTCACAACGTTAATATTTACATTAGCGGTGAGTTTTTCACATTATTATATTTAGGAGTACATGTGATTTAAATAATGCCATACAAAGTTTGTCGGAAAACAGTTTTCTGTAAAAACTAGCTCAAAATTCCGCATTTTCAGAAACGCTCAAACGCCAATCTTCAATTTGATCTATTTTTACTTTCCCGTATACGTGTACGTAGTATGCACGTATACGTGTACGTAGTAGTAGTACTGGCTGTAATGGGTTGAACGCCATTTTCTTAAAAACGGCTTTACATTTTTCAAAGAAAATTGCCATTGAGGACGAGGTTTCACTGTGCTTTAATATTCTTTAAATAATATTTCCGTTCTACTATTAGGAAACCGAAAAATTAAGAAAATGTCAAAAAAATGTACACTTGGGCGGCGATAGATGACAGCTGACAAGAGAATGTGGCAATTCCGAATAGCTAGCCCAGACTCAAGGAAAAAGAATACTAATAGGGTAAGTATGTGACGCTCTGTAGCACCACTAGTTTATCAATTTATTTCTAAACTATGATTTTTTCCAGTAGTGGCCACTTAAAAATAGCATAATTTGAATACTGGCACGCTGAGCTCTTTATCAATCTGATTTATTTTAGATTTGAAAAGTTTGTCGTATATCCGGCGTATTCGTTTAAGTATGATTAATGCAAATACAGCGGTACAGCGGACGACGCTCATTGTAATTACGGTGATTGTTATCATTCGGCTAATTTTCCATTGTTCTGAAGTGTAACCGGATTTTACAATGAAAACGTCATTTCTTGTGATTAGAATTTGTTTCGTGTTATCGTTATTTTACAACACATTTCAATTATGCACAGTTTTGAGCAGTCGCGGCTCGTGGTTTTATAAATGGGGAAGGCTGCAAATGCATTGCATTACATTACAGTGCATTGCATTGCCTGCATTGTATTTCTATTAATAATCAGTTTGATACAGACGATTGAAAACGACGCGAAATACCGTGAGATATTCCATCCTGGGACCCGTTTCACAAAGGTTACAAGTTACTAGAACTAGTAATCACAAGTCAATGCCACCTAGATCTACTTTCTAGGAGGTATTGTCACAAGTACTCGTAAGTTCTGTTTCACAACGATTTTGCTGGGTCCCAGAAGACAAGACCTCATGCGCCAAGAAAGAAAATCCCAAGTATAGCGCTCCTACCGCATACTGAGAAAACTAGTTGAAGGGCAATGCTACTCGCGGAGCTGCACAGTAATGCTATCTGGTGAGCCCGCCGTTCTTCAGACCCTAGATTCCACCAAAGGCTGTTTCGCCACAGCCTTCGTCCGCTGGTAAGCGTCTGCAGTGAATGCATGACGTCACGCCTCCTCGTTTTGTACACGCCTTATGGGAGAATAAAGTGGGAGCCTAACGCTTCTCCCTTCCCTGTCAACAGCTTTAAATGTGTTACGGACGGCCGTTAACGAACCGATAAAGAAAATTTTGATATGATTGTAACATAATACAACTCAGAATTCCATTATTAATAAATAAATACATTTGTAAACATATTTTTAAATTTCTTTTGGACGGCGGTTTCTCTAGGAGAGGCTCCGCCTTACAGCCTTTAATGACGAGCCGCGCCTGGTTTTGAGTCCTCATGAGACGCGACTCGCGAAAATCAAGCGGATTCTATTTAAATCTCCCGTGGAGAAGACCTGTGTATTCGACCACCGAATACGACGGAAAATGAATTTCGGGAATGAATGGCTGTCAATGTCGTTATCACTACATCAGTTGGACAAACAGAAGACGGCATAAGCAAAAACGTTACTTCTACAGACCCACGTGTGGGAAAAAGAGTATATGGAGAAGAAAATTTTGACGATGTTGTGAAAACGTCTCAACCTCTAAAAATGGCTGAAATGAGGTAGGCATTAGAAATGTTGCGACGAGACCTTCAGCGCAGGTCAGTAGATTTCCAACAACAATGCGAAGTAATGTACTACATTTATATTAACTGAATCCGCAGAGAAAACCAGAAGCGTAATCGAGGACTTGTTTAAATAATAGAAACTGTCTGTACTTTTTATTTTCTTAGTGAAGGCATAAGTTAACTGAATGAATGAAGAATGAATTTTATTACAAATGGATATTTTCCCGTAGTAATCTACGGGAAAACTACTTTCTTTTTCATTGGATAATCTTCAGTTCGAATTTTTCGTGTTTTGTTTTGAATATATTAATATTATCTTATTACCTGTGTCCCTGTAAGATGGCGTGTCCACTTCATTTAAGAATTTATATTCATATAATCGAACCTGTCAAGATAAAAGTGCTATTGCAAAACATCGATTGCACTGGTATACAAAACAAATTTTTCTGTAATATGAACAAAAAACACTATTTCTGTAAGATAATTTCCCTCTTAATCCAAATCTAATTTCAGAATTTCTATATCGGCCTCAGTTTTCATGTGGTGATGGTTTCTGTAAATGTGTATGTCTCCCTATGTATTATATGGAGGCGTTATCTTAATAGTGAAACGACTCCATTTACACTCGTTTGAGATATTGAGCAGTAAAATTAAACGATTATGAAAAATTCGAGAATTGAAATGGTAAAAAATGAGTGTTCCCTTTTCTAATAATACATGAACATGTTTGCAAATTTGATGAATAAAATTACTGCCTGTATCTCAAAATACATAGAAGAAAAGGAGGTATACCACTATCAACTAGTGGTGCTTCCAACGCACATACTTTCTCGCTCTCCTTCTGTATGGTCCTTAATACTATTCCACTACTTTTTACACTACATTAACCAGCAAAAGTGTATTCGACCGGCAAACGTTATCCGTACCGAGACACGAAATCCGATACTCAAAGTTAACGAAACGGCACTTATACTACTACGCCATACTAGCACCGAAAGGATCGAACAGAGCCATGAAAGAATCGAACCGACCTCTAAAATGGTAAACGCACGATAAAGGAACAATTGATACGATGGTACATACGCTTTACAAATCCAAGAAGAGACGTAAAAAATTGTTAAAAGTTAAAAATTTAAACAAATATATACAGACACTTCCAGTTCATTTATCGTAATTATCAATATTTGTTATTCAAATGGTTTCACATGGTTTTAAATAAATTTTATAGAATTCTAAATTATTTCCTATGACAACAGAGAATTCTGACAAATAATATTCCGCCACGTGGACACGAACCACCGATGCTTCCCTCGGAAGACCTGTACCAATCGTCGCTGATTAACCGCTGCGGCCACAATAGATAAGCATGAAATACACTTATAAAGCAGTAATAGAGTATGGTGGTTTCATTTCTCGCATTAGAAAATGAAAATATCCAGAGTATGTAAAAAAAATGTCCTGTACGCGCTCAGGGAAAGTATCTGGGAACATCATCATTCATAACAGAAAAATAAGTTCAATTTAGAGATTAGAAAACTAAGATCTCCGATAAAGTCTCTGACATTCTATAGCACCACTATTTCTTTTTAACTTTAATAACAGGTTTTCTCCACATTTTCGTTACCAGAGCCATGCTATTAGAGTTTTTCTGGCGGAAATTCGGCGTTTTCCGGCGCACGATTACATAACTTTCTCTTCTTACGAAGTATTCGTAAGGCGAGAGAGTAATAATAATTTTGGAACCGTTAGGGATATGTAAGTTCATCGCATGCGTTCTGGTTATATTGTGTTACAATTTAACGTTAAAATACTCATAATTTTACTTAAATTGGTTCATACAGATATATACGAGACAACGCTTGATTTGACGTGTCATACGCTTCAGAAATCGAATAACAGAGCTGAAAAATTGTTTAAAAGATGCAGTTTGGGAAAACACAGACAAGTGCTGTCTATTTATCTGCATTGATCCTATTCCTGAGCAGAAGTACTTCAAACGATTTTCAATAAAGTTTCTACACTTTTCAATGTTTTTTCCTGCAATATCACATTCATCAAATTAAAATCACCCTCTTCGGATCGAACTCGGCATCTTCCTTACTGAAGATCTCAACCCCAAAGCGCTTTAACCAGTTGCGCCACGAGAGCGACAGGTAGAATAAATATAAAGAAATTCTATAAAGAAAGTAAAAACAAGTTCCGAAACGTAATTGTACAAAAATAGAAATGGAATTCAATCAACTTGTAAAATGTACTTTCAATTTAATGTTGTAAAATTTGATAACAGTGAACACTTAATAATACCCAGAAGAAACACTATTTACAACCAATAAAAATGGCTCCAATCAGATTTAGCCAAATGGGAAATGAAGTTTGGAAGGCGCAAATTTGTAACGCAACAATATTTTGAACATACCTCCTAAATAATTTTTGCTGTTGCTTTTTTGCAAAGAAAATATAATTTCAATTATATTCTTTCGAATAATTGTGGTTAATTAGTACTACTCTAAACATTTGCAAAAATAAGCAACTTTAATAATTTCATGTTTACAAGGAGATAAGGAGAAACCAGTAAAACAATAATAAGAGTTTATCGGCAAACACAACAATAGCAAAATAAAAATGGAAGATGTACGAGTCTATACAGAAGCAAAGTGAAATTGAGACAATTGTTTTTTTTAAATCAAAATTGTCTATTTCTTATGTAAAGAAGACACATAAATAGGGAATTCATGTCACATCCAGTACCATTGGAAAAAAGAATTCAAAACTTGCTTGCTTGAAGATTCATCTGTACCCTTCCTATACAAACTCAGGTTAAGTACGAACTTTTTACATGTGAATCACAAAACTAACGAAACACTCTACAATGGAATTGTAAATGCCGTCCATCAAGCAGCGTATGAGAGACTCTCAGAGATAGAATACACTAGGCGGAAAGAATGAGTGGCTTGTGGTGGAATAATTCTTGTCAGAGAAAGTAAGAAAACAGAAAATTGCTTTTAATACCTGTTTAAGCACACACGTTATTGAAAGCAGAAAACGGTATAGCTAAATTAACTTCTGTTCTAAATATTTCGTGATTAACTTCTCTACTGAGCAGAAGAAAATCAAAAAATTAAGCACGGGAAAAAAGTATGTGAAGTTATTGACCAGTGTATCGGTAGTGCCAGATCAAAGAACTCATGGAAAATATTAAAGAACCTCAGACAAAATGAAAAGCAAAATGTAGCACTACAATATATCAGTATAGATCAATTTAAATATATTACGAAGAACTTCTGAAAGAAAATAGGTTCGCATTTAGTAACACATATAAAATAGAGCTCGAGGAACCGGATAATATAGAATATCTTACAGTGAGAGAGACTGAAAAAACAATACAGAGATTTAAAAATGGGAAAGCACCTGACCCGGGATTGGTAAACACTGAATTGCTGAACCATGGCCCCAGTATATTACTGGATCTTCTTACCCGACTATACAATAGATGTTTAAGGGTAGAAGAATTTTAGGAAAGGATATCTATAAGAAAGAGGATAGGGAACATAAAAACTATAGAAGTTTAACTGCCCTTAGCAGCACTGGCCGAATACACGGGATAAAATTTGAAGACTCAGCTGGAAAGAGACCTTATTAATGTCGAGGATCAGAATGGCGGCACGCTCAGGTATTGATAACATCTTTAGTATTAGGTAACCAACAAAAGAGTTGCCCATAACTTGGAGACATTTCTTGTGTTTATAGATCTGCGTAAGACCTATTACACTGACCAATTATCTAGGTTGTGGCGGGGAAATGGAGAAACCAAATGGAAATTCCTAATTGATTAGAGACGTTAAAGATTTGTACAATGGTAATGCAAGCCAACTAAAAGTAGAGACCAACGTTTCAGCACACTTTCCAGTCGATAAAGGCTCACAAAATGGTTGCTGTTTGGCCCCAACTTCGTTTAAAATGTACTTGAAGGAAGCCGTGAGAAGATGGAGGAAGAAATGTATTAATATGGGTGTTAAAACTGGTGACTCTGTTAAACTTCTTACACTTCACAGCTGATCAGGTCGTGTTCGCTGAATTTGAAGAGTCCTGTACATGTGATAAGTATATGAAGAAATGAGAATGGGAAAGAGGATTAGAAATTGATTTGAAGTAGGCAGAGTACATGGTTGTGCGAGTAAGTGCTAAATGTCTGAAACTGGATGATGGTTTCCAATGAAACCATGACAAAAATCCACGTACTTGGATACAAAATAAATGTAAATGGAGGCAGTACGGAAAATATAAACAGAATTGCAAATGGGAGAGTGGCTTTAAGAGAATTACAACCACTGATATGGAAAAATAAATTAAGAGTGTGAAGAGAAAAAACTATAAGGCAGTTGTAGATAATGTTGCCCTTTATGAGGCTGATGCGTAGAAAGTAACAGAAGACAGCGAAAAAAATTGAGCAATGGAAATGAATTTCTGGCCCCGAAGTTGTGGATGACTTCAATGAATAATGTTAAGCGCCGAAATAATTAAATGTAAAGCGGAATAAAATATTAATATAATTGACACCATTGAAATAAAAATATTAAAATAATATGGACTCAAGCAAAGAATGAATGAAAAATGTTGGCCGAAAATATTGTGGAAATGGGAAACAAGTACCCATTCAAGAAGAAGAATATCTAGAATTATATGAGGAGAAGGAGTAGAAGAGGCAATTATGAAGAGAGGGTTGAAGAATGACGACTAGAGCGATAGGGAGAAATAGAGAGTGGGGTGCGAGAGACAATCTAGGGTGTAATATGACTCGCAATATTACGTACTATGTTTATAGGGAAGTTAATATTTAAGTGAAGCTATATTTTTCTAAAGAAATGTTTCTTAAAGAATGCAAAATTAAAATTGTGGTCCAGGCTATCCGGGATGAGCCGCGTACTATGTACGCTCTGAGGAAGGCCACAATATGTTGGCCGAAACGTCAGCCACCAAATCGACGACGCGGCTCATCCCGGATAGCCTGGACCACATGAATTCCGGCCGCGGAAGCCTACGCAATCAAATTAAAATTGTTTAAGAGTCATTACTTTAAAAATATATTTTTTGCAACAGTTTAAACGAATATTGAATCAATCGAGTTGCAACTTTTTCCATAGTATCTATCTTCACTATATCACGTATTCTGTAAAAAAAAAAGTAAAAGCAAATAGAGAAAACGAAAATTAAGTATTGTGTGGTCTAATGGGAGAATATTAAATAAAATATGTTATAAAATATAGATGTCAGTAAAATATAATGTTTTCGGCTAACACAGACTATAATAGAAATATTCGAATGATGAATCACGACGGAACGAGGCACGTTTTGAAATACGGTAACAAAACAGGAAATTTACAAGAATAGGCACAAATTTGTTTGCCCATCATAAATTTCCATTGAGATGACTGCCTCACTGGGAAGTCACATAGACGTAAATGGCAGCCACAACCATTGAGTAATCATGACCTGCGTCCGTTCCCTTATTGCATTATTGACCAAGATTTCCTATTACCTACAGAGAGACGGAAAGAAATGAGAAAAGTTTCGCTCAGAGTGCTTCCCTTGCGCTCACACAGCGTTACTCAAATTAAATAAATAAATGTCTTTATTGGTGGCGAAGCTCAGGCCATTTAGCATGCTCTTTCGCCTGACCATTTTGAAATTTTTTATTACAGTAGTGCATAATAAAAAGAGGTCATTCAGTGCAAATACGTACGCAATTTGGGTGAAGGGTTTCTCACATAGAAGACAGGAGTGAAAGCGAGGGAGGAAAGAGTTGATAGTAAAGGAATGCCCTCACAGCATTTGTGTGATTAAATTTATTAATGTCAAGTTAGGGATATATTAAAAATGAATAACAAATACATAACGTTGAACACTACAAGATTTTACTCAAATTTAGAGAAATTACCTTTTTGTGACTCAGCAAGTTATTAATAGAAGAGGATTGGAACGAAATTGTTTAACTCAGTGAAATGTTAATAAGTACTACTAAACGTTTACTACCCTTCCGCTAACACATTTCAGAGCAATTTAATGTTCTGCGAGCAATAAGACCGTACAGGGAAATACTATTTAATAATCTGAAGTACTCACGCAATACTCTATTTTATTTTTTTCGTACACCATTAGTAGAATATTATTTTCCCATATGTTACTATCATTATCGATAAAGGTGTGTAGTGCTGCTCCCGATCTATCCTATAAATTATAGTGAATAAATGTAAAAATAACAATAATAGTAATACAAGCATATACTATTTTCGTTAGCTTTAAAATTTTATTTAAATAACTGAATTAGTTGTTTCCATTCAGGAAAATGGCGTTCTTTGGGGCGACCAGAATTACTAATCAATCAATCAAAACAAGTAAAAGAGGCTGTCAGAAACAAAACACTTCTATGTAACTACATTGGTACATCCTACCCGCCAGTCAAGGGTACGGACTTGAAGAAATTGGCTATGACCCCTATGGCTTGCGATAGGGGCCCTCAGAGAAAGCAACGAGGAAAGTAACGACGTACTCCACTGGCTTTGCATCGTGGTGCTGCGTTGTGGTTCTTGCACCGTGGTCTTGCGGTTACAGCAAAACTCGTACCCTGTTGCTGCGGATACCGCTGCAAAGGGGTTAACAATGATAAAAAGGTGTAAGAGAAATTCTGAGAGGATAAAGTGAGCGATATAAGGTAGGAGAGAATGTGAAGGCTCTTTGCAAATAAGCAAGTGCATATAAAGTTCACCCATGTATGGCTCCATCGTGGAGTACGAAACTGCAATAGTTCTCAATCGACGACTATGACAGGAGAGAGATCGTTGTCAGCCCCATGACGACGAGAGGTCAAGCTTTTTGAGTGCCGCGATGGCCTTGTACGACATGACCCCGGTGCCCCGATGACGATGGGCAGAACCACGGCAGCTTCTCGCTGTAGCATCCGCGCCGCGACTGGGGGGGGAGTCGGACGGTACTTCCAGGACTTCTCCTCAATACACCTTTGGAGACCACGCCCACCCTCATGGCACTGTGCGAGGAAGTGGTGGTACTGTCATATCGATCACGAAGGCACCTTCACGTTCAACACGAGGCCAGGCTTGAGTTTGGTACCGTCTGGAAAGCTAAGGGAAACCTCGGTCCTCAGCGTGTCTCCAGGAGACACCTGCTGCTCCAGACTACACACCTCGAAAAAGTGCTTGATATCCTCGTGATGCCTGATGCGCACCTACTTGGTACTGACGTAGAGGCCAAGATGTGCCCCAGCGTCTCGGTGCGGCACGGTGCTGCACGTTTGGCAGTAGAACCTCTGCGGGGTGGCACGCCGCCAGTGGACGAAGGTGCGGTTTCCCGCTGTGCCAGTCCTGAACTGCAGCGCAGTGGTAAGGTAGCTCGGCTTCAGGAGAATGGACAGGGCCAGGATTGTTTTGCCCACCGCATCGTTGGTGTGTGCCAACGCTGCCCATCTCTGGCTTTCGCGCCCACCTAAGCTTCGTAGCCGTGGCCAGACAAGTTGCTGAGGAGGCCTCCCGAGTGCTCCATTTTCCACCCAATGGAGAGGGTGATCTGGCAGCCTAGTTGTGTAATGCGATATATCTCGAGACAGATCTCCTAAGTGCGGCAACAGAGCACGACGTCCGTAATGCCAGAGCCAGAACTTGAATACATGTTTGATATGTCTTGGCATGGCTACATCCAGTCGCTCCATGGAATTGAATTGAATGGCAATGCATTACGGTCGTTGTGTTGTATTGTCGCTCTCGGGATAGACGCCTCCATGGACGCCTTTGACGGAATTGCAAGCGCCTTTTGATGCAAGAGGTGCGACTGTATATAAACCTTTCATAGATGTAGTTTCTAATGCGGCCCTGATCTGCTTAAGTACCGCCGCCATGTGTCGTTCCAAGGCATCTCCTGTGTTCTCCTGCAAGTCGGCAGCATCCAACCCCCATTACAGGGAAAAACTATAACCCCAAGTAACGGAGAACTTCAAGAGGTTGGGGAAGATTTGCCTCTAGATCGAAACCTTCGGGTTCTGCAAGATCCATGTCTTCCTTGAGATTCGGACTCTGAGATGCACGATTGGCTTTCCTGGCTTTTGGAGGCAGGAATTTGCATCCCCAGTTTCCCAGGTAGTTCGCTACTATGTCTTGCTTCCTCTACGTGTCAATCGGGGTCTCGTTGAAGATCGTTAGATCATGAGAGAAGGCCGAGGGGGAGAGTTTTTTTCACAACGACCGAGAGGCCCGGCTCATCGTCCTGGCGCCGCAGCAGCTGGTCCATAATCAGGTTGAAGAGCACAGAGGAGAGACTTACTTTTGGCTTACTTTCTGAGTCCCTGCCCATCTTGAGGAGGACCTTGATTTGATCGATTTACTTCTCGATTGGGAAGCCCTTATTATTTCTCTTAATTGCTTGAAGACATTCATTTTCAACTGTGCCCCTTGGTTCTCGCAGTTCTCGATCAATTTTGGGACATACTTTCTCTGTATTTTCTCTTCTATCTTATTCGACTGCTTGCTTAAATTCTTCGGCCGTTTTCTCGCCACCTGTTTCAACGATAAGAAATGGAAGTTTTCCCAGCCATTATGCTGGGTAATTTCTTCGATCATTGCTTTTTAGCTTAAGTTACCACCTTCGCCTTCCGTCTTCAGGACCATGGTTTTTACATTCTCTCTCTTTCCAGGTACCCGTTCAACCTTTGTACCAAAATCATCGGCCTTGAGACACGTTGCCTTGGCTGCAGAGGGGTATGATTTATCGTTTCCACCTTGAAACCCTGATTGGCTTTCAGAATAGCTTCCGCTTTCATTAAGTAAGCCTTTAGCGTTTCAAACGCATCAACCAGTACTTTATTTTCGGCAACGAAGAGAGGTTGTCTGGTCTTTAATAAGGATATAGAGTTATCACGTAGTAGTTGTCCTTCCGTGAAAATGTCATCAGCTTTAGAACCGTTAGTCGACTCAGAGTCCATTCTAGACTCATCATACGCCCCTCTTTCCCGCCTTGCCTCAGGATCCAAGACGTTTCCCAGCCCTAGACCGCGAGGAGGCGGGGTGCTGGCCACTTATCTCAGCATTGTATCTGGGATCCGCTGCTGGGTCATTCAATATGAAATAAACCCAGTCATTTTACATCATCATCTCAGATTCAGATAAAATTTGACATAGAAGTAGTATGAATAAAGGATATGAAAAGTACAAATTTTGAGTAAAATATTTCCACCCGTTTGTGAAATACAGCCATGTAAAAGTTTACAAAACTGGGTTCCCGAAAATTTTAAATTGATGTAGAACCTCTCCAAATTAAGATATAGAGCTGGAACAAGTGTCATTTTGCAGCTTTCTTTATGACCTTTGATATGATATAGAATTCAATGGGGGTTGGGTTAAAAAAGGTTTTCCAATTTGAATTTAAAATTTTGATTTTAAGATTTTTTCAAAATGCTCATCTTCAAAAAAATTGAAAAAATTCCAAAACAATCTGTATATGTTTCCAAACAGATGGTGCAAGTTTGAACATGGGACTGCAGTGGGTTCATATGGTAATCTTTACTTAAAATGCACAATATTTACTTTAGATTTTTCTGATTTAAAATGCATTTTATTTCGAATTATAAGCCCTAATATATACAAATTATTAATTTAATGTTTTTTGTTGGCGAGTGTTTTGTGTTTTTATTATTATTACTATTATTATTATTATTATTATTATTATTATTATTAGACCATGGAATTTCATGCAATTGCCTTACCTTGCAGGATCGTATTGCAGAGCGAAGGAATCAATTAAGGGCCCTGCTTACGGAGGTTCGTGTATTTACATAAGAAATTATATTGATTCTACCTCCTTGTCAGAATTCAATTTATATGCAGTTGAAAAAGTTTTTGAAACAACAGTAGTACATCTTACTACGCTCAAAATTATCTTACTTTGCATTTACAGACCTCCAACAAAGCGAGCTTCAGATTATTTCACTTTCTTGGAAAATCTAGAGATAATTCTGAACAAAATTAGTAAACTCTCTTTTAAATCCATTGTTGTATGTGGAGATTTCAATATTGATTTTCTGAGCGAATCCCACGAAAAAGAGAAGTTTCTCAATTTCCTTCATTCTTTTAATTTAGACATTACAGTGAATGAACCTACACAGAATACGCTTAAATCACAAAAAGGATTAGATCAAATTATAATTAACAAAACCACAACTACATATGAAATAATAACGAATAATCTAGGATACAGTGACCACGATGCACAAATTCTTACAATTACTAAGAACATAAACACTGACACAATAAATAATACACGCATGTGCAGAGCATTCACTAAAGTTAATATAAAATTATTTACGGACTACTTGATGAAGGAATCATGGGACGAAGTTTATAACGTTGTTGACACAAATGAAAAATATAATTTATTTTTCTCCAAGCTTTCAATTCACTTTAAGCTCCGTGCTTTCCTCTTAAAAAGAGAAAATTAAACATTTCAAGCAAAAGTAATACTTGGATCACACAAGGAATTAGAACATCGTGTAAAAACAAACGTACGCTTTACTTTATTTCTAAACATCATAACGTATCACCCGGTTTCCATATATACTTCCGAGAATATAAAAGAATTTTAAGAAAAGTAATAGTTAAGGCAAAAATAATGAAAAATAGTCAGGACATTTTGAGCGCTAGTAACAAAACTAAAGCAATGTGGGATATCGTAAAAATACAACCACATCATTGATACCTTGTAGAGAATGTTATTTTAAAGGATGATGAAAGAGAAACGAGTAATCCGGAAAAAGTTGCCAATCTCTTCAACAAACACTTTTCCAGAATCGCGTCTGATCTTACGAAGGGACTAAAATCACAAAATTCAACATTTTACACTTCCCAAAAAATTTCAGATACGATGTTTATTCCCGAAACTTCTCCCAACGAAATCCTCAGAATAGTCAGTAAACTAAAAAATAAATATTCATCTGGTTTAGATGCATTTCCGGATTGTTTATTAAAAACTTGTGCACCTGCCTTTATACGTCCGTTAACTCACATTTTCAATGCTTCTTTATGTACAGGAATATTTCCAGATATTTTCAAAACAGCAAAAATTAAGCCACTTTTTAAAAAGGGAACAAAAATGATATTCAAAATTACCGGCCAATTTCTCTTTTGTCAGTTTTCTCAAAAATATTAGAAAGGCTTTTCTACTTACGAATGGAAACATTTCTCAGGAAAAACAGAGCGTTTTCAGACTCACAACACGGTTTTTAGAAAATCAAAATCTACGGAAACTGCCATTTTTTCTTTTCTCAAAGATGTTGCTTCATCAATAGACCAAAATGAAGTACCCATTGGAATATTCTTAGATCTCTCGAAAGCTTTTGACGTTATTGACCATAAGATCTTGCTCTCAAAATTACCTTCGTATGGAATTCGTGGTATTGCCTAGATTGGATAACTTCTTACCTTAAAACATCGGACTCAAAGAGTAGAAATACCATACTGGCAGGAAAGGACATTACATACTTATATTTCCCAATTCTTTGCCAATTGTGCATGGGGTCCCGCAAGGTTCGATCTTAGGTCCTATTCTCTTCTGTTATATGTAAACGATATGCCCTCGTCTATTAAAAATGGAAGAACGGTTCTGTTTGCTGATGACACGAATGTTCTTTACAAAAAAGAAGCAGTAAATAGTACAATTTCAGAAGTTTCAAATTGGTTTAATAATAACAAATTAATTGTTAACGAAAGAAAAACTGTTTTCAATGCATTTTGCATCTCAAATCGGAAATCGTATGTGCCATTGAAATGAACAATATGCAATTAGCTGATGTTGAGGCAACAAAATTTTTAGGTCTTTCAATTCAATCAAACCTCAAATGGAATGTACATATAACAGAATTAAACACTAAATTAAGTTCATTATGCTATGAATTCAGAATTCTTTCAAATTCTGTCAGCCTTCATGCAGCTTGTTGCGTTTATTTTGCAAATGTGCATTCCCGCCTGAGATATGGCATAATATTCTGGGGAAGCTCATCCTGTAGTATTCAGACCTTCAGATTGCAAAAAAAAATTATTCGAATAATGAAAAAATGCCTTCCACGTGATTCCTGCAAGCCTCTTTTCATTGAGGTGGGAATCCTACCATTGCCTTGTCTATTTATTTACGAATCTGTAATATTTGTCAAAAATGACCTACTTAACGGAGGGAACATATTTTCATGCAATATTGATATTTATAATTACAACACACGCCGTTGAAATCACGTGCATCAAGTGTCAGTATCAACAGCTCAGTACAAGAAATCAACATACGATACATGTCCGTTACTTTACAACGCATTGCCAGATGACATAAAACAATTAATGTCGGTACACAAATTTAAGTTAAAAGTAAAATCTTTTCTGCTGCAAAACTCTTTCTATACAATTAGAGACTATACTTATCGTGAAAAAGAAAAATAATGTTTAATGTAACAAAACAAAGATATACAATGAATTAGTTTACGTTTGCATTGTATACATTGTAAAAAAATATTTAATACGCTGTAACAAGTAATGTACTTCAGCTTCCGGGTCAATGACCTCCATCTCGATCAGGTTTTTGTCCAGTTTCCTTAATCCATTGAGCAAATGCTGAGATGGCCCCTTGTTTTGCTTCTGGACGTAAATGTAGCTTCACTGTGCGCACGGTTTGTTGAGCACTCCTTTTGCTTGTAGTTCATTTACAGTTGAAATTGATTTTCTATAACTCGGGAACAAACATTTTTCAAATATCTTTATTTTTCTAAAATAATTATTTTCTAAATTCATTTTTTCGTTTGTTTTTTTTTCGTTTTTTTTATACAATTCTGGTCCTCAAGAAAATGTGCGCAGATAAATTCTTTCCCCACACGTCATATACAGTTGTTTACTGTTTTTAACAAATAAATAAATAAATAAATTGCATATTTTTACAGTGCATATCGAAAGGAAATGTATATAACTTTACCTATCACCAAAAAAAAAACAAGGT
>JAHLJT010008446.1:87552075-87615523 GCA_031308135.1 Acheta domesticus | reverse complement strand
TGCAATTGCCTTACCTGCAGGATCGTATTGCAGAGCGAAGGAATCAATAAGGCCCTGCTTACGGAGGTTCGTGTATTTACATAAGAAATTATATTGATTCTACCTCCTTGTCAGAATTCATTTATATGCAGTTGAAAAAAAGTTTTTGAAACACACAGTAGTACATCTTACTACGCTCAAAATTATCTTACTTTTGCATTTACAGACCTCCAACAAAGCGAGCTTCAGATTATTTCACTTTCTTGGAAAATCTAGAGATAATTCTGAACAAAAATAGTAAACTCTCTTTTAAATCCATGTTGTATGTGGAGATTTCAATATTGATTTTCTGAGCGAATCCCACGAAAAAGAGAAGTTTCTCAATTTCCTTATTCTTTTTAATTTAGACATTACAGTGAATGAACCTACACAGAATACGCTTAAATCACAAAAAGGATTAGATCAAATTATAATTAACAAAAAACCACACACTACATATGAAATAAAAACGAATAATCTAGGATACAGTGACCACGATGCACAAATTCTTACAATTACTAAGAACATAAAACACTGACACAATAAATAATACACGCATGTGCAGAGCATTCACTAAAGTTAATATAAAATTATTTACGGACTACTTGATGAAGGAATCATGGGACGAAGTTTATAAACGTTGTTGACACAAATGAAAAAATAATTTATTTTTCTCCAAGCTTTCAATCACTTTAAGCTCCGTGCTTTCCTCTTAAAAAGAGAAAATTAAACATTTCAAGCAAAAGTAATACTTGGATCACACAAGGAATTAGAACATCGTGTAAAAACAAACGTACGCTTACTTTATTCTAAACATCATAAGTATCACCGGTTTCCATATATACTTCCGAGAAATATAAAAGAATTTTAAGAAAAGTAATAGTTCAGGCAAAAATAATGAAAAATAGTCAGGACATTGAGCGCTAGAACAAACTAAAGCAATGTGGATATCGTAAAAAATACAACCACATCATTGATACCTTGTAGAGAATGTTATTTTAAAGGATGATGAAAGAGAAACGAGTAATCCGGAAAAAGTTGCCAATCTCTTCAACAAACACTTTTCCAGAATCGCGTCTGATCTTACGAAGGGGACTAAAATCACAAAATTCAACATTTTACACTTCCCAAAAAATTTCAGATACGATGTTTATTCCCGAAACTTCTCCCAACGAAATCCTCAGATAGTCAGTAAACTAAAAAATAAATATTCATCTGGTTTAGATGCATTTCGCGATTGTTTATTAAAACTTGTGCACCTGCCTTTATAACGTCCGTTACTCACATTTTCAATGCTTCTTTATGTACAGGAATATTTCCAGATATTTCAAAACAGCAAAAATTAAGCCACTTTTTAAAAAGGGAACAAAAATGATATTCAAAATTACCGGCCAATTTCTCTTTGTCAGTTTTCGCAAAAATATTAGAAAGGCTTTTCTACTTACGAATGGAAACATTTCTCAGGAAAGAACAGAGCGTTGTCAGACTCACAACACGGTTTTAGAAAATCAAAAATCTACGGAAACTGCCATTTTTTCTTTCTCAAAGATGTTGCTTCATCAATAGACCAAAAATGAAGTACCCATTGGAATATTCTAGATCTCTCGAAAGCTTTGACGTTATTGACCATAAGATCTTGCTCTCAAAATTAACCTTCGTATGGAATTCGTGGTATTGCCCTAGATTGGATAACTTCTTACCTTAAACATCGGACTCAAAGAGTAGAATACCATACTGCAGGAAAGGACATTACATACTTATATTTCCAATTCTTTGCCAATTGTGCATGGGGTCCCGCAAGGTTCGATCTTAGGTCCTATTCTCTTCTGTTATATGTAAACGATATGCCCTCGTCTATTAAAAATGGAAGAAACGGTTCTGTTTGCTGATGACACGAATGTTCTTTACAAAAAAGAAGCAGTAAATAGTACAATTTCAGAAGTTTCAAATTGGTTTAATAATAACAAATTAATTGTTAACGAAAGAAAAACTGTTCAATGCATTTTTGCATCTCAAATCGGAAATCGTATGTGCCATTGAAAATGACAATATGCAATTAGGCTGATGTTGAGGCAACAAAATTTTTAGGTCTTTCAATTCAATCAACCTCAAATGGAATGTACATATACAAATTAAACACTAAATTAAGTTCATTATGCTATGAATTCAGAATTCTTTCAAATTCTGTCAGCCTTCATGCAGCTTGTTGCGTTTATTTTGCAAATGTGCATTCCCGCCTGAGATATGGCATAATATTCTGGGGAAGCTCATCCTGTAGTATTCAGACCTTCAGATTGCAAAAAAAAAATTATTCGAATAATGAAAAAATGCCTTCCACGTGATTCCTGCAAGCCTCTTTTCATTGAGGGTGGGAATCCTACCATTGCCTTGTCTATTTATTTACGAATCTGTAATATTTGTCCAAAAATGACCTACTTAACGGAGGGAACATATTTTCATGCAATATTGATATTTATAATTACAACACACGCCGTTGAAATCACGTGCATCAAGTGTCAGTATCAACAGCTCAGTACAAGAAATCAACATACGATACATGTCCGTTACTTTACAACGCATTGCCAGATGACATAAAACAATTAATGTCGGTACACAAATTTAGTTAAAAGTAAAATCTTTTCTGCTGCAAAACTCTTTCTATACAATTAGAGACTATACTTATCGTGAAAAAGAAAAAATAATGTTTAATGTAACAAACAAAGATATACAATGAATTAGTTTTACGTTTGCATTGTATACATTGTAAAAAAATATTTAATACGCCTGTAACAAGTAATGGACTTCAGCTTCCGGGTCAATGACCTCCATCTCGATCAGGTTTTTGTCCAGTTTCCTTAATCCATTGAGCAAATGCTGAGATGGCCCCTTGTTTTGCTTCTGGACGTAAATGTAGCTTCACTGTGCGCACGGTTTGTTTGAGCACTTCCTTTTGCTTGTAGTTCATTTACAGTTGAAAATTGATTTTCTATAACTCGGGAACAAACATTTTTCAAATATCTTTATTTTTCTAAATAATTATTTTCTAAATTCATTTTTTCGTTTGTTTTTTTCGTTTTTTTTATACAATTCTGGTCCTCAAGAAAATGTGCGCAGATAAATTTCTTTCCCCACACGTCATATACAGTTTTTACTGTTTTTACAAATAAATAAATAAATAAATTGCATATTTTTACAGTGCATATCGAAAGGAAATGTATATAACTTTACCTATCACCAAAAAAAAAAAACAAGGTCACCTTTCAGTGATGAACGAGATGCGTGGGAACCTAAACATATAAGCGAAATGAATCGTTAAGGAAAGAACACCACCTTTGAGCAGCGTCACCTGGTTATTACCATCATGCAAAACATGGCAAAATTTTGCAAAATGCTATTAATGAAGAAAGCACAGTGAGTGACATAATCTCATGGTACATCAATGAGTAGGCTATTGAACTTCAACCCGGAGGAGGACTCCCGAACACATTTTCTGATCTAGAAGAGAATCTCGTAGTAAAAATAATAAAGAAGGATCCGCGTATTAATGCACCAAAAACTCCTCTACAGTTATAAATTGGCATTGACAAGAAAGTAAATCCCGGAACCGTTCGAAGGGTACTAAGGAGGTTCAATTTCCATAGCCGCGTTGCCAGAAGAAAGCCACTTGTACGTTGAAACAGATATACCCGAATAGATCTGAATTCGATCCACTTTTTCACAAAAACCTGTAATGTATGCAATTAAATGTACCACATACATTAAAATACGCAGTTAGAGAAAACAGTTTAAAAAATTTCACGCATGCAAAATAAAAATGGGGATAATAATAATAATAATAATAATAATAATAATAACAACAACAACAACTCCACCTAGGGAGTACACGACCTTGCAGTTGGTGGTGGAGCTTGAGTACCCCCATGAGCCTGAGAGCTATGTCAGTGGTAGCCTAGCTACTGCTAGGGCCTCCCTTGCTGAATAGGTTGAAGGTGAGGGGTCCGACGAAGAAGTACTCCATTTTGAGGAGAGTGGGAAGAAAGTAGAGAGGGAAGGGTCTTGACCCTGCGGGGCGATGCCCCGAGGCCAATATGGGGCGCAGTAACGGATGGCAGGAAACAACCCAAAGGTTAAGTGTGATCTGTGAACTCGAATTTGCTACCTGCGAATCTTCAATTCAAACCAATGAGCAAAATGGATAGAACAAGCAATGTAATGAACCTTAACGTGCCTTGTTCTACCAATGTCCCATACCTGCTCAGAAACCGAGCTAGTCACCTTGTCGATGTCTGGCCATCCCACGGATGTTGGTCCCAGGGACCCAGAGCCGGCAGTAGATCGAAGCCATCGTCAGAGATGGACCCGGGATGAATTAAAGGAGGTGATGTGGTGCTTTTACTATGCAAAAGCGAAAAATGGGGGCTTAGAAATAGAAGTTTTTAAGATATGGAGAGAGCGGAACCCAGATATGAGCCCTACCCTAGACTCAAAGAAGCTTGCCAGTCAACGATGATACATACTCAGCAGTGACAAATTCACAGCAGAACAACTTGCAGACATCCAGAGAAACGCGGAGTATGTTCTTCGATCAAACTATCCACATGACGAAAATTTAGAACCATCTAATATCCCAGAAAACGATGGTCCCCTTAAAGGTTATCTCTTCCAAATGAAACATCCGTATGTGGTGAAAATTCATCTGGCCATGAGTCACACGATAAGGGCATGATGCGGGACCTCCTCCGACGCGAGATAGAACGAATTCGTCTACTTCCATTCGAATCTCGTGCGCCGTTGAGGAGAATTTGCGAAAATGCTAAAGCTTAGAGAGTGATAGAAACAGCGAATTCTGTCTTAAATAAGGTGGATACAGATCTCAAGTAGAGACCTAGATATTACTGAAATCATTCACATCGTGTATGCAACTGGATACCTAGTATCTCAGATAATCTTAGGGCCAGCCAAGAACACCCATGGCCGACAGCCAGACAGAGTAAAAGCTCCGTACCTCCATGGATGAAAAGAATTATGAAACGGATAGCCGACACACGGCGTGAAATATCACTCCTAGCCGAGGCATCTTCTAAATCAAACCACACGTATAATGTTCATCGAAAAATACTCCATGTTGAACAAAAATACCTAATTGACAATGACACAACAAGGCTAATGGTAGCTGAAAATCTAAAAGAGAAAATCCAAGCATGGGCTCAACGAATAAGGCGGTACAAACGTAGAGAAGATTTTCGTGTACAGAACCGGTTGTTTGAAACAGACGCGAAGAGATTCTATCGCAGTCTGACTGAAAAACCGAATGGCAATGCTGTCACTCCTTCAAAAGATGACGTCGAAACATTTTGGCAGGAATCTGGGAGGAAACCAGATCCTACAACAAAGACACATCGTGGCTCCAATCTGAAGTTGATGCTGCCAATGGACTCGTGGAAACAGTGGAACATGTTCAAGGATTTCGAAAGAGCACCTATGCCAAACAATTAAGAACATGGGAACTGGAAATCCCCTGGGGATGATAAGATCCAGATTTATTGGATTAAGAAATTAACAGAATTACATTCTCATCTAGCAAAGGCTCTTAATCAAATTTTAGAAAACCCTAAGGAACTCCCGGAATTGCTCAAACGCGGCATCACGTATTTGCTACCAAAAGCAGGAAACAGCTCTTTGGCGAAGAACTACAAGCCAATTACTTGCCTGCCAGTAATGTACAAACTTATAACTGCAGCCATAGCAGACAAAATGTATAGGCACCTAGAGAAGAACCATCTGTTGCCAGTTGAACAGAAAGGATGTCGTAAAGGTTCCTATAGCTGTAAGGAAATCTTGCTTCTGAATAAAATAATTTTGAATGCTGTAAAGAAACGAAAACGTATTTTAAGCATGGCTTGGATTGACTACCAGAAGGCCTTTGACAGTGTACCACACGATTGGATTTTGAAGACCCTAGAGATCTATAGATTTCATCCTAGACTTGTTGAGTTTTGCAAGGCTAGTATGAGGTCGTGGAGCACCAGGTTACTAATCCACAGCGGAAAGGGAGTAGTAGAAACAGAAGTATTCAGATTAACAGGGAATTTTTCAAGGAGATTCACTATCCTCTCTGCTGTTTTGCATTAGTTTGATCCCTCTATCGAGACTGCTGTCGCACACTGACTTTGGTTACAAGCTCCATGGTGATGAAAGGCCTGTATCACATTTATTTTACATAGATAATCTTAAAGTGTTTGCTAAGAATGAAGCGATTCTCTCCCAAATGCTGTCATCAATGATTTTAGCAATGACATCTGCATGAAGTTTGGCCTTGACAAGTGTGCAAAAGTCAACTTAAAAAGAGGCAAAATGACCACGTCAGGAAACATTGAAGTTGATACGCACACTGTGATTCAGGATCTTCAGCCAGGTAAAACATACAAATATCTGGGCATTGAAGAATGTGAGATCATCTCGAACGACACAATGAATAAGAGAATTCGCAAAGAGTATTATAGAAGACTTGTCCTGCAGTCCGCTCTGAACTCAAGGAATAAAATATCAGCAATAAATAGTTTGGCGGTGCCTGTAGCCGAATACAGTTTCGGACTAGTAGAGTGGACTGAACAGAAAATTCACATCATGGATCGAAAAACCAGAAACCTGCTTACAATGCATCATGTTGCCCACCCCCGAGCTGATGTACATAGACGTTATGTGTCACGTAAGTAAGGAGGAAGAGGCCTGAGACAAACTGAATCCTCCTGGAACAATGCAATAACCGGGACGGGAAAGTATGAAATCCCATCAAGATGACCCACGAATGAGGCTGGTTATGAAATCTGACCGAAGAATGGGAAACAGAGGCATAGTAAGTGTAGCAAGAAGCATTGCGAACAAGACTATGCAAGACACCCAGAATGACAGAGACACTGAAATTCTGATACTACTTTACATGAACTTTCAGGCCTTGAGAACACATTATGATAAAGCGGTTCTCAAACTTTTTCCAAGATGATAAATGCCGAATTTGCCAGGAGCAAGTAGAAACAATTGATCATATTGTTTCAGCTTGTCTAATTGTAGCAAAGACCGAATACTTAAAAAAACACGATAGGGTGTGTAGTTACCTCCACTGGCAGATCTATACCGCCCTCGAAGTTCCAAACACATACCCCAAGTGGTACGAACACTCACCAAAACCGATGACATCGGTTGGACTTTGTACAATATTGTACGACCAACAAATTTAAACGGATCGCACGATAGCAGCAAACAAACCGGATATTGTTATCCGGGATTTGGAGAAAAAATTGTGTCTACTTGTAGATGTGGCTGTGCCTTGTGATCAAAATGTCGTAACGAAGGAGGCAGAGAATCGTCTTAAATACAAGGGTTTGGAAATCGAGATCAGCGGAATGTGGGGCGTAAAAGCACAGGTCGCTCCGATAGTTATCGAAGCTCTGGCATTTGTTCCCTAAAATTTGTGTTAGAACTTGGCTAAACTTTTAGGTCATTCAAAGGACTGGGAAGTGCAAGAAATTGGTTTATTTTGCACAGCTCACATTTTGTGCAAAGTATTGTAGAGGCACCGACAGTCGCTAGATCTGCTCCTTAGGTAGCTGGTTGCAACCTGGAATAGATTTGATATTCAGCCGACTCATAACATCTGTAGTCGTGATATGGAGGAATAATGATAATACTTGAAAAGACACGGCAGGGTGTGTAGCTACCTCCACTGGCAGATCTGTACCGCCCTGGAAGTTCCAAACACATGCCCCAAGTGGTACGAACACTCACCAAAACCGATGAAGTCTGTTGGATTGTGTATGATATTGTACGAGCCACAAATTCAAACTGATCGCACGATAGCGGCAAACAAACCGGATATTGGAGAAAAAATCCGGTCTATATCCGGGATTTGGAGAAAAAATCGTGTTTACTTGTAGACGTTGCTGTGCCATGCGACCAAAACGTAACCCAAAAGGCAGAGAAATGTCTTAAATACAAGAGTTTGGAAATCGAGATCAGCCGAATGCGGGGCGTAAAACCACAGATCGTAGAGCGTCCTTCAGAAGGTACACCACCCGACCGGAGTCCGAAGGAGCGTGTATGGATAATGTAATAAACACTGTAATAAATGCTTGCACTAGGGCCGAACAAACGAATTTTTAAATCAAACACTTTTTTGGTAACAGGGGATCCCAATATATGTATTTCCGCTAAAATCGCGAAATCGAATTCCTACAGCATTACAAAATTTTGTGTACACTACATAGAATATTTATTCCTATATATATACGTATTCGAGAAAGTCAAAAGACAAATTAAGGAAGTTAAGAAAACTAAATCTTGTTGCTAAAATCCCAAAACTGCTCTCCACCATACCTCTGTCCCTGCTAAACCTATAATTACATATCTGTTCCTCTTCTGTTATATTTCTCAGGGGGTATGGGTTCATAACAAAGTATGATAATTGGAAGTCATCATAAGCAAATACAACATATGGAGTAGGAGTATTAGCATCTGGCAGTTTTTTTGCCCTCCGGAATGTTTAATTCGCTTATTCAATTCGAATATTAATTTCACCTATCCATCAGGCATTTTTTTAATTGACTTTTGGCGAAGACACCGCTGGCACCAATGCGGCCATTCGTTCCTAGATCTCTCTGTCTCTGTCTGTCTGTCTCTCTCTCTCTCTAAAATTGCATCAGTGAGCACAAATAAAATAATACAATGGAACGATATATAATTGTAGAAATGGAATCCTACCAGGTGAGCTCGATTCATACAGATGTGTTTGCCATCCATTGCTTCTATGGTATTGAACACATTCCATTTTTTCGAATTCCATTGCAATGTTCTTTCATTCCTGTTCTGTTGTTGACATCTGTAACACAGTAAAGCCAGCAGTATAAGTATAAGGTATTAAGTAGTATCATTAAGTCCTAACTAAGTGCACCAGGAGAAAATTGTCAGCTGGACCTTTGTATTTCAAAGGTGTGCATAATAAAATAATAAAATAACTTTTATGAACTTCTAAGAAAATGCAATTATTAACAAATCTGCTCGATTTGAAAAGAAAATATACAGAAACATGAAAAAATACAGAAAATTTGCATTATCTGTTCGCAAGCATACATTTTGCTAATATTTTTTCATCTCTGCCTCTTTTGTGGATACTTAAAGAATGTGTTGGGGTAAAGTTGACTTCAGATTTTACTTCTCAATATATCTGAATAGAAACATAAATAATAATAATAATAACAATAAATTTTGCAGTTATTTATTTGCTATTGATTTTCGTTTCAGGATCAATTCACTGCACTTCTTGAGGAAGAGTCTGTCTTGAAGAAGAAAAAATATGATACAATAGATAATCTTGATAACAAGCAATGGTTGTAATGTCAGAAATGACAATATTTTAAAATATTAAAATAAAGACCCTATTGATTCGTGTAGCGAATTCGTAGAGTAGAATTAACGGGTATTAGAGATACGGGGGAAGAAATTTTAATGAGGAGGGAAAAAAAAATTAGCGTGTCCTTATTGATGCGTGGGACGAAGCAGACTGCTTTTCCCAACACTTCGAACTGTGGAGGGTTCGATGCTATAAGAACTGCAATGTCATCAGCTGATATTATGAATGATAGTGACACTGAATAAAGAATTTGAGAAAACAGATTGATTTCTTTTCTTACCTTGAGAAACTCTCCTTTCAGTATAGTAAATGGTTGGACATGTCTCTGGAATACTTCTAGACAAAGTACCCTGGAATTCTGGTGCTGAATGATAAGCTGGTGCAAGTTTCTCCTGTTGCCAGAAACCTGAGGGTAACGAGGAAACGTTCCTCAACGGTAATAGGCTTTCTTAAGTGAGTAGTCTGTTGGCAAATCAGAGGACCCCCTTTCGAACAAAGGAAATTAAATGTTGCCTCGTCCATCCTCAGATAATTTACATACGTCTTTGGGTCTTACGTGCTAAGTTCATTAATTAACGTATGGTTAATACCTCTTTGTTTACGACGTGCGACCCAGGGCCTCACCTACAAACGTTTCCTCCTTTCCTTTCTTACCCTTTTATTCTGAAGCAATAAATATACTGTAGTTATTATGGAGCATAAAGTGACACCAAACACAGTGATTACTTCGTCATCCATCTCGAATGGGCAAAACTACGTAAAATGCTGGACGCATAATAGTGTAATACATTTGGTCAAAGTTCAAAGACTTTACACGAAGTTCTACGTGAAAGATATTTGTCAAATAGCAGCCTATGCTCCATACGTTGTGCGTACCGTTTATCTGTTGCGTTCTAGCGCCGATTGGGGTGCTAGATGCGGTCCCAATCCGCGAACTACCGGAGGCGGGTGTTTTAAATGTTTTTTTCCACCTTACTTGGTATTGATGTACAAGTAATATATAAACGAATAGATTTTGGATGCTACTACATGTAAAATTGCGGTCAAACCAATCTTGCCACTGCCAAATACTTCTCAGTGTTCTCTTTGAGTTGATTAATTGCACTGGTCGACAAGGTTTTCTTCACAAAAATCTGATGGTGAATCCAGTGCGTTTTTTCATACTGAATTCAGGTATATATTCAGAATTTTTGTGACAGCTACTTTTTAAAATTTGATTTTTGAACTCTCTTTTACCTATCATGGGAACCTTTATCTTACGTGTAGCGATTTTATTGAAGTTATATTTAAGGATATTTTAATATTATGCTGAAACACCAACAGGCTATCCTCTGCAGATTCTTTCATTTTTGACATGCTCAAACCAATTAATTTGGCATTGTGATGTATAAGTATTGAGTTGTCTTTGACCTTGTTAGCACGAATATCACTAGTGATATATTTCCTTCCTTTATGTTTAGAAGTATATTGTTAAAGCTGTGTTTTACTGTTTTGTATTTTAACTATCGCAAGAACGTGTGTAAATCATGCAGATAATTAATGCTGTATTTGTGGTGAGCTGACTGGAAAGACTCAGAGGCGAAATTTAACGCCACTTGGAGGAAAAAGTGTTATCAACATTACTTTGGCCGAGAAGTTGATTATTTTGAAACGAGCTAGGGCCCAAATATATGTTTTGTGTGTTAAGACTGTGTCTTGATAGAAAAATGGTACAGGACATATGTCATTTGCAATTCCTATGATTTCGAGGGAACCGAAGGATCATCTACGTGATTGTTATTAATGTTTGACAAACATTAAAGGAATCTCGTATCCCTGACCAGAAAAATGTGTCACATGCCCATTTAGTGAACCCTGAAAAATATTTGTACCTCCATCGCATATTGTATCAGGAGGAATGAAACATATCTAAAAATCTCTATATAAACTTTCTCATCGATTCTTGTACTTGAAATTGAAATTTACCAAAGTAAGTGATGCTAAATTCAAATAGGTATTTTAGGATCAGAAATATGGTCATTAATGGCTAATGAGCATTTTGAAGAACTGTTAAATCCAATGGAAAAAGCAGTCTGGCAGTCTTGCAAAATTGTATATTGCAATTTCCCTGGAAATCATAAAGCAGAAAACTATTGGACATAATTTTATACATTCTTATAAAGCTAAAGAACGTAACATGTCTTTGGAAATTCACTTCTTAAAATTTGACTAAGACTTCCTCCCAGAAAACCTTGGGGCTGTCAGCGATGACCACGATCAGCGTTTTCATCAGCAAATTTCTATAATGGAAAACAGGTATTAAGGCAAGGGAAGTTCTAATATAGTTCCCTGCCTACTGCTGGACCACGAAGGGATATGTTCCAAATACAGAATATGCCCGAAAATCATTACCACTTCCTAGATACAGAATGGGTAGCCAGAATGTAAGTCAGGACGAGTAGTATACCATTTAGAGTTGGATAGCCAGTTACTGATTTTATTCAAAGTTATAAAAAGTTCACATGAATATCACACAAAACGCCTGCCTGATGGGGGAAAACAAATGATCTTCGAATTCAGTATGAAAAATACTTCTAGGATCTGCTATTTTCATTCTTGTAAAAGAAAAAAGTTTATTTTTGTAGACCAGTGTTGTTTTATTGTTAGAGCTCAGCCAACATGCAAAAATACACGTAGATGGTTCAGTAGCTGCTTGCTACTATATGCGTCATCGTTGAACAATTAGGCATGTTTCTCTATGTACGTCGACACGCTGAATCGGAATCTGAAGCCAGAATTGCGACACCGCCGTCCAGTTTTTTAATTTGCGAAAAAAAACGTGAAATTGTATTTTTTGTTTTCAGGGGTAGACTCAAAGACTTGACACACGTTTTTCTACATGTCGACGCACTGAAATTCAATGCGAAGACAGAATTACGCCAACACCCTTCAGTTTTTTTAAATCGCTTTTATTTCCTTCTATTATGTTATTGGTTTTCCTTCTCATTGTTGTTGTTTTTCTCATCAATGTCAGTTTTGTCTTATTTTATCAATTGTTTGTATCTTATCTTATCAAGATAATATTGTTTAAGACTTTTTCATCATCTTCAAACGAAAATAATATTGGCTAGTCATTTTTTCTCTTTGTCCATTACCATTTAAATAACGAAGATGGAAACCATATTCCTTTTTAACTTTCCTTTCAACTTTTCATGTTTCATCAGCACATGCTTGATCATATGATTTACAACGGCATGTGACTAACTGAACACTAATACTAAATAAAGACGTGAGAAAATTTCACACATTTGTAATTCATAGTAAGTTTTTGAGGTCAACGACGGGTTACTTCACTTCAGGATCATCTTGTTGACCCATCACGTGCATATGCAAGTGTTCACAACCAGCAAAAATTTTGCCTTGAAAGGAATCTGACCTCGAACGTTGGTTATCTAGTTTTAAAAATTGAAGTTTTATTGAAAATGGACCTTGCAACATATACTTTAGTATATTGTGTTCTAAATTTACTAAAAAGGTAAGGAAACAAATTGGAGCTTCTTTACAGAAAAACTGTTTGAGTATTTCTCAAAAATGGGCTTGACAACACAATTTTACACAAGATACACAGAGTAATATTGTTAAAAATGTGAAACTGAAATATTTTAAATATTTAATGTTGAGGAATACATTTCATTCAAAAATAAAAATCACTCTTAAATACTGAAGGTGTAGGGCAGATTCAAAAAATTATGAAATCATAAACAAGTGTACTGTAGTGTTTGAATGTTAGAAGCTAGGACATATTCTTAAACCAACTTTGCAAAAATAGTGAGCCGTTTTTTAAATGATCACGTATACGTTATTATTTTTTCGTACTCACAATTCCATAAAAAATTACACGAAAACTACTCATATTTTCAGAACATTGAACGCGGCATTTTGGGAATATCTAATTTTGAAGAACATATGAGGCGTTCAGAAGCCAATCTGACTAACTTCAATTTTTAAAAATTCTGAATAATAACATGATTGTGTTCCACAAGTAAATATTTGTCAGTGGCCAAGACAGCAAAATCCACATTTAAATGGTTTGCCGTTAGTATGCGCTAACTACTCTGGCAAATGAATATTTTATCAGTTGTTTCGGTGTCCAGTGTGATTAAGTCCTTGGCTCCATGACAGTCGATGTTTAACCGAATTGTTTTGAACTGCAGTGAAATGTTTAGAGTTTTTCAACTTTACAGTGTTTGTGTATGTGGTATTTTATGTTTACTTTCTGATTTCAATCAATAAGTAGCAATAATGCCAAACGCAAAGTCACGTACTCTAACTCATGCGACGTTTAAAATCGCAACATTAATGTTGTTCTCTAGCATTAAATATCTACAAAATCAGAGTGGTAACACTGAAACTATTGACTTAAATTTCCTTGTACCAGGATACATTTACCTTCCGAGGACTTCACATTTTTTTTTATTGAAAAAAGAGGACAAATTAGTAGCCACATTTATTCTCTAAGGGATTGGCATGTTATCATTCTTGGCTGCAGGAAAACAAAACAAGGATTTACTCACCGAAGTCAAACATGAAGACTTCCATTCGACAGAAAACAGAAAAATGTATCACCAACAGGAAAAAAGTGTCGAAGGTGAATCAAATAACTGGCTGACAATGAAATGTATCCGGATTGAGAAGATTGAAACATTTACTGCCAGATATAAAACTACATTCTTACCAAAAATGACATTTGGAAAAATTAATATTCAAAAGAAAGTCTTTAGAAAGTCTAGCTAATGTCCCACAAGATCTTGTATATAGATCATCAAGACCGATCTCCATAGCAAAAAAGAAGAACGTAAAAGACCTCTTGACGTCTATATTTCCTATTAATTCAAGAAGAACCTGACAGTTATGACGACTACATCACTTATGCAGAATAGAGGCAATGAACATATTTTTATTTGTATTTCAGGCAATTTATATTTTATTTTAAGTATTGTTTAATTACTTACAGTAATTCTGGTAACTATTTGTAAAAAACTTTTGGTAACTGGTAGTAAAAATGTTTTATTCTGAGCGTATTTGTATAATAAAATAACTCTCCTGGGCACCCAAACACAATACTATTAAATATCTCGGAGTTCTATTAAACACTCGACTGTTTCGTGGTATGTTTCAAACAACCAAATTCATAAAGACCTCAATTTCCCAACAGTCTCCCAACATATCTCCAGAATCTCAGATAGGTTGTACTCAAAATTATCTAATTTTCAACCCATAACATTTTTCATTTAGGCAAAATTTCCGACCCTCTACCAACAAGAGTCCGCTCCAGACTGCCCAAGGAAAAATTTCGCCCACTTTGCACCAATCCCATATTCGCCCACTTTGCACCAATCCCATAACTCCCACATTCTTACTCTAACTTATACATGATAAAAGGCTTCCAAACAATTAAAAAGTGAAATGAATTCCGCATTGCTAGATGATTGAATAGGATCCCAGAGGGGACACCCTTCATATTTGTAATTATTTGAACATTGCATATGTACTATGTAAAATTCTCTGTAACTGTTCTGAAAAATGATTAATTCACTGTACCAGAAAAAGAAAAGCCAAGAAAAACCAAAAAAGAAGCAAAACAGGCACATGGATCTCGAAGAAAACAAAGGAATCACGACGAGTATTTTCTAAATTGTTGAATTAGACGAGGAGTCCCGTTAAATTCCTCCTGATTTAATACACTTGGGGGGTTTCTCTTGGGATAAAACATGAAGTCTACAGAATCCCGATGAGTATTGAATAAACCTCGCTGCACTTCGCATGCGGCAGGGGCACGTATCAATGAAGTTGGGCAACTAAATGTTCAGAAAAGTATCGCTATCGCGCATTTACGTGCAGTTACATCAATGAACGTCACTTCTAGCACATTAGAACAGTATTCAAATGCAAATATGCAAGCAAGTTGTTTTGATTGGGCAAGATACAAATGAATTCAACCGATTTCCGCGTGTTTGATGCAAATACTATGCTTTCATATGATCAAAGATATTCTCAGATATATTATAATCGTGTAATTTGGATTGGTGTTTTAAAATTATCGTGTTCCTTTTTGCTATTTCGGTTCCGCCCATTCCATAGTGTGAAGGAGTTTACTGAAAATGTACGTATTTGATTTTAATTTTAAAGTTCACGTAATGATTTTGCAAAATCAAATGTTCGTGAACCAATGCTGCGATAAGAAACTGGATTGTTAGGTCGATTATGGGTTATATCAAATAAAACAAGATACAAATACAACGTACAGAGAACTCAATAACAGAAAAAAATTAAATTCCTTATTGATTCCCATTATTTCTTATTTCATCTTCATTTAAATTCATTCATACCATAGCATATTAATGGGATTGCAATATTTCCAACCGTTCAAAAGTTATAGGAGGTGCTAAAGTTACGTGACTCACCCTGTCTGTGTGTGTGTGTATATATATTGTGACCGTACTTACCCTTGTTGGTTTCATGAGTACACATATCATAAATTTTGTAATGTTTGTTTTGGGCACAGGGGTTCTTTGAGGGGGGTACTTTAATCATCATTATCTGAATTCAAAGAATTTACCGTCACAGAAACAGAATTTATTAAGAAAAAGAACAACAAAACATCTTCACATTACTAACATAATTTACATCATTGACCTGGTCGCAAATTCTTACTGAATACAGATTAAATGGTTTATACTATACGCCTCCGAATATTCCTATCATTACATTTATCATTTCCATTTATATAACCTCCATTTCTCTGGAAACGACATGCCATTCGTGAACCACTACAGACACCATTGCTCTCCTTACTACTCAGTGAGCACCCTGAACTGGCATTTTACTCGATTACCCCTCTATTTTGTTCATAATTATTGTTACTTATCTGCCCTCCACAACCGTCGTCTTCTACGCGACGCGATGCCGCGTGCTCCGCCCGTTGCCGAGAGGTGACCTTGGCGCCAACGATGTTCTGCCTGCCCGCGTGTCGCCGGCGGCCCGTTCCCGTGCACCGGCGTCGCCTCGCCACAGTTTCCTTCTTCACACGACGAATTTACTGTTCCAGCTCACACGGTTCCGCCATGTAATCCCGCATCCGCACAGCTACATCGACTATCACTGAACAGCATCGCCCACGTGTCCGTGCACTGTTCTCTTCTCTCGTCGAATTTCGTGATTATTCCTTCCAAATGAATTTACCACAATCGTTACTCGCAATCATCATTAAGTCCATCACAATTATCCTTCCTTCAACACCAGCCGTCCCGATTATTCTCGATTTATCTGTTCGTTACCACATCGCTCTCTTGTCGCCATCATGCCTCTCACCTCTCTCCTCGCTGCTCAACTCCCAACTGCCCTTCCGCCTGGTCCGACCGACCAATTCACAACCTTCCGGACGCTCGTTCACGGCTCGGCCCGATTCGTTCCGCAACGATTCATCAACCTGCGCGCCACTTTTGAACGTTGTGGAGCGCCTATTATTTACGTTTTGACCAATACGGTCAATATATATATATATATATATATATATATATATATATATATATATATATATATATATATTGCGGCAATATGCGCACCTTTGAAAGGTGCGCCAAGACAGCGGCGCGAAGCTAAGACTTCACGGGAACGCGGCTCGGCGGACCGCAGCCGACGCCAGCCTATGAAAGAAGAGAGGCCAGCGGGCGAAGCCGGAGCCGGCAGGCGAGGCTATGTCGGGGCCCGCTATATAAGCGGCCGGCGGCGCTGAGGCAGCAGAGAGAGTTGAAGTTGGATAGTGAGCCTGCGAGTGTTAGTAGTCAAGTGTATATAGTAAAGAGGTGAGAAACTGTGCTACGTCATCGGACGTCTTCTGGTTTTTTGGTTGGACTTCGCTAGATTTTGGACTTCTTCGGGATATATGGAATTACTTGGCTACGACGACGGACATATTCTTTTTGATCTTGAAATTGTATTCACCCGCCTGTATTGTTGTTGGCAAGTTAGATAAACAAAGTTGTTGAGAATTTGTGTTTCTCTGAACACAACAATATATATATATATATATATATATATATATATATATATATATATATATATATATATAGAGAGAGAGAGAGAGAGAGAGAGAGAGAGAGAGTGAGTCACGTAACTTTAGCACCTTCTGTATCTTTTGAACGGTTGAAGTTATTGCAATGCAGTTTTCACGGAAGTGCATGAGGGAAAGTGGCTAATTGATACGTGCATTAATTTCTATTTTAACACTTGTATTTTACGAGATCTTTTAGCTAACTTTGTTTTTTCAAATGGAACTATATATATTTTTCAGTCCACCATGACGAGCGTAAAAAGACGAATCCAATGATGTACATATTGTCATATGTTTGATAAGCATTTTTTTATTAATTTTGATTTTTGCGACTGGAGATTATGGGACATTTTGAATAGTCCACCACACAAGATCACGCAGCGCTCCACCAGCACACGCGCTCCCGGGGATGAGAAGGGAAGGGAGGGGATCTTATTTGAAGATACGAAACATAGTATTCCAAATATTCACAAAACCATTGCAGTTTATTCCTGAACTGTGCTTTCCATCTTTCCACATTTTCAGATTTTCGTCTTTCTTTGATTGAAGGAATTAAAGGGTGGAAAATAAGGATTTGTCATAAGTTTGTATTGTAATAAAATTGTTTATGACTTCAACTCCATTTAATGGGGTTTCATAAGATACGTATTAATGGGATCTTGAAACAAAGGACAATAAGAATAAATAACTAAGACTGTACAAAAAAATATTGCATATTTTGAGCAAACAATTTCAATGTTAATAAGAATAATAATAACTTAGGGATAGAAATAATCTTATTTCAATACATACTACTTAAGACAAATCCGTATTTTCACTCCCTAAGAAACACAATATATCTGAAAATGGGTCAGGATAGAAAGAAGAGTTCAGGAAAAAATGCAACAGTTTCGTGAATATTTTTCGTATCCTCAAGTACTAAAATCCCTTCCCCTCCCCGACCCCGCGTTTGCTGGGGGAGCGCTGAGTGACCTTGTGGAGCTGACAGTTACAATGAAAATATCCGTTAAACACTAGTCGCAAAAAAATCACATTTACTCAAAAAAAATGCTTATCTAACATACGACAATATTTATATCTTTGGATTTGTCTTTTAACGCTTGCCATGATAGACTGAAAAAATTTGTATAGTCCCATTTGAAAAAACAAAGTTACCTAAAATATCTCGTAAAATACAAGTGATAAAAGAGACATGAAAACACATATCAATTAGCCCCATTCCCTTATTCACTTCCGTGAAAACTGCATCGCAATATCTTCAACCGTTGAAAAGTTACA
This sequence comes from Acheta domesticus, assembly GCA_031308135.1. NCBI lineage: Eukaryota > Metazoa > Arthropoda > Insecta > Orthoptera > Gryllidae > Acheta > Acheta domesticus. Next base: position 87,596,729 of record JAHLJT010008446.1, on the reverse strand, counting down.
GGAGGTGCTAAAGTTACGTGACTCACTCTGTATATACTGGATGTCCGGGGAGGAAACGTCGAAACATCGAAATTAAGCTCTTAAGAGCACTGCCTGACCTTGTGTGGCGGACTTTTAGGAGTACATTCAAAATATCCGTTAAACCCTAGTCGCAAATAGCAAAATTACTCAAAAAAATGCTTATCCAACATATGACAATACGTATATCATTGGATTTGTCTTTTTACGCAGGTCATGATAGACTGAAAAAATATGTATAGTTCCATTTGAAAAAAACAAAGTAACCTCAAATATACAGTGTATGTGTATATTGTCAGCGCACAGCGTTCTCGTGGGAACGACGCAGCGTGAATTGCGCCGGCCCGGCGGTAGCTCAGTCAGGTCCCAGTTCCTTTTGAATTGGACGGTGGAAGGATGTTGGTGGTCACTACTTCACAAGATAAAAAAAACTGATAAGCACTGAATTTATTTCTGACGAGCGTCAGGGAAGTTACACTGAAAGAAATTTAAAGAATAGGACCCTACCTACGGAGCTAATTTAAAAGAAAGTTTAAAATTAAAAGAAATCGAAAAAATAAATTCTAAAATTACAAACAAGTTTGGTTTATAATTCTGATTACAATTTGTGCCAGAGCGTGGCAACGCTTGTACGGCGATATGACCAATAAAGTCCTCGTTGCGCTTGAAGAGCGTAAGAAAGATCCCATTAGCCTGAGTTTTGCCTGTTCGGCGACTTATGTTATAAAGGGTAGCAGTGGAGCTTCGCCAGCAGGGAAGCTTCCCCGGTCGTTGACCTCATCAGCTGGAGCGGCGGCACAGGCTGGCCGTGACGGCGAGGGCGGCGACTTTGTAGTCTCCGAAGTTCCCAGACGTCTTCGCCCCGTCCAGGCGGTGGCAGTGGCGTCAGGTCACGGTGTGGCTCAGATAATTCTGGGTATTGGTTACAAGGCGAACCTTCGCCTGTCGCAAATTTCGCGGGTCTTTAACGGGCTGGATAAAATTCCTCGAGAACATTAATCGTGATCTAGATGGCGGATTCAGTTTGCCCAGATTCTGTGAACTGCCTAACAGTGTCCGAAGGCGGCTGGCTTTGGCACCGTTTCGCGAAAAAAAAGCTCGGCCCGATCCCGTGAGAATTCAGAGTTAAGGAAAAGAAACTTTTCCTGTGGAACTATGTGGAGTCTAATAACGGCCTCCCTGCGAGCGTTCCTTGCATGAATCTCACCCTTCGAGTCCCACTTGTTCTCTCCTCTCTCCCGACGTACGCTCCTCGCATGAACCTCTCGCCCCCCCCAAATCGTTCCCACGTTTCCAAACTCACCCCTTCCTCTGGTATATGTTGCCTGATTGGTCTAGATCTGTGGCGTCGTATTTAATTTTCCACCAATCAGCTATAGGAATTCTCTAAAATTTTCCATACGTGTGGTCATTCTCATTTTCTCTCTTGCTTTTCGCACTTGAACGTGCGCAATGGCACCTCTGTAAACACTCGTTTTGATAACGAAAGCTTGTTAATGTTCCTGGGTTTCCCTTATTGAGTTAGGCATGAACTGCTTGTTGTGAGGAACAAATCACCTCGTTTATTTTTATGCGGGGGGCGCCCAAAGGAGAGTGGATCCTTACTTCCGGGCGGGCGCGACCGTACACAGCTGCAGGTCATAAATTCCTTTTGAATTTGGGTCACTGTTATGTGTTGGCGGGCCGGGGGTGCAGGCGAGGGGACACTACCCTTGTGTCTAAAATTCTATTTTATTATAAACTCACCGCTAATGTGCCGCCACAATAAATACTCATCGTCATCAAAAAGCTGCACCCAGAAGGACGAGACGCATTGCGATCATTCTTGGCAGGCAGGTAGAGGGTACCACGCATACGAAATGATTACATTTTCACGTTTGGAGAACCAATATTTACTGCGCCAAACGCCCACAGACTGTACAAGTTAGTTTGACGTGAGGTCGCCATGTTGGCAAACACACGTGTGCAGACGTCGTGGCATGCAGTTTAACAGGTGTTAAATGGAGTCGTGTGCTAGTCCATGCCATGCAGCCTGCAACTGAGCGCGTGGTTCTTGCAGATTGCTGGGTAGGGGGTGGAGTCCTGTTCGCACGCTCCATAGCACCCCCAGTATTCTCGATCGGGGAAAGGCCTGGCAAAAAAATGCGGCTTGCCATGGCAGAGTATCCACGGCAGTAATGTATGCTCGGGAGATGGCTATGCGGACTATGTGGTATGCGGAGGCGCGTTTCCCTGTTGAAATAGGTCACGGGCGTGAGCGTTCACGAATGGTAGGGCCACCGGTTGGAGGATCTACTGCACGTACCGTGCGGCTGTCACGGTGCCCCTCAGGAACACTAACGGTGAACGGGCACCACAGGATATCGCCCCACACCATCACACCAGGCTGGCGGGACGTGCGATGAGGTACTACGAACCACTCGTCGTGGCGTTCCCCACATTGCCTTCAGACACGAATCCAGTGGTCGACAGCATTCTGACAGAAGCGGGACTCGTCGCTGATGATTACCCATTGCAAGTCTGCATGGCCCCAGGTCCGTTGTTCCCGATACCAGGTGAGTCTGTAGCGACGTTGCTGGGTTGTGAGTGGCAGGCGTCGTACGGCGAGACCTGTGTTGTGCAACCGCCTGCTAGTGGTACTGGCATTTACAGGGTGTCACAGTGCAGGCTGCACAGCCCGCTGAATCACCGCTGAAGCACTTATCGTTGCCGTTGGATCTGCTCGCCCGTGGCGGGTCATCCGTCGGTCCTCCCTCCTCGTGGTGCGTGGCGGACGTCCAGATCCTGTATGTCGTGTGTGCGTGCTGTCCTCAAACCAATACCGCCAACAGCGGGCGATGGTGGTTTTCGTACGACCGATGTGGCGCGCAATACGGCGACAGGACCAACCAGCCTCCCACACACCCACGATGCGGCCTCTCTAGAAAGCGTCTATCTGGACAAACAACTATCGAACGCGTCGTCTAGGCATAGTGTATGTGCAGGCCGTGAAAACGAAATAATTGGCATTGTGAATGGTGGGCAAAATACCCACCAAGTTTGCAGCGGATCAGTAGGGTCCTTCGGGTGCAGTTGTTTTAATAAGATGAGTGCATATACACATTAAGTAAACAATAGTATCTGGACACGTCCAAAAACATACTTTTTCATTTTAGGTGCATTGTACTGCCACCTATTGCCAGGTACTCCATATCAGCGACCGCAGTAATCATTAGACATCGCGAGAGAGCAGAATGGGGCGCCCCGCGGAACTCACGGACTGCGAACCTGGTCAAGTGATTGGGTGTCACATGTGTCAGAAGTCTGTTCGCGAGATTTCCACACTCCTAAACATCCCTAGGGCGACTGTTTATTATGTGATAGTGAAGTGCGAACGTGAAAGGACACGTACAGCACAAAAGCGTACAAGCCGAACCCCTCTGTTTACTGACAGAGGCCGACAGTTAAAGAGGGTCGTAAAGTGTAATAGGCAGACGTCAATTCAGACCATCACTCAGGTGTTTCCAAACTGCATCAGGATCCACTCCAAGTACTACGACAGTTAGGCGGGAGGTGAGAAAACTTGGATTTCATTGTCGAGCGGCTGCTCATAAGCCACCCATCACGCAAGTAAATGCCAAACGACGCCTCGCTTGATGTAAGGAGCGTAAACATTGGATGATTGAACAGTGGAAAAACGTGGTGTGGAGTGACGAACCACGGGACACAATGTGGCAATCCGATGATAGGATGTGGGTATGGCGAATGCCTAGTGAACGTCATCTACCAGCGTGTCTAGTGCCAACAGTGAAATTCGGAGGCGGTGGTGTTATAGTGTGGTCGTGTTTTTCTTGGAGGAGGGTTGCACCCCTTGTTGCTTTGCGTGGTACTATCACGGCACAGGCCTACGTTGGTGTTTTAAACACCTTCATGCTTCCCACTGTTGAAGGGCAATTCGGGGATGGCAATTGTATCTTTCAACCCGATCGAGCACCTATTCATACTGAACGGCCTGTGGCGCAGTGTTTACACGGCAATAACATTCCTTCGTGACAGACCTCACCGACCTACATTGATACCTCTCCTCAGTGGAGCACTCCGTGAAGAATGGGCTGTCATTCCCCAAGAAATCTTCCAGCACCTGATTCAAGGTATGCTCGCGATAGTTGAATCTTTCAAGGCCCGATAACACCCTATTGAATTCCAGCATTTCCGATGGAGGGTGCACCGAATTGGTAAGTCATTTTTAGCCACGTGTCCGGATTCTTTTGATCACTTTATATATATATATATATATATATATATATATATATATATATATATATATATATATTGAAACGAGTCGTGGATTGACTCTGTACAAGAATTATGATAAAGAAATAGGGGACAGGGATTCTTACCCGGGAATGGGCTCCGGATCCAATCACGTGCACGATGGATACTTGTGGGTAACAAGAACTTTTTTTATTACATAAATAACCACTATACAAAACTGGTTGCCCTTGGTGCTCACAGGAGCATTTACTCTGTTCTCTCTCTGTGTTTAATTACATCCCATTTTCAATTTCTCTGTTATCCTGGGGCTTCACTCCTTTATTATGATTTCAACATTTGGGGGGCCTCAACTCAAGATCACTGTTATCTACTGGCTAATTACTTTCCCTCCCAATCTTCCGGCCGCTTCTACTCACGATACTCCAGTCTGAATCACGCCGTTTCATGTTCGCCCATCCGCCGTCGGGCCGACGCCTCGCGCCGCACCGTCCGCGCTCAGGTCTCCTCGTGCCGCAGGAAGCCAGCGCTGGGAGGGGAGGCCCGCAGTGCCGCTCCTGTCACTTGTTCTATGCGTTTTCTTCTTACGTGGCTTGTTGCGCCACCTCGCCCTTCTGGTATGTCCGCTTCCTTCGGCTGTGCTCGGAAGGGCGGGGAACGCTTCGCCGCCGTCGGTCGCTTCCCACCCCACTCGTGGTCGCAGTGGTCTACTTCGAAACGTTACCAGAACGTTTCGACTGCATCGGTGCGTCGTCCTCCCAACTACTGTTTTCTCGCTCTCTTACATCACAGTTTCTAGCTTTTATTGTAATTGTCATCGACTGTTCACCTTAATTGCACTTAATAATGTCGAATACTTGTATACATTGTTACCTTCCTCTACACTGTTCTGCCCACTCCACGTGTTGACCATTCATCGCTTGTGATACTTCACCACTCTCTTGTACCCGTTTTGTCTCGTCTCACTTCTCAACTAACGCTTCCACTTTTGTCACACACTTTCTTTGTCACAACGCCTTTCCAGTTCTATTGCATAACGCTCACTTTCATTGTTCTCTCCGGTAGATATTCCGTACTACCCCGCACGTCTGCACTCCATGAATCTCTCTCCGCCACTGTTCACACTCTTCCTTCCACACGCTACGCAAACGTCCGTCTCTTACCTCCGCCATTGCTCTACTACCGATGCCGTGCTCGTGATTCGTGGCCTCCGGTTCTTCGCACTGAAGCGGCACCGGCAACCGACTCCGTCGGTGTGCCGGCCGCTGCCGCGCAGTTGAAACGTACGATATGCATTGGAACGCATTGTTATCCTATTAGTGATAACAATTCGTTTCAATATATAAGTTCTGTATATGTATATCACGCGATTCTGTTTAAGCGTATCGACTAATGATATGCAAACTTCATGAGTGCTATATTAATTAAAACAATAATTTAGAATGTAAACTAGCAAAAAACATTTTTGATGTCGTTACAAGTCGATGTACTTCTCCAGTCTTTTCGTTTTTTTTTTCTCATTTGTGCAGTTCACAAGCACGCGGGTGGTATTTGCACATTAATAGGACCAGCACAGGTGGCTCAGGGCATCAACTGTTGTCACCGAGGGTCCCTCTGACCGGGAGGTCCTAGGGTTCGGGTCACGATGGCGGCAGGATTTTCGACACATTGCTAGGTAGAATTCAGCGACACATTGCTAGGTAGAATTCAGTGACACATAGCTTGGTAGGTTCTCCTATCAACACCAGGTGAATTCCAGAGTTGTTCCCAAACAAACGCACCACGGATAACGCGCTGTATTTAATTTCTCTTCCTTGTCCTGCCTCCACTACCTGCACACTCTCACACTTGCATACATTATATTACCACACAAGCCGGGAGACCATCCGAGAGCTTAGAGCTTGACCCGACTCGGGCAGTGTTCCGCTGGTGGGAGATACCCAGATGAGCGAAACCACGTAAGTCGACTGGTAGTTTGGCGCCGGATTTCGCCATCCATAGGGCAAGATGACCGCCACCCACAACAATAAAAACATGCATTATTGTTACGGGAATAATGATTCCATCTTTTGACACGTCCGTAATCACTATCAATCAATTGCAACATCCCTGCGATGAATTGAATTTCATGAAAATATTCATAACATTTCGGAATCATTCATAAATATAAATATATTATAATAATTGTGTTAATAGATTAAATGCCTTTAGATTATACGTGTGTCAGCGAGCGAAGGGTAGAAAGGGTTTTGTTATAAAAACGTAGGGGTGTTATTTTTAATTTAGAAACTATTTCGTGACATTCACATGAAATTACTATGACCATTTCGTTTGGGATTGAAGTTACATTTTTATTTATTATTTGTAATGGCGAAATACTTCCGGTCGATGTGCAGAACTTTGTCTGATTGTGAGGGCAGGTCTTCATTGAGTTGATGAATACGTTTAACTTTACGATCTTTCTGTTTCGTGAAGTCTATGAAAATAATTGTGACGATAATATTAATAACTAAATATTGAATTACTGAAAATGTATATTAAACTGACGACACACATGATAGAAGCAAGACAGGGTCTTCGACAAAATATGTTAGTGAGAAAGTGAAATTGATTTTTTTAATATCTCTAAAAAAAACTGAACATAAAATGTGAGGTAAAAGAAACCTTTCAATTTGGTTGATGCTCTGAGAAAACTACCCGTAATCTCTATCATTCCGAAAGGAACTCGTCAATGGAGCACTGCAGTCGGAGAGAGATCTGTGATACGCAGTACTTCTTCCATACATCATTATTAGAGGATTCATCCACGTGTCTAATTCAGGCCAACATTCAGTTGTTGTACTGATACGTAGCTGAATAAAACGTCATGGGTGTATGAATAATTTCAATCTATGAGTTACCTGCACATAACATTCTACAGTTCACAATAATCAGTGTAATCTCATCTCAAAAATAAACACGTTAGTAGATTGGTACGTGGCTGTTCGAATCCACCAAACACGTTAGTAATTTAAATAATATTCTCATGATCACCTAGGATACATTTTTCATTGCAAGGGAAAATAATTTTCCCAGTCATCGCCTTCTTTGCCAGGCAATGGCCGCATTTCATTACATTACGTAAAACAAGCATCTTTGCAGAAAAATTGAATTTCATGAAACAATGTACTATTCATAATATGACACAATCATTCATAAACATGAATATACTTTGATCCATTAAATGCTTTCAGTACATTGAAACGTTCAGAACCATGCACGTTCGCCGTACGCCGCAAGGTAGCGGAAAACAAGCAACACTGCTGCCCATTAACGCCGACTGTAATCTAAGGTTGATGTTCTATGAGTTTTTTAATTTTCCGCAAACGATAAGTATAATCAATAATTGATTGTAAGCAACGTCCAGCCTATGTATTGCCTGTGTATTTGCTTTTGTGGTTTAAGTATGTATTTGTTAATTGTAAGTCTATTAGTATTTTTACATTTCCGTTCCTTCTCTTTTACTTGAGCAGCCATTAATTTTCTCCTTCCCTTCTTATGCATTAAACGAATATATTTAAGTACAAAAAGATCATGCAAGGTCAGTATGTCCACTGTCATGAAGTCATTATCATTTGGTACACTGATATTTCGTCCTTTTTTGTCCATAAAGAATTCGTCCACTATAAATGTCATTCAATGTCATATGTCCACAAGAACTTTACCCATTGTCTCCCCTTTAAATATTTGGCTAATTTTTATGTCCATTAAAAATACCCACAATGAAGTTTGATTGCAACAAATATAAAACGATTTAATTAATAACGTTCTCTGTTATGGTTTCCATGGGAATAGAATGACATTAAATTTGGCAATGGCTTTTTTACTTCGGCAAAAAAAATTCATAAAATTATTTATAAAAATTACATATATCAGTTCCATTCTTTCAGCAAAAACGGAGAACGATGTTATTGGAGTTGTAACAATTGTTATATCTGCAATGCCTGTTGTGTCGCAAATATGGATGTAAAGCATTCTATTAATATATTTAAAGAAGGTAAGCACATGGGCAGAGGGAATAGAGCCGAAGTTCGTGCAAAGATTATTGTGGTAGAAATCAAGAGAAGAGCCGAACAACAACCAAATTAACTTCCTGCAGTCGTAATAAGGGAAGAAATTCATGCCATATAAAATAAGAAAGTACTACCTAATTTATCAGAAATACATTCGTTACTTATTATTAGAGACAGGATTTCCATGCACTACCAAATGCTAAAATATGCATGGAAAACATGCACTATCAAATAGCCAAATATGCACGATGCAGGATAAAAATAGACAAAAGATACACAATCAAATTTTATTTAATTAAAATTTTTAGTTATATTGACTTTTGTAAAAGTAAAACATTAACAATTTTTCTAAACTGTTCTAGGTCAAATTCATTCTTGTGTCCGAAAAAATTGTTTCTGAATGCAGAAAATGACCTTTTTACATCACAAGACGTAACTGGAGCATAGTTCAAAGACGAAATCTAAGAGAATGTAAGGTCAAATGTCGGATTTTTCTGATTTTCACAACAAATAATGTAGTTTTTTACATTTTGGAGAAATTTCAAGTCATAATTTAAATTTAACACTTTATGTAATTTCTCCGGAGCAGTCTCACCAATATCTCCAAACATTAATATCTTCAACAATTTTTAATGATTACACTAGGGAGAGACTTACTGATTCTAATTTCTGAAGATGGACTATTTTTTCTTCATGAATATGGGTCCAGGATGTCCTGTCTTGTATATTTCTCTAGAAATCCTTTAAACGTTGGATTTGCTACATTTTCGAACGATATATTTGCCCCTAATAAAGAATTACACATTTCTTTTAAAAATGGATTTGTTGCAGGCTGCAATGTTGCCTCAGTTTCCACTAAGTGTGCCATAGTTTCTTTCCTATCTCTAGCTTTGATACTACGAGAAGTAGGTGCAGGTGCTGGCCCATTAGAAACTTTTTGAAACATTTAATCTGTATAAATAAATTCAAATTATACAGAGCTACATATTTCTTAAGAAGAGTATTAGAATTTTGCTACAAATTACCATGTCTTGAAACAAATGTTAATCAAATTTTGACGCACATTAAAATCATATTTAATTTAAAACAAGCGCACTTTACTAGAATGTATTTAGCTAAACGTTCAGGCTCAAACTATCTGGTCAGAAATTACAGACACGAATTTGAGATATGGCTGTAGAAATTATCTTTAGTACAAACTTGTTTTGCCGTACTACTTTCTTTTGTTGATAAATTTTTCTTTTTAGAGGCACGGCGATGCTACTAGTACTTCAAACGAAATTAAAGAAAAAATATGAAATACTCCATTTCAATAACATTAAAAATAATAGAGGTAAAATTCCGAAACTCAAGAAAAAATTTTGGAAAGAAATGCATACTAGTACTCACAAATATTTATTTAAAAACAATGCGCCAAACAGTTTCTACATAACAATTTCTTGAACGTCAGAAAAATCTCAAAACTGTAAAAAAAATTATTAATAGTATCTCGATAATAATTATTTTCACTTCAATAAAAATTATAGTTTTTTTCGTTTCAAATTATATAATTTCTACAGCAACGTTAGCCTTGAGCACTAAACATTTCCACTAGGGAAACACTAGTAGATATATTTTTTTAATTGATCAATTTTTACAGTATTGTCTACTTACTTTTTTATTACAACAATTGGAATAAATTATATTTCCATCCGTCCTCCAGAAAATCGTTGTTTCCAATTTTTTGTTTGACAAGTGTTGCACACGAAGCCTTAGAAGAAACTATTTTAAACTTAACTTTTCATTTAAAACACATGTAAATTCTCTGTTGCACGCAAGCAGACAGAGCGTGTCCTTAACTATTTTACTCTCCCATTGTCAGTTAAGAAAGGATATTAAGTTTTGGCTTTGTGTATCTTCCGTATCCTTTGTGACGTATGATATGGCGTTGATAATTCGTTTCCGATCGTTGCTCACCGCACATGTAATTGCTTCGCAAATCCAAGTAATGTACAGGAAAGTTAAAATGTGAAAAATAACAATAAGCACCAAAGAGATTTGCGTGCTATCAGGATCTACGATCAATTTACTATTTATAAAAAATATGCGTCACTTGTAATATTCACAAATTATGCAGAGAAATAATAAGAAAGTACCTAAATTTGCTAGATAGAAGTTTAAATATGCAGTAAATATGCAGTATTAACTAAAAAACGTCTAAATATGCATTATGCATGAATTCCTCAAAAAAAAACCTACCAAAATATGGAAATAAGTACGGAAAAAGTATGGATTTTTTAAATTAATTTTTCATGAAACATATATTTACAAAGTTTGAAATCTCTACGAAGTTTAAATAAAAACATGCATTTGCATGGAAATCCTGTGTCTACTTATTAGGTAGGCTACTGCCAACAGAGCACAAAATTTAGGTAGACCTCCACTGCATCAATCACTTCAAGAAAGTACAATAATATTACCATATGATGTAACCCTAATCAGAGAACAATTTTTACAGTTCGACAGTAATGATAACAGGCTACTCATATTTTATACTATGACCGACTGTCGTGGGGGGGGGGAGAAATTTATATGCTCAATTATTCAACGTAGCCCAGTCGGATGACAATCGAACACATAAAAAATACAGGATTCAGAGTCATGGATACTCTGCACTCTGGCATTCACAAAATCACTCGAAATAAAATATTTTTTAAACAAATTATACTTTAATCTCTGAATCTTACTGCACATACATTGTATATAAGAAACATATACTTCCGAAATAAATGCCCTGTATGAAAGAAAAGATCTTATAACTACAATACTTTTTGTACACACACATTTGTTACTAACAATAAAAAAATTAATCCTATCCCCTTTTTTAATGGTTGACAGATATTTTACGAAAAAACTTCCTATCTTAACTTTTCTCATTTCTATACTCACACATTTACATAAATGAAACAAAAACATTGATTGTATTGTCTTTTTACATAGAACACAATGCTTTCTAAAATGTATCTTTAGTAAATCCTGTAAACTGCTTACTTTCTCTTTCACTTAACCAAAAACTTTTATGGTCACACTATGTGAAACAATTTTTTTACAAGCTCTTGGTAATTGTTTCTATTTTTTTCAAAATTAAGAATAATTCTATTTATTCAGTGTCAATTTCAAAATTTCTCAAACACTTTAAAACGGATTCCTATGTTTTTTCCTAAATCATATAATTTTAGACGAAAGTTCAAAATAAAGTAATTCCGTTTGGAACGTTTTTACTTGTGGCGTATTCAACCTTTAGGGACGGTAGTTTCACCGCAGCCAGCTCTGCAGAGCGCCTGGCGAACTTGTGTGACTACTCGCATCCGTTACAACCTCGTTGTCGGGTAGCCACGCGTATGCTTGCGTAGGGATTTTATATTTCGTTCTTATAAGAATTTTTACCCGTTTGAGTGAAATCCCACGCCAAGATACCAATCAAAGAACAACCACAGGAGGCCAAAAAGAACACACAATATAAAGAAAAAAACTGGAAAAGAAGAAGTCATCCAAGTAGGAATTTAGCATTCACACTGCTCGTATGAACTCCCACTTCCCTCTACTGTTTAAAATGTATGTACGAAATTTCTTAAATAATCTCACAGTTATTTGCATTTCATCTTAATATAAAGCCATTTACTTCTTCATCTCTTCGAAGAGTTTCTGTTGCTTCGGAAATGATGGCTCGTAACAGCACTTTTCACCTAGTGATCTATCCTGGCCTCGAGACTTCTCCGGTCGGCTTCTCGGTTCCAAAAAAACGAGAAATGCTTCTTATAGCGTTTCGTATCTTCTTGCTACTTTCGCGAACTTTGTAGTTATATTTCTGCACTTGTTCTTTTGTTTTCATAGCGCGCGTTTTAACTTGTCCCTGTTTACGCATGCGAGGAATGTGACACATTTTCCCTTGTCTATGGGGAAACGGATGGTCACAATACAGTGGAAGGGTTGAACCATTTATGAAGAAGTAGAACGATGGTTTGTGATGGGACGTCTAAAACTGTTCCAAGGTTATTTTATCAACTCTCTACAATTCATGAAATAATATACGATTTCGTTTTTCATTAATTTATTATCTGTGTAGCAGAAAAAATAAAATAACATATAAATTAATCTTCAAACATATAAAAAAATGCATCTGAGGAATTAGATATGAACTTTTCTCCTCAATTCACAATGTTAGATTTCGAAATTATTACTCTGAACGGGATACATTCCACATTAACTAACAGCACCGTAAATGGATGCTTGTATCATTTTTCGTACGCAATTTGGATGCATGTGCTGAACCTACGTTTCAATGACGATGTAATTGTACGAAATGACATACGGAGGCTGATCGAGAGGTGTTTTATTACACTTGGCAATAGTTTTAAACTTTCATTCTGGTTCCTGGATGAAATTAGGCGTTTCTTACAGAAATTGGAATGCTGAAACTTTATACGTCATCGGTTATGTCTTATCACGTCAAGTTTTTGGGGAATTGACAACTATATGATATATAGTATTTGGTGAATCAAGATAACATTAAAAAACAGATTACATAATACTTACCTTCCTGCAAGGATCTTTTGATTTTCTTTTGTTTGTATGATAAGGATTGTGTTTCTTTCACTGCTAACAGTATTCTGGTAACATGACTGTGTTCCATCTTCTCTGGAAAAGGTTTTTCAATAGCCAAAATGCCCTATTGGAATGGCTCTTGATTCTCGTCCCTGACAATTTCTAAATTGTCCGGAAAAATCAAAGTGAGAGTACAAGAAATGAAGCTTTAAAGACATGGTATAGCTCATCTCGCGGTAGGTCACTACCAGTTTTTTCATATAATTTTGTCTTTGGATTTCCTGATCCCTAAGAATTGCTTCGTGACATCTTTAAAGCATTTCCAGGCATTTTTTCCTTCCAAGGCCGCATTGAAGTCAATAACTCTCATCAATAGCCATATCTGCGGACCAACAAAAATACCCTTTTTGAGTTTTTCCTTACTGAGATTTGAAAACGTATCTTTTAGTATTGGAACGCTCTGCCATTTCCGTCCATACCTTTGACAAAGTTCTTCATTTGTCTCAGCTTGATATGCAATAGTGGGAGGTAAATGTTACAAGATTCAACGAGAATCTTATGTGACGAGAATCTTATCTTGTGCCCCCGTACCAGACGTCTTACAGGTCAATAACGGACTGTGTAATGTTTGAATCAGGTTGGTCTGCCCCATTCCAAAAGCATCTATGAAGTCATACCGTTTGACGCATCTATGAAGAGTCCCCATTTATTCGCATAGTACATTAATTCAAGTGTTTACATTAAGCTTTTTTATGTAATCCATTTATCTCCCACCAGCGGGGCACCGTCTCAGCCAGAACAAGCTCTCAGCTCCCGACCGGTCTCACGGATGTGTGGTAGTGTAGTGCATATCTGTGTAAATGTGAGTGTAATGGGTGAGGATAGAATAAGGAAGAGGAAGGAACGATCGCGCGCAGTCCGTGGCCCGTTTGTTAGGGTACTGCTCCGACATTCGTCTGGTGTTGATCGTAGAAACCACGGAAAACTACCGACTAGAGCAGCCGGCCGCTAGAATTCTCCTTCAGACAGCGACAGAATTCGACCTAGCTGACAAGCTAGAGTCCAAAATCCTGCCGCCGTCGGGACTCGAAACTAGAACCTCCCGGTCAGAGGGACTGCAGTGACATCAGTTGGTGCACTGAGTCATCTCTCCCGGTAAATGCAGATATAGTTGTAGGTACTGAATCATGGCTGAGACCCAATATTAATAATTCAGAAATATTTATTGAAAAATTCAGTGTGTAGACTTGACCGAGGATGCAGGGGGAAGGGGTGTTCATTTGTACTAAATCTGAGCTAAAGAATTCACTTTACGTCACAGACGAATAAAAAATTATAGGAATAAAATTGTCGGACAAAAATAAACTAACGCTTGTAGTTTTTGCAATGTACCGAGCACCCAGCGAGGATACAAATGTTATTTCGAAATTGATGGAGCTGACGAGGGTAGAAAGGTTTTCCAAGAAAAGTGTTATTGCTGGACACCTAAATCCACGCGGAATTAACTGGGAGGGTGACGGGAAAACAGACCAAGCATCTCAGGTAGCAGTAAACAATCTGGGGAAATGGATTTAAATAAGTTGTCACGTCTCCAACCAGGGGAGATTCGCTATTAGACGTTTTCCTCGTACGACTGGACCTCTTGAATGTTACCTGCTAGATGCTCCCAGGGATTAGCGACCATAAATGTTTCCTAATGAGACTAGAGTGGAAAGAAACGCTAAGTGTTAAAACTAATAATAATAGGAAAGTGTGGCAATTCAAAAACTCTGACACATTTGGGTTCCAAAATCATTTAATAAATAATTATCAAGTGTGGGCTAGCAACGGTAATAATATAAACGACATTTGGGATAGATTAAAACGGGTTACAGAAGAGGGTATGGATAGATATGTACCGTGAAAACATGTAAAGGAAAACAGATTCACACTATTACAACATTAAAACACGTTCGCTAAAGAAATGTGCAAGAAAAGCGATCTCAAATTATATGGTTCTCACTCACGATACCACACTTTGTTGAAAGAATTATCACAGGAGAAGAGATACGCCCAGGCAGAATTATTGAAAAAACCTGTAGGATCTAAAAATAAATTTGGTAATGTTTTTAGATGGTTACGTAGCAAAAGAAATACATCTGTAATTCCGGTCGTAGGAAGTAACAGCGAATAATTAATATTTAGCGATGAAGAAAAATTGGAATTATTTAATGCATACTTTGCATCCGTCTTCTCTCCAGCAAAAAATACGGAATCAATGTCGAATCAACCGGCGATAGCTCTCAATTTATTATAGAAAGTAAAACAGTCCGAAAATATTCAAAATCTAGGAAATAATAAATCTAGAGGACTCGATTATTTTCCTGGGGAAATCCGTAAATTATGAGGTGAAGCCATTATCCAGTATCTTGTATGATTATTTCAAATATCCATCAAGTATCAAAACATCCTATACGACTGGAAACGAGAAATAGTTGTGCCAGTCTTCAAAGGGGGAGATACATCCGCAGTGGAAAATTATCGTCCAGTTAGCTTAACATCCGTATTATGCAAAGCAACGGAGCGCGTCATCACAAACTACGTTAGGAAGGAGTGGAGTAGAACAGGATGGAGATATGAGGGAAAATATGGTTTCCGGGAGGGGCATTCTTGCGAGAGCCAATTACTGGCATTAGTACAAGAAATATCTGATTCAATTCAGTCGGATAGGAGTGACAGAATAGACGCAATCGTTATAGATTTCGCATAAACCTTTAATCTTGATGTTTAATCTTAAGTCTTCATGAACGACATTTCAGAAAATATTAAATCCCGGGTTAAACTCTTTGCAGATGATTGCATTCTCTCCAGAAAAGTAACTGAAGAGAAAGATCGATAGATTCTTCAAGATGATATCGACACTCTTCTAAAATGGGCGCACGATAATCGTATGAAAATTAACGCTTCTAAAAGTAAAGCTGTAACATTTACTCGTAAACTATCTACACCAAAATGCAACTATTTTCTCGAGGATCAGATAATTCCATGTATAGATAGTTGTAGATACCTGGGAATCATTTTAAATAGTAAGTTAACATGGAAAGAACAAGTGAATTCAGCATTAAATAAAGCTTGGCGAAGTCTTCACTTTGTAATGAGAAATTTAAAAGGAGGAAATAAGAAGTCCAAAGATTTAGCATACACGTCATTGGTCAGAACTTTACTCGAATAAGCCGCGAGCTGTTGGGACCTGTATAGAACAAGGGAAATACAGAGCATTGAACGCGTTCAGAAACGAGCGGCTAAGTTTGTTGTACGCAAAAACATTAAAAATACGAACATTAAATCTATTCTTCGGTGGGACCAAAGTGATCGGCTGGATCCGCCCCTGCCGCGGAGACAAGACGTCCGGAAAAGACAGATTTATACCCTTTCACGCCATATTAGCAATAGATTCGTTTAGCGATCCCATCTCCCCTCCCCCAACCACTCACTTGCCGCAAAAATGTCTGCCGGAGGCGTATGTCCGTCACGCCCATTACGCGCACAGCTAATGCTCGGCACATCCATAGCTGACCTACTTCGGAGACAAAATTTCCTAAGCTCCCGGATAAAGAAATCCTTCTCGACCAATCAAAATTAAAAACTCGCAGAAACTTCCAGAAGCAAACAGACACGCGGGAAGCAGCAGCGGATGAGCGCCCGCGGTGTCGCTACGAGTCCCCCAGCTCCGAAATTTCTGTAACGCCATTGCTCAAAAACGCGCGCGGCCTATTTGGGTCAGAGAGTTTGCGCGCGAGCCGAGGTTTTTCGAGGCACGAGCGTCTCCCGAGAACAAACACACATTTCTTGACTTCGTGGAGAGAAAGACGCGAGGGAGACAATTCTGGACTAGCTGTAAACATGTAACACGTACAATGAAAATGAAAATAAGTGTTTCGAGGTTTCAGTAGTATACCACCCGGCTTCACGTACACAGGATAGTAACGCCAAATAATATCTACATGCGGCTAAGAGGTGAATGTAAATAATGTAGATAATAATTAAGATGTTAAGAAGAAGGTGTAAATTAATGTAGATAATAATTTATAGATTTAAAATACAAAACGTATAAATACAAAACGTGATAACTTTGTGCAATATAACAAATGTCATAAAAAAGCTGGAGATATAAATGCAAATGTAAGACGATCTAGGTGTGCAGGTACGAGCGTAGCTCATGGACTCTCACCTTCCTTGTCAAAGCCACTAAGTGACAATGTTATCCAATTATAAAAAAGACACAAATAAGAAAAGATTCCGGGCTTGAGAGAGACGGACGCAATGCACGAGAGACATTCCAGAACTTCGGCGAGAAACGGACTCGAAAAAAGGCACTTCGCGACTTTAGAGATTGAGACATTTTACCGACTTCAGAGAGAAGCAGACAGATCGACGTGAAGGCGTAAAATTAACGTTTTTTCACCAGTCATTGCAGCATTAGTCCAAGAAAGTTTCGTGGTTAGTGCACGCGTGCTCCAATAAATAGGAAAGAACTCACTATCATCGCACACGGCGAATCCACAGCGGTGGTCGTCCGTCGCGTAACCGCAAATAATATCGCCGTCATCGTATGCGGGAAGCCGGGAACGCCGACCGGTTACGAAGCAGCCGCCCCGCCGCAGCCGCCCCGCCGCCGCTGTGGTGCTGCCGCAAGCAGCCGCCTCCGCCGCGTCCAGCAGCGGCTGCTTTCGCCGCCCCGGCGCCGAAACGAACGCCGCCCTGGGTCTGGGTGGGCGCTCGACATTACTGAGGCCACCGGGTAAACGTTAAGTCAATTTTTGGCGAAATTGGGTTAAGTACTGAAACTACAAGTTTATTTTTTTAGCAAAACGACGGAATTCAAATGTTGCCTCATTTACGAGGGAAAAAAAAGCGTTGGGAAATAGCGTTAAGCGTAGGAAAAAGCGCTGGCTAAATACTCTAACCCTTGTTTTTCTCCAAACTAAGATTTTTGACTTAAGAACTTTTACCCCGTGACCACAGGGCCAGGATCTACTATAGATCTGTATCAGATCCCCTACTGTAGATCCTGCCCTCGACCGCCCCGACCGTTTGTGCGAGCAATCCACGCAGCCTCTTTTCGACGACAGGCAGCCGACCCACATGTTCCAGTAATTGTCAGTAAATTAGACAAAGTGCAAAGCGTGTTTCCAATAGAATTCAATTTTAACGCCAATTCCAACAGAATTTTAATTCCAACAAATTTTAATTCCAACAGCATTTTAATTTAATTTTAAAAAATTAATGTTAATGGCAATTAATTTTAAGAATTTAATTTTTTGAATGTTGATTTCTAGATCAAGAATCTTGATTTCTCGGCAAGAACTTCATTATTATTTCAAGAAAAGAAGATTGAACACAGTTATAATGCATGCTATAATTTAAATTCTATGTAAAGTGATTGACGAAAGCAATATTCCTGTTCGTTCCTTTCTAAGATCGTTTTAACATTTAATACAAGAAGTGGGAACCTTTCAGGTACATTGTTATCCGGAATAATAATATTGTTATTAATTATTAACCACGAAGCATATCCGATCCCATTTACCATCCCTTGCAAGCCTAACCCAGAGAGGCTCATCCCTGAGGACTCCCCCTGCTCTACCGGAAGCGAATCAATCAAGATCCTCGCCACCGTCGAAGATCGGCCAAGGCAGGTGAGTCGTCGGAAATCCTGTCGTCACTGGTGGATCGGCCTGGCGTCCAACAGCTAGCAGCATGCCCAAGGATACGGGGGGACGTAACAAAAAAGTGGCTATCATTTATAATTTTTTTTCGTAATTAAACCGCCGAAGTAAATTACAAAATAACCATCATAAGCATTCTGGGAATAACTGGTAAAAAACTCAACTGTCTGTGAACAACACAATTGAAGCTACCGTTGAGTAAAAATATTAAAAATTTCCATTTGAAACAGGATGGGCGAACTGAATAACCTCGAGCTTCTTTGTGAATTGGCAACACAGCTTGCGGTAGAAAAAGGGTCCTATGTAAAATTCTATTCGACAGAAACAGAGGGCAACTCTCTATAAGGCTCGATACTGCAATAAGTTTTGGATGCACAATAGATTTCCTCCACAATTGTGGAATATTTATGATAGGGGGTTAAAAGAACACAGACAACAAATACGTTTGTTGAGGGCTGGTAAAGTTTCAGCAGAGTATTGTGACACACCAGGCAACGATATAAAGTTTTTAGATAATATAAAAAAGAGCGAAGGGACAATGAGGTTTTGTTATTTCACCTTTTTGGCGGTCATACATCAGATATTCCATTAGAAAATCATATGCAAGAAACCAACGTCAAACCGAAAATATAGTGGATGCATACCAAGAATATGCTCCAAACAATAATATATTTATGTTCGCATACTATTACCCAACGAATAAAATTGTATAATATCATAAAGAATAGTGAAGAGGAATTACAATAGTACATTATGAAACGATGATGTAATGATGGGTATTAATACACGAGTATCGTAAACTTCACACGAGTGTATTAAAACCCATTACATCGAGTTTCATACAGTATTTTTCAATGAATTATGGTAACTTGTTTAAGTTAAACTTTTACATTGAATCGTTTCGTGGCAATTGACATGCAGGATTCAGCCAAGGCCATCTAGCGGACAGTTCCCTACCCACCGCAGGTAGCTTCGTTTGTACCAGAGCGCATGCGAGGGAGTTGTGGCAATTATTCCGACGTCACAATTTTTGCTTTTTCTCTTATTTCTGGAGTCGTGAAGTCCACCTTTGATTCACTAAACATTTTAAACTAGACTTTTTTTGAGAACCACACAGCAGAAGCATATAACCCAAAATGCATTCAGATCTTAACCAATCTTAACTTTAGCCAAATATTCTCTCCAGTAACTACCATTGCGCTAGTCAAATAGGATCAAAGAGAAATTACGATTCAATTTATTTTAAATAATATTTCGCGTTAAAAATTACTAATAATTAAATAAATTAAAACTGCGAAGCATAATCTAATATTAAACACAATTTTAATGTACAGAATCGAAACATTTTCTCTAAAGATTCTCAATGATTAATGAAGTGTCAATACTTGTTTTGTAAGCTTCTCTGTGATTGGTCAAGAACCTGTATTATAATGAAATTTGTAATGTAATGAGTATCATTATGCAATGGGTTGCAGACATCATATGACAGAATTATGCAATGGGAGTAGAAAAAAATTAATACGTTATTTACAACTTACGTTTACCTTGTGCGTGTGTGTAGGGTTTATTAAAATATTATTGTACCGCAACAATAAAATACCGTCACACGATATAATCTTGTAAACCGTGTATCTCTCCTACAATGTACGGTGATTCAGTACTCATTGCTCATAGAGGACCCTGTGATAGAGGACACTAAGTTATTGCAGAAGAAAATAGCGTAACACCTACTCAATTTTTTAAATACGTTTTTTCTCATTGGTCATTTTTTGCATAAGGCAGTTCACATATTACATTAAATATTGTTACCTGTTGCTATTATTACCTACTTATTTAATGAATATGAAAGGAGAGAAAAAACTATTATTTAAGTGTTATTTAGGATTCTTTATTATTATTATTTTTCCACACATCACGACTAAAGATGTTATAAGTCGGCTAAATATAAAATCTGCTCCAGGTTGCAACCAGCTACCTCAGGAGCAGATCCGGTGACTGTCAGTGCCTCTACAATACTTTGCGCAAAATGTGGGCTGTTCCAAATAAACCAATTTCTTGCACTTCCCAGTCTTTTGAATTACCAGGGAGTTTAGATAAGTTCTTACTCAAATTTTGCGGAACAAATCCCAGAGCTCCGATAACTATCGGGACGACCTGTGCTTTTAGGCCCCACATTCGGCTGATCTCGATTTCCAAACTCTTGTATTTAAGACGTTTCTCTGCCTCCTTCGAACCGACGTTCTGATCGCAACGTACAGACATCGATAAGTAAACACGATTTTCTCGCCAAATCCCGGATCACTATATCCGGTTTGTTTGCCGCTATCGTCCGATCAGTTTGAATTTGTTGGTCGTACAATATCGTACACAATCCAACAGACGTCACCGGTTTCGGTGAGTGTTCGTACCACTCGGGGCATGTGTTTGGAACTTCGAGGGCGGTACAGATCTGCCAGTGGAGGTAGCTACACACCCTGTCATGTCTTTTCAGGTATTCGGTCTTTGCTAGGATTGGACAAGCTGAGACAATATGATCAATGGTTTCTACTTGCTCCAGGCAAATGCGGCATTTATCATCTTGGGAAATTTTGAGAACCGCTTTATCATAATGTCGTGTTCTCAAGGCCTGATCTTGGGCAGCTATTACAAGTGCTTCCGATTCTGGTTTCATCCTTCCCCATTTAAGCCACATAAATGATTGATCTTTATTGATCTGAACTTTGTCCATTCTTTTTAGGTATTGTCCGTGGAGTGGTTTGTCTCTCCACGATTTCTTTAACATTTTTTGTGTCTCACACTTCATGTTTAGCAGCATCAGAAGTTCAGTGTCTGTGTTATTCGACGTGTCTTGCCTAGTTTTCTTCGCAATGTTTCTTGCTACACTAACAATGCATCTGTTTCCCATTCTTCGGTCAGATTTCATGACCTGCCTCATTAGAGGTTCATATTGATGGCTGACTACATACTTTCCCAACCCGACTATTGCGTTGTGCCAGGAGGCCTCAATTTGTCTGAGGCCTCTTCCTCCTTCCTTACGTGCCACATAAAGTCTATGTATATCAGCTCGAGGGTGGGAAACATGATGCACTGTTAGCAGTTTTCTGGTTTTTCGATCCATGATGCGAATTTCTTGCTCAGTCCAGTCCACTAGTCCAAAACTGTATTCGGCTACAGGTACCGCCAAACTACCTATTGCAGATATTTTATTCCTGGAATTCAGAGCGGACTGCAGGACCAGTCTCACTCTTCTATAATACTCCCTACGAATTCTCTCTTTCATTCTGTCATTCGAGATGGTCTCACATTCTTCAATGCCCAGATATTTGTAAGTTTTACCTGGATCAAGATCTTGAATCACAGTGTGCGTATCAATTTCAATGTTCTCAGACGTTGTGAGTTTCCCCCTTTTTAAATTGATTTTTGCACACTTGTCAAGACCAAACTTCATGCAGATGTCATTGCTAAAGTCATTGACGACAGACAGCATTTGGGAGAGAATCGCTTCATTCTTAGCAAACACTTTCAGATCATCCATGTAAAACAAATGTGATACTGGCCTTTCATCACCATGGAGCTTAAAACCAAAGTCAGCTTGCGACAACTGTCTCGATAGTGGGATGAAACTAATGCAAAACAGCAGAGGGGATAGTGAATCTCCTTGAAAAATACCCCTGTTAATCTGAATACTTCTGGTTTCTACTGCTTCCTTTCCGTTGTGTATTAGTAACCTGGTACTCCACGACTTCATACTAGCCTTGCAAAATTCAATAAGTCTAGGATGAAATCGATAGATCTCCAGGCTCTCCAAAATCTAATCGTGTGGTACACTATCATAGGCCTTTTGGTAGTCAATCCAAGCCATGCTCAAATTACGTTTGCGTTTCTTTACATCATTCAGGATGACTTTATTCAGTAGCAAGATTTCCTTACAGCCATTAGAGCCTTTACGGCATCCTTTTTGTTCAGCTGGCATTAGATGATTCTTATCTAGATGTCTATACATTTTGTCAGCTATGGCTGAAGTTATAACTTTGTACAGTACTGGCAGACAAGTAATTGGCCTGTAGTTCTTCGCCAAAGAGCTGTCTCCCGCTTTGGGTAGCAAATACGTGATGCCGCGTGTGAGCCATTCCGGGATTACCTTTGGGTTTTCAAAAATTTTATTAACAGCCTTACAGCTAACAGGCCGACAACAGGAAGTCCAAAGGTTCATGACCCTTCCCTCTCTACTTACTTCCCACTCTCCTCAAAATGGAGTACTTCTTCGTCTGACCCCTCACCTTCAACCTATTCAGCAAGGGAGGCCCTACCGGTAGCTAGGCTACCACTGACATAGCTCTCAGGCTCATGGGGGTACTGAAGCTCCACCACCAACTCCAAGGTCGTGTACTCCCTAGGTGGAGTTGTTATTATTATTATTATTATTATTATTATTATTATTATTATTATTATTTGCGTTTACAGCCAAAATTTTCCATTTTCACCTCGTGAAACAGGGGGCTCTACAAGTGTTCAAAATTACTTCCTCTTGCGAAAACTTAAGACTGCCACACGGCCTCCGTTTCGCGCACAACTCTTCCGGGTTGTCCCTTTTTTTCTGTCGCAACGTTTTCAATGCGTCGAAGAAGGCCATCACGATCCACGATTTCGGTAGCATAAACGCGGTCTTTCATTAACCTCGAGTAAAAACTAGTGGTGCTACAGAATGGCACAGACTTTCCCGTATTAGTTTTCTATTTTCCTGGGTCTTCGCTAGCTATTCGGAATTGCCACATACTCTTTCTTGCCAGCTACCATCTATCATCGCCAAAAGAACATTTTTTTGTCATTTTCCTAATTTTTCGGTTTCCTATTGGTAGAACAGAAACATTAATTTTAGAATATTAAAGAACACAAAAATCTAGCCGTAAATGGCAATTTTCTTTTAAAAATTATGTGCCGTTTAAGAGAAAATGGCGTTTTAGCACTACTAAAAATGCGAAATTTGAAGCTCATTTTCACAGAAAATTTTTGAGTTTTCAAAATACTTTATTTGAAGTTATTTGAAGCACTTACACTCACAAATATAATCATCTTTACAAATTGCGGATAATGTGCATATTAAAGATGTGAGAGATCTTTCAAAAAATTTACATTTATATAATTTTTGAAAAAACAAAAAAAACTCAAAATAAACTTCACGCTATACTAATGAGTGTAATTAGCACTATCCGTTAGAAAAGTTTCAAGAAAAAAATTGCAGCCCTATACGAGAAAATGACGTTTGAGCATTTCTGAAAATGCCGAAATTTGAGCTACTTTTCACAGAAAACGGTAGTGTTTTCGAGAACCTTTACTTGACATTATTTAAAGCATATATACTCGTAAATATAATAATGTAAAAAAATCGCCGATAATGTAAATATTAACGACGTGAGAGACAAGTAAAACTATTTTTACATTTTTGTAATTTTTGAAAAAACCAACCGATAGAACAAAATGGCTTTTATGTCATTGATAGAGTACATTTACCACTATCCCTACCAAAAGTTTAAAGACAAAATTTGGAGCCGTTTTTGAGAAAATTTTGTTTTTGTAATTTTTTAAAATTGCACATATTGCACGCAATATTGCACGAAAACTACCAAAATTGTGAAAAACATTTACATGACCTTTATTAAAGAACTCAATATGCAGAACAAATTTTATTTGAAGAAAACATCTCTATCTTCAATTTTGTAGTTGGAGAAAGACGCCGAAAAAAATTCAAACTTTCACAATTTTCGAAAATTCAGAGCTGTACGTGAAAATCGGACCTATGCCATGTTAAAAAGTGTATTTTCCTCTCTTCATACAAGAAATTTAAAGAAAAAATTTGGAGCCGTTTTTGAGAAAATGTTGAAAATCCCCGGGGGGCGTTGTATTGTAGCGATCCTGAGCTCGCTCAGTCACTATTTGGCGATAAGAAAGACCTCGTCTGCGTGCTTCGCCGCGCGATTACGTAACCCGTCGCCTTATCAGCGGTCGCTGGAGGGGTGGCGGGGGGAAGACAGTTGTTCCCTCCCCTACGCGGAAAAGAAGGGGTTGTAACGGCGGTGTCTGGAAAGTGCGCAGAATGTTTCGAGAAGCGGCAGCGTGAGGTAGCAGCGTGAATTTGGAAGCTGATGGTGTGGGGCCGCGAGCTCCAGTTAGCGAGAAAGAGGTTTGGCCCAGTGGTGGCTAAATTCACACCGCAGATGCGCGTTCGACGAAGGCATCTGGTCTTGGAGTAAGACGTGGTTACAGAGAGAACCCGTGCTTAGGCCCAAGACAGAGCGTCGGCAGCCGCATTAGTTCGCTGTGAGTTGTGCGCTGGTGGCGAACGCCACGGCCACCGAAATAAGGTCGGTGTTAAAGACAAAACAATTTTATATGTGATACTATAAAAAGTAATGAGAATTTGGAAGCAATTGACTGTAGAATGCAGGTTGAAGTGTTGTTCCTGTAGTTCACTGTCAGATTGTTTAATATTTTTTTTGGCCATTAACACTCTTGCATAATGTATGATATACCCGACCATTGGTATTTCCATAATCATTGTGGACTATTTTCAAAAGATATTTGAAGTAGTGTGTCTTTCTAAGGGGAGAACATCACTTATTTATGATAGAATCTTGTCATGTTAATACACTACAAGTGCAGTTTCTGTCTTTAAATCAAAAAGAACATTTTGATGATAGTGTAAAATCCAAGTCAAGTTAGAAACAATTTGGGTTATTTATGAACAATTAAAAGGTTATAAAAGTATATTTGCTATGAACTGTTGAATTTAAGTGAACTTAAATATCTTGAAATATTTATTGAAATTTGGATGCCTGTTGAAAAAAATACAACATATTTTTAATTTCAACCAAAGGTGTAGGTTGTAATAAATGTTCACATTTATAGTGTAAACACACATGTTTAGTTTTTTTTTTTTTGCAATTTCTTTTGAATATTCTGTGTTTTCAAAACTATGTTTATTCATTTTAATTGTACACAACATATGTTTTTGTAATTGAAGTGAATTGTTTTTGCAAGAAACTACTATGTATGCTAATGCAGTGTATGTTGAGGAAGGATTAATTGCAATTTTTGTAAACAGAAAGTGCTGAGGCATTTTGTCATCCGAAATGCCTGTGCTCTACCCTCTGATGTACTATTATGTGTACTCATCTCCCCAGAGATATCTTTGATTCAATTTGTTGGATTTCAATTTATTTTTGTCACAGAAGATGTTGCTGTGATGCTAGTTTGTGCCAACTTTGAAATTCATAATTTCCGCAGTTGATTTTTCCTCAAAAAGTTTTTTTTTTACGCTGTTCAGTGTTGTATTTTTCTTTGTTCATTTGTTTATCTGTGCATGTTAGGTAATTTTGCAATTTGTGTTTCTTCTTTTTTTTTGAGATTCAATTATATTAATGTTTGTGGCTTTCAACTTTGTGTTTTTTTTTCAAAATTTCAACAAGAGCCAAATTACCCACGAAATTTCCCCACGGCCGACCTACACGAACGGTCACAATATAAAGTACCCCCAAATTTTAAAGAATCTTTTTCAAAATCACAAAGCTTCGACTAGAATCAGATCGACTGGGGAATATCAATTTTGAAGAAAATCGACCGAACGGTTTAGGCGCTAGCGTTGACCACAGACGGACAGACGGACGGAATGCCGTCAATCGATTTTTAAGTATAAAGAAGCAACAAATCCTGGATTTTGACCACACCACGAGATAGAGGATTTTTTTTCTTAATTTAGCAACTGGTTTTATCCACTTATTCGTTTTCACGGCCCGGCAATTAATTTTTTTCCGCCGAAAATTGGCCATTATTTCGCGCAGCATTACATAACTTTCCCTATACTACGTATATCACTCCGTGTATACGTACGTATACGGGAAAGTAAAAAATTCATCGGATTCAAATCCGGAGACCGAGGCGGTCTGCAATTCCTCCTCGTCCGATCCATTTATCTGGAAATTGCATATCTAGGTATTCCAGAATTCCGCGATAATTATGTGGGGCTGCACCTTCATGCTGGTACCATATCTGTGCCCGCGCATTCATCGGGACGCCCTTCAAAAGCGGAGAGAGTACCTGAGTTACAAAATTCAGATACTGAACGCTTCTGAAACACTGGGTAAGAAGTGATAACCGATGATAAATTCATCCACAATGCCAACCCATATAATTACAGAGAAAAACTCTTGGTGAGCTACGCTACGTACATGAGATATTTCCTAAGCCCACTTATGAAAATTTACGCGCATTATTTGTTTCAATTCATTAAAACACTCTTTATCTGTCCACAGAACGGTTTCAGAAATTACTAGTTTTCCTTGCTGCGCAGGCAATGCCTTGAGAATTCAGAACATTGTAAGTCTGTATTGTGCAAATGCTGAACCCGCTAGAAATGAAAAGGTCGTAATCTCTCCGCATGAATTGTTCGCCAGGTGACGGACTCTGATGAGTTGACTTCGCGCGCTATTTGCCTTGCTCTCGCTACCGGGGCTTGGCGGATAGTATTAATAAATGCTATATCCAGAGAAGTAGCGAGCTCTAACGTGAGGTGAACCTTTCACTCACTTTTGAGAGCCCGTGTTACATGAGCACAAGCGCATAGCCAAAGTTTAACGTTAATTATTTACAAAACTAAACGATGAAGATTATCCAATTTTGGCAAATTCAGTCTGTACATTACATATGGAATATGGGTACGGCGTATTAGCAACGAGTAATGAATCACCCTGTATCAATAGTATGAACTAAGAAAAATAGACTAAAATCTTAAAAACTGTTCAGAATGCTTATGGACATTTTAATGTGATGGCCGTCATTATGCAACGAGCAACGCTGGCCGAAAATACTGTGGAAATGGCAACCAGCTACCCATCGAAGAAGAGGAAGAGCGTGGGTAGAAGGAGTAGTAGAGGCAATGGTCAGAAGAGGAGTGGGAATTGAAGTCTTCACCAACACAGAGATATGGAGGCTGGGATGCGAGAGACACCCTAGGGTGTAGTATGACTCGCCATACTACTATTATGAAATTTTATATACGAGATTTACGAATCAAGGGAAAAGTTACTGTTTGTATGAGAGTTCGTAAAAAGTAGACGGCGACAGCGACGGCGGCGACAAATAACCGATGGCAGATTATCGGGGAATCGGCTCCAGCGTTTTCTGGCTATTGGCATCCACGCAGTCACCCGGCACTATGCGACCCTAGCCGAGATACAATGGTGGTCCCTTAACAGCAGAAGTCAGACGGAATTTTGGATCTGAATGAATGTATAACTCTACCTAGCTAACTGCGAAGTCTATTTCTCCTACTCCTTCACCGGTGAAATAGTCTTCTATTCGTTCTATTTGAACGAATGATATTGGAGGATCTAACTTTACCCAATCAAATCTCTGTATCCCGAACATTGAAATTAATTGTGAAAGTGACTAGGCATCCAAAAATAGTAATTCAGATGTAATTTACATGTAATTTCTTTCTTGAATAGATTTGAGCTCCGGCTGGGCCGAGCGGTTTAATCTGTTAAGAGACGCGACAGTATCCATTCCGAATTTCCTCAGACAAAAAATCTCAGAATTGAGTGCCTAAGGCGTACGAAATTGCCAGGTTCTCAATAAATACTTGTGAAGTTCCACAGCGCAAAAAACATGCTACACTACTACAGTTATCAAACACGTTGTACATAAAAGCAACACAGAGCATCTTAATATGTTCATTGTTTCCACTGAAGCTTAATCAGGTTTAATATACAAGTTTTGTGGTACTTCCTTAACCCGTCAGAATGAAGCGTTATTGCATTAGGAAATTCAATTACTCAAAACATTGATATGCTGATTATACAATTTGGATTAAATTTCAATTAGACGAGGCACTCAAAATATTTTTCAGGATGGTTTAATAACACTGAGCATGAAAGTAGTTGTACGAGTCATGATATCTTTCTCCATGTCCTGGCGGTAGTGATTTGATTCCTCTAGTAAAAAATCGCATTATCAATTTTAAAAAATTACTACTAAACGCCAGGTTTTCAATTAAGGAATGTATTTTCAGTACGTTTTCGACGGTATTTACAAGACTTGTAGTGTTAGTTAATGAACTGATACTGACAAACATTCCTCGAGGGACTCTAACAGTCGCGTGTTCTGTATCTATGACTCACTGACATTGACTTCTCGCTGCAGTAAGTTTCAACCGGTTCGCGCTTACTTAATTCACTGAAGGTCGCCTGTTACAGCCCTTTGCGAAATTATAGTGAGATTGTACCTCTTCGTGACGAGTTTCTAATGTCCGGCTATTCCTTGAGACAGTCTAAGGTCATTTACTTACGAATAGAAAAAATTAGGGAAGGCGCTCTGGTTTACAGGTATCCCTTAATTATACCGACTAAAAAAATATAAGTAGACTATTATCGTAATTTGAGGAAGATCGTTGCAATCGCTTTCCCGGGAAAAATTTTAATTTTCCAAAAAACTCACAGCTTCTTAATTGTTTCCGGCCGAGCAATTTAAATTTTATTCGCGGCACCACACCGGAAGTCGTACTGTGGCTGCGGCGCCTCCAGTGGCTGTGGACAGGGGGTGAGGTCGGCAGCAACTATCGGTGCGGTGGCCGTCACCTTCAGGACAGGAAGAACCAGCGCCACTCAAAGCAGGAAAATCGTACTGCCTCGCCGTGGCTTGCCGCCTCCGACCACATCTCTCTCCTCTATCACCCGTTGCAGAACAGCTGATCGCGTCCCGGTGTCCCGGTGCGGCACAGTGCACAATATTTCAATGACGCGGTCAGAAACGATGAAGTGGAAACTTCAAGTAATGATAACAACACACACGAGTTTGTAATATTTAGGGACCCTTGTGTGTGTGAGATAATATATCAAAATATAGTAACTGTTATCCATTTATACTTAGTTTAGGCGAATTCTTTTTCTTTAGACTTTCTGAATGTACACCAAATATATACCATATAAAAGAATATTAAATTCATTTAAAAATAATAATCAGAAAATATTAATTTCAGTGTAATGTTAAATATTAACTTCAAAACTAATATTTTCGTCTTTGAGTAATAATATTCTTCAAATGATACTGCCCCTGTTGCTCCTCAAATGATACTGCATCAACATTCAAAGTCAAACGCACATCAGATGATACAAAATCACTTGCCTGCACCTGTATTCATATTTCTTGTGTATGAGTTAGGGTAGGGATCCCAGAATTTAAGGAAGCGTGCATAGACTGCACTTCCTCCCATAGTATATCACTCATAGCTTTTTACTTCTTTTGACGTTAAATCAGTAAATAAATCAATCAATAAAAACCGCCAATAAACTCCCTGAGGTTTCGTCAGACATCAAAAGAAAATGACTCTCCGAAAAACAAAAACAAAAAAACAACAAAAAAAAAACAAATCGTCAAAATTTCAAAAGACCAGTTGATATCCTGATTGTAATCCAAATAATAATGAACACTCCGCAATGCCAAAAGAAGTTAAAGATATCTGAATCGCTGAAGCTTTGAAACATGAAAGAAAATATGAGGAACTTGTCTGAAGAACATGATTCATTAATAAAATGAACACATCGGTCTTGATAAACTCCCCAAATACGCACAACCTTTATTCTGTCATAGGACCTTGTGTCAAAACCAAGATGGTCGGATGAAAGCTAGACTTGTTGCATGAAATTCTCCCACACACTATAATACTGAAAAAAGTTATTGAAGAACATAACGTGTTTAAAGTTCAGACCAGCTTGCTGACATATCAGCGAAGCCTTTAAACCGTAAAATATTAATTGAACTGCAGAGTAAAAATAATTAAGAAGGAGTGTTGAAGATTATTATTTTAATTTTTTTGAATATGAATCTACGTTAATTGTTAAAATATAGATGATTTTGGCACAAATGAACTTTTGTTTTTCATATCAAAAGATCTGTAAAAATTAATGCAAGTTGTCGTACATGAAACATAAATGTTAGTTTCATGAGTGCTTCTAATACACTGTTTATCAGAAAGTTACGATAAGTTTAGTAAAAAGGACGAAAAAGTCACGCACAATCCGTGGCCTGCTCCGGCATTCGCCTGATACCGGGGAAAACTATCTATCAGAGCAACTGGCCGCTAAAGTTCTCCTCCAGACACGGGCTAAATTCGACTTATGTAGCTAGTGTTGAAAACCCACTACCGTCGGGACTCGAACCCTAGAACCTCCCGGTTGTTGTCGCTCTGAGCTATCTCCGTCGATAATCAGGACTTGACTTTATATTGACAATATGGAATACTGACGTCATATTGAAGGCTTGACATTTACAATATTGTACGTGTGCAAACCTTACACTATCTCTAGAATCCGACGCCAGTGAAGATGTAAGAATTTCTTATCATAACCCCATATACGTAACGGTCATTTCATGACACCATCACACAGTCTCTAGAATCCGACGCAAGCGATCGTGTTGGCAATTACATATCCCGTTCCCGTATGTGTAACGATCATTTCAATGGCATATCTGACAGCTCTCCTACGCAACGAACCGTCGCTCTGGTAGGGAAACGCTCTGACCCGCCAGGAGACCACACTGGTTCTCTGTAGAGTTGCGGCGACTTTGCCGCAGGCGCCGTTTTGCGCGGCCTCAACCACAGAAAAACCACGGCCACTTGCGCAAACCTTCGCACTGCCTGCTGCTGCAGAAAGCCCCGCGCTCGTCTACCGGACGTTTCTCTGTCGGCGAAGTGACGGTGAAGCGAGTCTCCGACTCGGAGGTCGCTCGCGCGCTGGCGCGAGAGAAAGTACCGACAAACTCGGCTAGCAAAGCTAGTGAGCGCGGAGGGAAAAGTGGGAGAGCATGGCTTCCTGTGTGGCCGGTGGTACATTCGCTCTCGGTGCGCTGTTACAATATTTAGTAAGATTCAAGTTTTGATTTGGTTGTCCCTTTTTATAACGTAATTTTTTGGGGTTCTTTACTCATTAACTTGTTTTGTGTAGATCATTTTCAATTGTAGAAACTGATGAGAGAGACAGAAGAGTCTTTTATGAATTTTTATGAACATTTTATAAATTTGACAATTTTTTTACGTAAATGGAAATGGAAATAAATGACATGAAGAAATTTTGATATATTTAATTCTGGTTGTCCAAAATTTAAAAAGGGACTGAAAAATATTTAAAAAATAGATAAATGCGCTAGTGTTTCACAGCGTAATATAAATAAATAATGGTGTCCAAAAAATTAAATTCTAGATAGAAAATTATAGGTAAGAATATATTCGACATCCCTTCTACAGACTTCATATTTAACGATTTGTCAACTTCAATGATGTTCAACTTGATTAACTCAGCCTTGATATTTCGAGTTCTTCAATGTGTCGAATGTAATGCATTCCCTTTCACCTTCATCTCCATACGGTGAACGGTAACTTAAATATTGATAAGTCAAAATATTCGATAACTTGATATTCTCTATTTCTCCTTGAAATTGGAAATATTGTGGTTCCTCAGGAAGTGATTAATTTGTTTGTTAGTTTAAAGTTAGGTCTGCTATATTTGCTCCATGAGCACTATACTTTGATATTTCCAAGAAATCTATATACAAGTTGATTGTCATTACTCACGTAAATACTTTACCAATGTCTTCTGTATTTTGCATTGATAAAAATGTCTATTTGTCATTTTGCTCCTATAAAAGCTACATTTTTAGTTAAACTGTTAACTGACGGCAGATGAGAAGTTATATTTGTTTACTGCATATCCTAGGCCAGGAACGGGCAGGAACGAGCGACGTATTTACACGCGGGCATCGGCGACGAGAGACACGCGGCGAAGCGACGACAGGCGGAAGTTGCCGAAGCTGCATCAAACAAGTTACTGGCTCTACAATGTTTCATAGTCCTTGTAAACACTACAGTAAAAGGACCGATACGGAAGCTAACCGGGAATCTTATACTCCTGCGTATTTTAACCCCACATGGGAAGAGTTATTTATTTGTGTGGGTGCTTGTCATTTCCTAACGCTAATGTCATGAAAATTAGAAGCAAACAAATGCGTTGCTTAAATTATTAATTGAAGGCAGCTGACAATTACTGAGTCGGCATATCTTAGTGATGGGAACAATTAATCGACTACAATTTTTAACCGACTAACCACAAAGCTAGAATACTATTCTTTGATTTGTTTATATTGGTGCCCGGCCAAGTGCCAGGCATCGAAATCTGTCTTTGCAGAATAAGTACATTTCAATGATATTTTGAACTTTACTGCCTCTCTGGTATTTTGAGTTTGATTGAGAGTAATGTTTTTGTAGACCATATCCTGCATTGCCAAGAAGGACTCGAGGGACAAATCCTTAATTTTCGAATTCCTTTTTATTAGCCACTCGTGGGAAATCTTAAGAAATGTGCTAAGCTTCCTCAAATTGACATGTTCCCAAAGATCTGGAAATTGGCATCACAATAACTTGCAGATTTTCTAGTAAGGAATGCTTGTGCATATTCTTCTCGAAGACTTTTTATGCGTAATGATCCTCCATAACCTAAAAATGACAGAAACATTAGTGGATCCAGCACATGTTTTATACGAATCTTTAATCGACGTGTTCATCTAATTAATAATTGTACACATCTGTTCAAATTATTAGACTCAGTATTTAATTTTCACAGAATTTAATTTTTCAAGCAAAAATACACTGTGAAATGTGTATGTACCTACTTCCAATTAATTATAATCAGCTGTCTTGCACATTTGCAATTATTGATTTTTTTAAAAATTCAATAAATAAAATATATATTTAAATTAAATAGGTGTAATATAACATAGTACATACTAATTTGTTTTTTACGAAAAATCACAGAAAATAGTATTAAGAATGAAATTCTTTGCATTTTATCGAAGACTTCAGTCTTTATGGCATGTTTCCAACAAGTTTCATGCATTTGAGCTTCAAATCGACGCTAGTGTGCTATAAAGAATTAATTTTCTCAATGAACTGATGTTTGCTTCAAATGTTCTTTTTCTGTTTATCCTTCATCAACCTCCAAAGGTTTTCTAAGGAGTTCATGTCAGGACTGTTTCCCGACCATGGAAGACGGCTAATATATTTTTCTGTGTTTCCAGTGTTTCAGGTCTCGTGCCCATTTCACGCTTTCTTTTTTTTTTTTTTTTTTTTTTTTTTGCCATTGCAGGCAATTTTTGCTTTCTTCTGGGTCGAAGCGATATTACTCCCTCTCCTGAGGGCACACGTGCTCCACACTCAACCATATCCTTACTTAATTCTTTAGAAGAGTTTTTTCTGTTCTTCAGAACTAAGTTTTGATGCCTCGAAGAGAGAGCTTTGGTTTTCGTCACATTTTCTATTCTCTTTTGTTGATATGTTTTGTTCATTGCAATATTAACTTTACTAACATATTTTTAGCTTATTACGAATCTCTTACCAATGTGCTTCTGTATATAGGTAGACTTCCAGAAGTCTTTTAACAACTGCATTACGCGGGAAAGATCATTCCTCATTTCCATTTCGCTGTTAACCGTTAAAATCCTTTAAAATCACGTAATTACGATAAATCTTGACGTTAACAAACCATTGAACTCCAAAATCCGTGAATGTCTCACTTTTAAATGAAGCGGAACAACGTTACAATATGGGGTGTTCACTTACACAAAACAACTCCTGGTACTATCGCATGCAGAAGACATTTGCAGGGAATTGTGACAGTGCTGCTACCTAAAGTTTATTAGCGACACTCCCGCTTCATAAAAGTTATGTTATTAAGATGGCAGATTACGATATATTAAAATATCCGGTTAATACTTAAAAATTATGTTTAGTGCTCTAGGAGTCTGCTATTATATCACAAAATTAAACTTCTAATTTTTGTTTTGAGTTCAATAATTTGAAGAGATCTGTAAATACCTGAGGTGATGCTACAATTTCATGATGTTATTAAACCCGGGTTCCAGTCGCTTGACTGACGAGCGAGTCAGTCAGTCATATTTAATTTTACAAGAATGATCATCATATTTATCCATTACTATAGTCCTCTCTCTATATATTTTGTTCTCTCCTTTAAACAATTCTCACTTCTTGCACCTCAAGCTCTCAATTACTCCTAACGTAAAGTGCTTGGAATGACTTCACACGAGCACTCAAATCGCAATGCTAAATTGAGAGAGGTAAAACCATGTTTGGGGAGGGACTAAATTTGTGGTGACTAGAAACTTGTGTATGGTGACCAGATCCTTATTGATGAAAACAAGAACAATGGGTTAAAAATGGTGGAGAACAGTTCGTATTATTTAAAATAATAACGTAATATGTGACACATTGTTTCTCTGAACATTTTGCAATGTGTATTGATGTATCCTGACAAATGTAAAGTACTATTACTTGCAACAACTAACAGACCTTTATTTGCAGTAGGGATATAGTTTCTAGCTACACAAACTTTGCTTTCAGATTTCTTCCTTCCCATTTTGAAAGCCGGATATTTTCTCGATAGGGCATTTTTAAATTTGCATTTTCGCTTTGGCATTTTCAACTATCACATATCTCAAGCAAATATATGATAAGGAAAATAAAAATCAAGTGTTCCTCCTCGAAAGAATCCCCAACAGTTCACAAATTATTAAGAACAAGTTCAGACAGAATCTACGTGACGATTTGCACAGAGATGAGAGAATATTCCGGTGTTAGAGGTGCCACCTACAGGAATGTTAGTAAAAACAAGAGTCAAAACATAATTTCAAAATACCAAGCTCTCAGATGACCGAGTTACAAAAAAAGCATTTCGCAATTTTTACAAAATCCTCCCGGACCCCGGACAAAAGTGTGAAAAGGAGGACATGATCGGATAAAAAAATGACGTCAGGTCACCCTATATCCGGTGTAATGGCGGATCATCCTTTGACTTTCCTCTAAGAGTACCGAATTCCTTATTCTGCCGCTAGTCCAACTTTAGTCCGGACGGAGATAGAAACGAGGTGTTTGAATCTGCATCATACCCGTCTCAAGTTCTGAAACTCTTCCTGCAGGAGTGTGAAATTGGATGTTTCCTCACAGTAGGGGTTGGATGCTTCTTCACAGTAGGGGATGGATGTTTCTTCACAGTAGTTCCACACAGGGACGGGGATCGGGAGTCTGAGTGATGGGAATAAGGGTTATTTTGTTAAGGGGAATATTGGTTATTTTGTTGGGATGCCTAGACGATGGGGGAAAAGGAGAGGGAAGAATTTTAAAGGGAAATAGGATAGGATGGGTGGTGGAAACGAAATAAAACAGTATTTCAGTTACGGGTCAGTCATTGTCTGCGATATGCCGTTAAGTCTAGTTTAGTCTGACTTCTGGCCTAAAGGGAGGGGGAAGTTGCAAGATGTCCAGGAGATGCTATTTTCTGTTTTCTTGTATGCCGGGGGGCGGGGGTCGTAGGATGTAGCACGATGAGGTTTCGGAATTGGAGATTATATTAAATATTATTAAATATTGCTGGATTTGTTATATTGATTAGTTGTGAAGGTAAGATAGGTCGTGGGGCATTTTGTGAGTTTTGAGTATATCGTTGTAGCGTGTGTTGGGTGGGGGCGCAATATTAGTCGGAGTACACAATTTTAAGTTACAGTAAGCGTTTTGTAATTTATGTGGGACATGGTGAATCAGATGGGATGGGAGAAGCAGAGGATTGGGCGGCTGTAGGTGTAATAGGTCTGCAGTTTCTTTGGGATGGAAATTGAAAAAAATTGTAAGGATAGGGTAATTATAGTATATATAATAATTTGTAAGGATAGGGTTGGTTATTCGGTTGTTTTTTTTGGTAGGATTAAGCATATGGTGGGTCCAAAGGAGTCAGCGGAAGAGGGTGATGCCGAGATATTTTATGTTAGGTTGCCAGGGGATAGGGGTTTGAGTTATAGTAAGGGGAGGTGGATGGGATGGGGAAACTTTGTAGGAGAACAGGATTGCTCGGAATTTAGCAGGAATAACGGAAATATAATTTTTGGATGCTCAAAGACTAAAGGAGTCAAGGGATTCTTTAAGGGATCGGTTAAGGTTGTGTTAGAAAGCAAGGAAGGCAAGGTGGTCGGCATAAAGGAATGTCTCTACTCCTGGGGTGGAAGAGATGTCATTAATATAGAGGGAAAAGAGGAATGGGAAAAGCTCGACGCCCCATGGGACGCCGGCTTGAACGGGGTAATTGGGTGATTCTTTGGAGTGGTGAAAATAAAAGTTTGGAGTAGCAGGATCGTTGAGAGGTAACTTTGAGGTAGAGAGTGAATGTGGTCAGGGATGTAGGGACGGAGTTTCATTAATAGGATAGGTGGGATAAGGTAACCTCGGCTTGGATTAGATCTGTAAGGATGGTGAGGATTTCTTTACGGTCATGGAGGGGAGTGGCTATGGAGAGGGTCAGGTTTAAGGTTTGGAGGGACGCAATGCGTCCCTCGGGCAATCCTAATTGGGATTGGTGAAGGATGGGTCACTGATAGGAGTTAAAACGGATTCTTTCGAACATTTTGCTCAGGATGGGTAGAAGGCTGGTGTATCTGTAGTTGGATGTCGATTGTCCTTGCCAAGTTTGGGAATCATGGACACGGGCGGTTTTGTAGATGGTTCGGAAGTAGGACAACCAGAAACAGGACTTGATGGCATTCTTGGGGAAGTTAAGTGGCCGCGGCCGACAAACTGTGCGTAAGGTAACTCGCAATTCGGAGCTGGTTGGCTCTTGTTCCTCTGAGGTGGTTTTACCATCGTTGCCCTCTGCAACGACTTCCATGTCCTTTTCCTCTCCGTACATTTCCGAGTCCGTTTCGTAGCCTGAAACTTGCAGTGACCGAAGACGCGACTCCTCCGAAACACGCAGGTTGCCTTCCAGTAACGCGCGCCTGAAAACACCTCGAGGCAACTTGGAAATGTCGAACATTTTGTTCGAACTACTGTGACTTCCCACGCTGGCGATGTGGTTTACGCTGATTCGATTGCCGTTAGTCAATGTCATCTTCGAATCGCCACTGTCAACTCATAGCTATGAACAGTGATAAGCAATTGAGAACTAGCAGAGCTTCAGCAGTAGTGAGATCCTCACTGTAAGTGAGCCGCTCGCTCAATACTTGGTCCAGACTAAAAGAATATGTATATGGATCTAAGGGTTTTCGTCAGAAAGCAAATAAGTTAAGGTAAACAATAATTTCTTATCATAGTTCCCGATAACATACCCGTTCCCTTTACGGACGATAATTTACACAGATCGTGGTAAATATAAAACATTTTAAATACATTTTCACGTTCAACACTGCATTCTCAGTGAATAGTGACTGTATTGTTTCAGATTTTGTATACCTCCCTCATTTCATTGGTCAAGACTTAATGCTGAACGCAGTACCCAAAATCCAATTTGTTTTCCGTTGGTAAGCGGGTCTGTTACGCAGGAGACGAGTTCCCTCTGCACACCGCGCTGCCAAGTTTCTTAAGGTCAGACGCAAGCATATTATTTGTTGTATAATTATGTTTCATCATTTCTACGTATTTATAATTAATATCTCTATAATCCAAATATTTATGATGCTTATAACGTTAAAGTAGGCCTTCAGGAATAAAAAGTTCATTGAGTTCTGTAATAAAAACAGTTTGTTATAATTTCCCTCAATTTTCAATAATAATAATTATAATAATAATAACAACATTAGATAATTAAATTACCTGTAATAAAACATAAAACAGCATTTAATAGTTTTTACTTCAGGTTAATGCATTTTATAAGCTTCTTCTCTCACAAGCGAGCGATCGTCACTTGGTTGGTAGCGTGGCTAATTCGAATTTTAAAGAAAACATGTTCTTTGGATTCTTTACATTTCCCCTCCTGAGAAATGAACAATGCTCTTGCAATTGTTCAATTATCCTTCCACTACTGGAGTTAGTTTTGTTATATGATAGAAATTTGATTCTTTTCTATGTCCGGTGTCGACTTCATAGATTGAGTTAGAGATTTTTCCCAATATCGAGTATGGCCCAATTCTTAATTCATCTACTTTCTTCCTATTCAGGCGATTTACGTTTTCTATGTAGACAACATGACAACATCTCGCTTTTTTAATTCAGTTTGTCTTCTGTGTAGGTCGATTTTTTTATTGTAGATATGAGATTTTATTGTATTCTCGAGTGCTGTTTTTCTCTTTCTAAATCTTCAGCTGCGCATTTTGTTTTTTCTAATTGATGTGGTACGATTTTTATGGTTTTACCCTCTAACAAGTATTTTGGTGAGCATTTTGTCACTGTAGTGTCTTGTATTTTTCTGTTACTGTCTTGTATTTTTCCACAATAGTTAGACTTTTTTCGCAATAGTTCTCCATGCAACCTTTTTGTCACTTTCATTCATGATACTCTTAATTTATTCACTAAGGTCTGGTTTAATCTTCATTGAGACCATTAGAGAAAGGTGCATCTATGGCAGTAAAAATCAATTTTAGCGTGGCAGATTCGAATTTTAAAGAAGCGATCGTCACTTGGTTGACAGCGCGGTAGATTCGAATTTAAAGAAGGCAAGTTATTTATTTTCTTTACATATTTTAAAATCTGAATTAAATAAATATATTTCAAAAGCTGTACAATTGGGAAAAAAATGATAAAAACTATCTTTTTTTATTTACGAACTGCCGGCCCCATGGCCGAGATCGCTAAAACGGTAGTGCAGTGGCATTCGAAGCAGGGTCGTGGGATCGGATCCCGCCTCGGGCGTAGGTGTATTTGTGTATATCTATACGTGTGTGCCGTCCTTTCACCCCTCACTATCATCATCATCTCATCTTCCATGCCCCTAGGGCTAACAATTCTGAGGGATTAAAAATAGGATCTAGCATAATGCTGATTCCCTTGATGAATTGGATGCTCAGCATGCCTGCGTGGTCTGAAGCGCCCTGTTTGCAAAAAAATCGTTTAACATTTATTGAGATCCTATTAAATTTCATTACTAACTTCTGGGGTTCCCTCTGAGGTTAGAACCCCTAGACAGCGCTGTCTACTTTATCTAGCCGGAAGTTCGCTCTCTGTTACGTTGCTGTTAGAGGGCAGAAAACGGTTTTAATGAACGGTTTCTTTCTCCATCCTGATCCACATCTCTTAAATTGATTGGAAATTCATACCTGAAGCAACGGCAGTAAGAACGAGCGGTCTAAACTTGTTTAGACGCAATAGGGGTATTTAATTATCAGCTATCATTTCCTTCGCGCACTCTGCCCGTCCTGACACTATCACACCATGATTAAGCAAAGATAGCCGATTTTCGTTTCCGCTACGCGACTGATATGGAAAAATTCCACTTGAACCGTACAAGTTATGGCAGTGATGTCAAGTTTGTTGCCGCAAGTGGGATGCGGTAGCACGGATGGAACAAAGAAATCTGCCCTTCAAGCAATTGCACCACCCCACAAGAAAGCAGTAATGAAAGAGGCTCTGAAACTTTACTTGTGACATGCAATTAGATGGCGATTAGATAAATAAAAACACATTATTATGTTTATTAACATTTTTTTCATAGGTATTTCCCATAGGTTCCCTAGAGGTAGATACATAAGCTATTTATCAAGTTTTTGTGAGTTATTCGCGCAGCATTTTGTCTTAAGTTAGGAAAATCTGAGAGTGGAGCATTTTGTAAATTCTAACATACTGCCTTTTGAAATCAAACTGAACGTTTCAAAATATTCCAAAATTTAATTGTTGAAGATGTCATTAACAATCGTTATACATATCGAAATGTATATGGACAATTGTAATGCACAGGCAAACACAATGGTAAATTCGTGCCGAAACTTTCAGAATGTTGCCCTGGACAACTATCTACACTTAATAAATAACCCCTACCGTTTGGATTGGTCCACACACGGTCATCCGCAAAATCACACAGCGGAAAATAGAATATGCGATATCTATGCATGTGGTATTTCCAAATGTAGCAGTCTGCTTTACGAGATGCCATTTCATGTCGAAATGTCATTAATTTAATAGTATTTGACACGTTTCATCTGAAGATCATCTCTTAGCACTAGACGAACGTTTGATTTTGAGAGAAATATTACATGAAACCTCCAACCGAAAAAACAGGTGAAACAATAATTGTTAAAATTCTCGTATTTTCGTTAAAAGCATTTTTTTAGAAATTTCCCTTCTCTTTGCGAGAGCTAGAATCATCAAGCAATCATGTTCAGTAATGTGTAAACTTCAAATGAACTGAATAAGGAATGTTGCCTAATTTGGGTCACATATTTTTCATCTCCACGCTAAAATAAAGATTCAATTAAAACAAAATATTTTTTCAAAAACAGTATTCAATCTATGTACTCCTATTATAAAATATATTTTATTTCTGGCAAAGTGGAATAGAAATGTCTTTTATCGTTGTCATTCACGGATAACCGAAATGTAGATATTGTCGATTGTGTAACGCAAACATTAACTTTTAGAAAGTCATTTGATGCTTCCTTGAAGTTAAAGCCATTAGATTAAATTGCAACACACGATCATGATGATGTGGCAAGAATTTGGAAATATATTTGTCATTCAAATTCTCATTTTAATTACTAGAATGATAAGCAGAAAACGTAATCATATCATCGACAACGCTGGCAGATTTTCTCAAGAAGTCAATGGAGCAAAATTTGTCATTTTTTCTTTCTCCTCTTACTCCGTAAGTAGCAAAGGGTGTTGCAATCGTGCGGCAGAAATCGGAGATTTTTCGACAGAAAAACTCTTATTGCCTAGCCTTGGTAAAGAAAAAGTGGATAACTCTTGCTAATATTTGTAGCAAATTAATTCCTCTAACACTTTGTATAGTCAGGTGTTGTTGGAGGGACATGTTTTGTGGGTCTTTGATACCGAAAATCGATTGATGGCAAATAGTCTAGTCAAATGGTAGAAAATAGGGGAAAGTTTTGGTGTAGTTTTGATTTTTGGGTCCTATAAGTTTTTGGGGTCGCTGAACACGAATATCATGTTTGTTAACAAAAAATGTTGCCCGGAAACACGTTTTTTTTGCAAAAAAAATGTTAAAAATCTGACATTTTTCAGTTTTTTTTCAACATAACTCGAAAACCATCCACTTTTCGTAAATAAAGGCCATACATACAATTAAAGAAGATGAAGGTGGTATGCATCGGGTTCGAAAATATTTAATTTTCGTTTTACCTTGTTCATTAACAACTTCGCTTTTTTCAGTTGGAGTGATTCAACAGCCGTCATATTTAGTAACAGGCAACTATATTGCTTGCAAGGGTAAGTGAGGGAGGGTAAGTGAGGTGCCATTCTCACAGTAACATCCAAGTATTTTTTGCCTTTGGGTTCGACGCGCGGTAGTGGCGCAACTGTGTATCAGACAAAGAACCTTTCAGTCCTAAAGTGTAGACAATTATATAATATTTTATTTCATATAAGGTCAATATTTACGAAAAATGCGTAGTTTCTGAGCTACATTGTGATAAAATGCGACGAATCCCATTTTCACAATTTTCTTCATAAAAACACCAAACTTCACATTGGTCTAGCGGCTAAATGGTACATTGGAGAAAAATCCTTAAGACATAAAATGTAGGCAATTTTATCTTTTTTAATTGTATGTAGGGCCTTTATTTACGAAAAGTGGATGGTTTTCGAGTTATGTTGAAAAAACTGAAAAAATGTCAGATTTTTAACATGTTTTTTGCAAAAAAACGTGTTTCCGGGCAACATTTTTGTTAACAAACATGATATTCGTGTTCAGCGACCCCAAAAACTTATAGGACCCAAAAATCAAAACTACACCAAAACTTTCCGCTATTTGCCATTTTTGAGCCCCGTTTGATTGGACTAAAAAGATACGCCCGTTCCACCGTCCATGACCAAATAGTCAACGGTAGCGCCCAAACCGTTCAGACGATTTTCACCGGAATAGATATTCCTCGATCGATCTGAACGAACTCAAGACCCTGCGAGTTTGAACTGGATATTTGAATTTTGGTGATACTTTACATTAAGCCTCAAAAACATTTTCAAAATTTTCTCCCCTCTTAAAAATGGCGCGGTTCTTATTTTCGTTGAAATCCGTAAATTTTGAAAATAGAAAACAATATTGAAAATAGAGATTTTTCCCTAATAAAAATATATTATCCAAAGATGGAACTTCAAATAAGATCAGGTATAATCTTTCGAAAATATGCGTTTTCACATAATTTTGTGAAATATAGGCAATTTATAGATATTTTCTGAAAAACTATAGGGAACAAGGAAAAGGGAACAAGAGTTATCTACTTTTTCGTTACCAGGGCTCGACATAATGAGTGTTCTCTCGAAAAGTCGCCGATTTCCTCCACTGAATAATCATACTTTCCTTGTATTAGGTAAGTACTTGGTAAGGACGAGAAAAAAAAAGAAATACAAAATATTAACAAGATATAATGACGTTGATTGTCTCAAATAATTTGAACGGTTCAAGTTAATAATTGTTCAAAGCAGTTGGTCATGCAGTGAGAAAATGTTTTGATCTCACAATGCTTTGTGTATTTTTGAACCCAAAATGCTTCGTGAATTTATAGAGTCGTTTTTATTGACACGTTTTTAAAGAACTTGAAGTATGTTTACATGGATGTGAACACTATTAGAACACAGAGTTGGCAACAGAGAAAAGAATATCATTCAGTCCATGCTTTTTAGGGCAGCGAGTATATCGTAACGCCCATTAACCCCACTTTCGAATTTTCTGCATCGATAACAATTCACAATGAGAGCAGGGAGCTCACAAATTCAAGCTGAAATTCCCTTGGTTCGCTTCATTGTGGAATATGGAGTCGTATGGCATCCTTACAGGTAGGATGAAAAATAGTCAAGGCGGGAGCAGAGAAATGCGGTCAAATTTCTAGAAGGATAATGTAAATGTCGATTGGGAACCTCTAACCTGCATAAAATGGTACGTGATCAAATTGGAATAAATACATGAAAACTCAGATAAGAGCAACAATCACCTAGATCAATATTTAAAAGTGTAAGATTTATGTGTATTCGATATTATATAAATATATAAGTATTATATTATAATTAAAAATTAAGATTCGATACAAGAATGAAAATGTATGCTAACTACAAAATCTATTGAAAGCTAGTACTTACGAAATTGGCAATGTGGTTACGTATTTTCGTTCAGTTAAGCTGCAACTATTTAATACAACTTGTCGAGTATACTTTACCGTAAATAGATAAAGGTGTTAGGCGAATATTTGTCTTCAAAATATGGAATAAGATTTGAAACACAAATTCAAGGACTACTCGATACATCGTCCTCGTAATGTTCAATAAACTGAATCGTCACTCGTCACAAAATAAAATAAATCTTTCAGTAATTGATTAAGCACAGTGATGCAATATCGAAAATAAACTGATCTGTTTATAGATTTTGACACTTAGCACCAACCCGTAAATCTGAAATTCGTTAAGGTTCAGTAATGTTGAAAATTCGTTATCTGTTGGTTCGTCTTGGTTATAACAAAAAAACAGCTGAAATTATATTTGCCGCTAACCTGCAATAAGTAATGAAAGCACTAAAACACAACAAAATGCAGTCAGATCGCTAAAAATAGTAGATAAATCACAAAAAATCAAGAGCACAACCGGATGCGTCAGTCCCACAAGATGGCGTCAACCAGTCTCTTACACCAGATGCTTCAATTATCCGACAATAAAGAAAACGTTTATTCCTTAAAACACTAATTTATGTTTCTCAGCGCCGGATCAACATCTGACTTCCTTT
Organism: Acheta domesticus; assembly: GCA_031308135.1. Lineage (NCBI taxonomy): Eukaryota > Metazoa > Arthropoda > Insecta > Orthoptera > Gryllidae > Acheta > Acheta domesticus. Next base: position 87,552,353 of record JAHLJT010008446.1, on the reverse strand, counting down.
GCGGGTTTCATACATTTGCCAACTAGAGGTTTATTGGCTGATGTTTGGTTTGAAAAATTATTTTAAAAGGAAATTCCGTTTTATTTGAGTTAGACATATTTTTGATATCATTTTATATTTGAAAGTGTTTTTGTGAAAGTGTAAGTGAAAGTGTTTTATATTTGAAAGTTTTTAGTTAATTTTCAGAAATTGTACAATTGCACAATATATTGTTGCAATATAAATCTTTCTTTCATTGTTTTGAATTATATTGGATATTAATGAAAAACGATTCAGAT
>JAHLJT010008446.1:87499273-87533435 GCA_031308135.1 Acheta domesticus | reverse complement strand
TTAAAACAGGTTTTTTGTAACTCTATTTCCATTAATTATATTGATGAATAGTACCCCCAGTAAATTAAATTATTAACGCGCAATTAAAGGACAAGGCAATGATGAGGAGGAGGAGAGGTAAAGAAATGTTCACCGAAGGAAATAACTGCATTTGTTAACTCTATTGTTATGTTGGGTGTTTGAAGATTTGAGCAATGCAGTCATGCGAGTTGCATCTCCGATCAAAGCAAATTCCACGAGATAAGCAATTTAGTACATTCGTTCTTTCATGTAAATGCAATTGTTTTGTTTTTATCAAAAGGTAGTCTTGAGCAAGAAGACAGTGAGTTCAGAATCAAACAGCATAAGTGACAGTTTTAAAGTATTTGACAAGAAGAGAAAAATATGTATTTGAAAGAATGACACTCATTTTTTAGTATCGTTGGAATATCTCATTACAATCTTTGAGCACCATCCACGAATATCTCGAAAAGTTCAGAACATAAAATGCGCAATATATGCCAAATCACAGACATAATGAATACTATTCCGTAACCAAAAAGATTTTAACAAAACTTCTGTTGTTTTATTGATTCATTCGACACGATAACCATGATTTAGAAGGTTCTTGATTCTGTAAAATAAAATTTAACTCTCCGACTTTTGAAATGCACCTTTGAAATTCGACTATCGCTCTTACAAACTCTCGCAAAGTAACTATTGATTTTCATAGAATACAATAGATGATTGCCAGATACACAGGTGAAGTATCTATCACTCCGCGTTTTAAAGTGGTCTACCAAAAAAGAAACAAAAAAAGTGTAGTATAATATCACTGCAATATTTGTGTTGCCATTTGTATTAATGAAGGTCACTGGTTCATAGTTTTTAGAGAAATTGCAAACATGAAACCGCGGTGAAAACGAATTGTCAAATTGAATAGAATTTGACAAGTTGAATTTTCATAAATTGTACAGTAAAATTTGGTATTGCTCTTTCTTAGCAAAAACATACTAGCATAGAACTGAAGTCGTAGGCTTCCGCGGCCCGGACAGCCAAGATCATCTAGCATAGAACTGCTTTGCAGACCTAACTCCTTCACAGCTAAAATGACGCCTTTAAAGTTAAAATGTCCACCTCACAGTACTTTGGTTTGGACGTATACCTTGGTTCGTGTTCTCTATCATTACAGGTGAGAAATATTTGTCTAAACTACTCACATGATTGCTCGAAAAACATCTCCCTTCTTCTAAATTATTATTATTATTATTATTATTATTATTATTATTATTATTATTATTATTATTATTATTATTATTATATTATTATTATTATTATCATCAATTTCTCCTATTTTGAATATAATTTTATTCAATTATCTGTTTCATTTACACGTCTTTTCGTGCATTTTGAGTACTAAGGTGGTCGCAACACGATCGAAAAAAGTGTACGTAAAATAAAGGCATTATCTTCATTAAAACTTTGAACTTACACGTGAATTATTGGAATTCAATGAACGGAAATTGCTTAACTGGGACAGAGCATTTGCGTCATGTGATAGCATTTGCATACATTAACTTCACTTGCATTATTCTAGCTTGTTGCTGAAGCAAGGCGTAAATAATCATTGATTTAATGTATCGTTTAATAGCATTTAACGTAAAAACCGATGAGAAGCGATTACTACAAGAATTCTGAATAGAGCTGACTTTTACCGCACATTTCAAACAATGGTACTCCAGCAAAGTAATAATATCATTTCTGCAATTAATGGCCTTATTGTTTACGGTTCCGTATCAATCTTTTTATATCCAATGTTTTCCCCTCTCTAAAATGAAATCACGCGGAGCCTTATAGGAATTCAAGGGACAATCGAGCTTTTAATTAACCGTTTCACAATTTAATCAAAATTCCTCTTTACGTTCAATGAATTAAATCTATTGGACCACTATGTTTTGCAACAACCCCAGGCAATCGTCAAATCTACCTCCCAATAAACCAGCGTTCGTGGCCTCCACATACGAAAGCGAGTCCTTGAGATCTCCTTCACCAGCTGCACGGCGAATGGACGCGTGCGACCGCTGGCACCGATATTATGAGAGTCACGGGCCCAGATATGACGTCGAACACGCTGAACTGTTAACCCACTGATAAAAGTCAATCTTTTCATAATTCCAATATCAGGAGTTTTCTTCGATTCTCTGCCATAGGCTTCACTTAAGCAGCCTGCTCACACTTTGACCCATTCACAGAATTTATATTGGAAAAAAATGCGTAATATCTATGGCATCGAAAACATATCGTTCCATCAAGTAGTACCACCGTATATATGGGCAGGATTACAGCATTTATGAAATTCTCTCGTATTATATATACGATATATGTATATCCCTTCGTGTCTCTCTCTCCCTTCGTCTCTCTCTGTCTCCATCCGTCGTTCTCCGTCTCTCTCTCCCCGTCTCTTTCTCCCCGTTCTCTCTCTCCCCGTCTCTCTCTCCCCCGCGCTCTGTCTCCCCGCCACTCTCTCCCCGCCTCTTTCTCCCCGCCTCTCTCTCACCGCCTCTCTCTCACACCGCTCTCTCTCACCGCCGCTCCTCCTCCCCGCCTCTCTCCCCCCGCCTCTCCTCCCCCCGCCTCTTTTCCCCCCGCCTCTCTCTCCCCACCTCTCTCCCCCCGCCTCTTTCTCCCGCCTCTCTCTCCCCGCCTCTCTCTCCCCCGCCTCTCTCCCCGCCTCTCTCTCCTCGTCTCTCTCTCCCAGTCTTTCTCCCCGTCTCTCTCTCCGTCCTCCCTCTTCCCGTCTCTCTCATCCTCTCTCCCCGTCTCTCTCCATCTCACTCTTTCGTCTCTCTGTCCCTGTCTCAGTCTGTCTGAGTCTGTCTCTGTGCTCTGTCTGTCTCTGTCTCTCTGCCTCCCTCTGTCCATCTCATTCACATTTAGTTGCAGATTCTGCACGTTTCTGAACAGGTGGGGTAATGTCGAGAAGCGCCGGACAAGCAAAAATGTAATAGAATGTTCAAGATCTCATCCTGTAGATTACAGTTTGAGAAACGTTTCTTTAAAATAAAATTAACAGCACATAAACATTCTGGGTAAAAAAAAAAGTAGATGTGCCAACTTTCATGGAAATAAATTTTCATTTATTTTTATTTTATAACAATTAGTTTGAAGAACGAATATTAAATCATGCTTTTTCGAGTCCGCACCCTAAGTTACGAGCATTAAGGCAACATCTGACGATCAAGATTGTCATTGACAGATCCCGGAACCGGACATCCTCCAGATTCCACAAAGTTGCGTGATATGTAGTGTATTACTAAGTGTGTGGCGCATGCATGTGTTAGTAGCGCATGAGGAATCGTATTTGTAGGTCGAGAACTCTCATCAGCGATTTTGTGGATTCCGTGCTCACTGTCAGGCGCGTGCGGAGCAACACCCACGTAAGAGTATAACGGGCCACGGACCGCGCGCGATCTTCTTTCTCATCCATTTCCCCCAATCCGGTCTGGGATGCTGTGGGGGAGTACGTCCAGAGCCCTCTATCTCATAGCCTCATACGCCGGCAAAATTTGAGACACATCCCACAGTGGATTGAATGTGGCTGATAATGAATCAATGTATTTGGGATATTGCAGTCGATTGTTTGTTGTACTAAAATGTACCGCCACACTACTTGTGATTGAATACATTTTAAATATTTATTAAATTTTAATCACTTTTTTTGTGAATTGAGCCCAAAACCTATACCATAATTTGTCCTGTTTTTTCAAAAATAATTTAATTAGGAAAGAATTTAATCATATTGTGAAGATTATGTGAGAGGGCTCTCTTAAGGAAAATTATATATGTATAGAGGGTAATCGATCATTAATTGACACGAATATTACAATGATAAAAAATTCTTTAGAATGTCTATTAGTTGTCCGTCACAAATTTGGAGCATGGTTGACGATAAGCTGTGCATTGCATTTGTAAAATGAAGGCAAAATGTTGACAACGCGAGGAGGGAGCGTTCGTGACATGGAAGCAGCCTTCAAGATAGCAACAACCAATTTCCTACCATGCGTTGGAAACCTTTTTATACTATATTGTGAAACTTTTTTTTTCGATTACTAATTGCTACTTATGTATTCCGAGGCTAGAAAGGTCCGTTACCCGCTAATGACAACCTTCAAAAAGAAGGGCATACGGAAACAGAAACAGTATAATTAGATATACAATAATTTCTTACATTTTTAAACCTCTATATTTTTCTTTACAATTCCATATTATGTTCTACAGACAATGATTTCATTCATGTGAAATATTTCCTGCCACGAAAAGATGTCGGGCACGTCGTGTGTTTTGAATTGCAATGGATGAGTACGAGACTAAGACTCGTCATTACCTCTAATTTGGTAGCAAAAATGCTCCTTCATACAGTGATATACACATAACGTAACAAATTAACGATAAACGATGCAAATTAGACAAATAATCAATTAATTTGGAATGTATTCTTTACTAAAAGCTCCTTGATAAGCATAGTTCGAAATTCTGCACTTTTGGCAGTAAAGGTTGTCTTCATCACTGATATTCACTCGCCGTTTTGAAATCTATGTATAAAGAGTGAATGTGCCAATAATGAAGTGTAATGTGAATGTAGAAAAAATTGTTCTTGAAAGGTGTCGTTAGCCGAATTGTTTAACTACGATCCGTGAAGTCACAGAAGTTAAGCAACTCGAGACACCACGGATTCCTGGGCGGCTGACCGTCTGGGAACCCCAGTTACTAATGGCGCCGAGCCTCTGACGGAACGAATAAAAGATATTGAATGTCGAGAAAAAAGACGCGCCAATTTTAATAAATAAATAAAATAATTGGCCACTTTTCTTGTGACACTGCCATTTGCGTACTAGGTACAAATTAGCAAATTTTTGCAATTTAACTCAAAGAAAGGAAACTAGTTTGTTACATAATGCGAGACCTCATTTAGTGTGTCGAAGTTTACAGAGAAAGCTAATGAGAAACAAATTAAGACTCCAGCTCTGACATAGGAAAATTAAGTTCATATTTCACGTCTTATTCTATGCAAATTCATAAAATACTAAACAAACATTACGAGTAATATTCTTCTTTTTCCTTCTCTTTCGTTAATTATGCTGTTAACAGGTAGTAAACCGAATCAGCCTATCCTAATATTTACAACTATTGTTATAATATTGAACGAGAAATAAAGTAGGTTTTTTAGTTAAAGAATGAGTCAGGTGCGAAAGAATGAGTCAGGTCACGGGCGGAAATCTATCATTTGAAATTGTTAGAAGAATTATTTTTGTATTGAACAGCTCTACAAAGCAATACATCGTGAGCGGTTCTAGATATTTATATCTATTACTCCGTTGTGTTGCACATTATTCATAAAGGTTTGAAATTGTTTTCAGGGCGAGACAAAATGAAAAAATATCAAATCTCGAAGCATTCATGATGGACCAACAAAATATCGGTTGTGCAAACTCTAGCCACGAAATTGTTTCCGGAGATTATATATCTTTTGAAATGAGATGCGTGAGTAGAAGACTATAGTTGTCAATATTTGACCGTCAACTGGAATAGTGAAAACTAATTACGTTACAAGACAATTCTCGGAACTACAAGTATTATCTTCACTGCCGGATGTATTGGAAGTCCCCTTCACTGACGTCAGTTGTCTCAAGCAACATACACGAGTTCTGAAAGCCATTTTCTGCGCCGGAAGTACTCAATCGAAGGTCACCGCGCCAATCGAGACTTATGCCGTTGTCAAAGAGAACGGCAGTCTGGTGTTTCACTTCGCACTCTTTAGCAGCTGCCAAGAACTTCTCGTTGAGTGCACTCCTACGCAAGTAATTGATGATGAGAGATACCATATTCATTTGCATTTATAGCAGTATTGGGGCCAATTATTTTTATATTCTAGACCATGCATGCGCACAGGGGGGTAGGGGATCTGCCTCCTCCCCCAAGAACATTTTGAGAAGAAATACCGTAGTCTGACGTATTAAAACATTTTATTCCCGTAAATATGTTCAATCACATTTTTAACCTGACAATTTGAGGAATTGTTAGTCAATTTGTGATCAGGCTGTCCAAGCTATCTGGCAACGCTGTATATGTTCAACATAACGTCAATAGTCACCATAACTTTAATAGTCAACGTAACGTCAAATGTTGAACGTTCAACATAATACCAAGTAGTATTTAATAATTGTGTCATTGAAGTTACAATTTCATTCTCCTTGTAGAATGTTTTTACTAGTAAACTGCCAGATTTACTAGTAAATAATATATGTAAAAGGTTTATTAGAAAGGGGGGAGGTCAGAAATGTAGTTGGCCTCCCCTCTTGTTACAAGCTGCGCCCACCTGCTCCAGAAAGTAGAAAATGTTGGTTTGGCATTTACATTAGTTTAATTTTCCACATTTCCATTATGAAATGTTTAATTAGCATACAAAATAATGTGTGATACATCCATTCCCGTTTGCACATTTTTTCGAAAATTGCCTGTTTTAATTTAGATATCAAATTAAAATAGATCAAGTCAGGCAATAATATTAGAAGAAGTTCACAGTATTAAACATTCCATGAATTAACAGACTTGCTCGTCGACAGTTTCTCGTGACAGTAAGTCGATTTCATCACAGATGGTGTAATAAGAAAAAATAGATGACATCTGTAGCTGATTTGCCTTTCCAAATAGTTTTTATAACACGAGAGTGAATATTTTTGTACCAATTCTTGCCAAAAATGCTTGTGTTTGAGATCAAATTTGTTTACTGAGCATTCATTTCAAACAAGGCAATATAAATGTCTCTGACTTCTATCATCTAAAACAACTGTAATTTTCAAGTTTTTCTGATAAGCAAATTCACCTTACCAAAATCGAATTTACTCACATAATGCTTGTTTTTCGTTATGAAGAATTCTTTGCTTTCCACAAAGCCCACTTAATCCGAATGTATCCCCAAAATAGTATTTCACTAATTTTCGTTTAAGAAAGCATCTGAATGAAAATTTTGTCAGTGATTACCGTAAGAGCGTGTGCACAAAATAGACGTTTTCACAATAGCCCCGTAAATGAGTGCCACAACTGATCCATACCGCCCATTATTTGTTATAATAAGAATTACTCACAATGAAAATCAAAAGACTTCGCTTTCTGTTAACACATACGAACGTTAAGACCATCTACAAAAAGTACAAAGAGGATTTATGACATGGATGCTCTTCAATTCATCAATTTCCTATCATCTTGGAGACACTACATTTGTAACATGTTTTCCGATTACTTTTCTTAGTGCATGCAATATTTCTCATAGCTTGCAATAATTCTTATCAGTAGCGCACCCATGCTGAAAAGGCTTCAGCCCCCCTCCCCCATGTCGATGCCTCATTCAAAATAAAAACAAATTTTAATTGAGCAAAATTTGAAAATTTCTTGATAAGAAAACGCCAGCTGGATACTACACCTAGAAAAAGTTCAGGTTGCGTCACGGATTCTCATTATTTCCTGAAACCTTCCGAGATGCTAATTACACTGGCCAACATGATTTTTGTCTCATGAGTACCAATAGTTGTACTTAATGCAGTTTTTTATTGTGTTTTCAAATATGTATTCGGAATTTATCCATCACCCACATTTTTTTTAATTTCAAATTTTTCATTTCAATTAATGGTTTTAATTTTTTAAATAAACGACCATTTTTCCATTGTAAAATAAAAACTCTTCAAGCATTGTAAATGTGATGGAACCAAATCTGCTAACTCAAATTGTACCATTGCTACTGTTGGACAGGTTCAAACCTGCACAGACAGGCACAAACATGATCAAGGGTAGCACGCATTAATTCGAACGATGTCAGTTGTGAGATAGCAGTGAACCAGTAAACACTTTATTGTGAGTGCTTAATTGTGTCTGGATCTTACTTTGTTGTGTTACGAAATGCCTAGAGTTTGTTTAAATCATCATAACTTTTGTTATATACGTGGTGAAATGATGCTGAAGTCCCAAAGGCGAAACCTTACTCCATTAGTAAAAAAGTGTTATGAACTTTATTTTGGGTGTAAAGTGGGGGACCAAACAAGGACCTGGGCCCCACATATCTGTTGTTTATCATGTAGTAGGCTTCTAACTGCATGGAAGAATGACACATGCCACATGCCATTTGCTATCCCTATGATTTGGAGGGAACCCAAAGATCACTCCTCTGACTGTTATTTCTGCTTAAGAAACATTAAAGGGAATACGTCAAAATCATAACATACAGTGGTGCACCCTTGCAATCTGCAATGAGACCCGTTCCACACAGCGAAGAATTGCCCATACCAAAGCCACCAGAACATGTGACATTAGATGAAGAGAGCTCAGATTCCCATGGAAGTAAGGAAGAAGAAGAAACAGATTTTGATGATACAACTTTTGAACAAACCTGTTCATCTGAGCCTTATTTGTTGACTCAAGAAGATCTTAACGATCTCACACGAGACTTAAAGTTATCCAAAATCCAGTCTGAAATGCTTGGGTCCCGGCTAAAAGGATGGAATCTTCTTCAAAATAATATAAAGATTCGTTGTTATCGTAGTCGTCATTCTGTATTTAAAGACAATTTTTCTGAAGGAAATGGCTTAGTGTTTTTGCAATGGCATTTCTTCTCTTATGGAGACATTTGGTATTGCACATAACACAACAGAATGGCGCTTGTTCATTGATTCCTCCAAAGCAAGTTTAAAAGCATTGATTCCTCCAAAGCAAGCTTCTGCATAATGGAAATAAATTTCCATCAATACCTCTGGCTCACTCCGCTAGTATGAAAGAAAGATATGAAAACTTTCAATTTATATTGACAAAGCTTCAATATGCAGTGTATGAATGGAATATTTGTGGTGATTTGAAGGTAACTGCACTTATTCTTGGTCTGTAGCTTGGTTACACAAAGTATTGTTGTTTTTTTGTGTCTTTGGGATAGTAGGGACAGAAAAAACCATTACACAAGAAAATAATGGCCTAAACGCGAATCATTCATTCCTGGAAAGAAAAATGTGAAACATGACTCATTGTGTAATCCTAAAAATGTGTATCTACCTCCGTTACATATTAAACTAGGATTAATTAAGAATTTCGTGAAAGTCAAGAGCAATACTCCTGGTTTCATGTACAAAAAACAGAAGTTTCCAAAAATTAGTGAAGCGAAAATTAAAGAAGGGATATTTGTGGGTCCACAAATACGACCACTAATGCATGATGAGAAGTTTGAGGAACTATTGAATCCACTGGAGAAAGCAGCTTGGCAAGCATTCAAGAAAGTAACTCACAGTTTTTTGGGAAATCGACGGGCAGAAAATTATCGTGATATAGTCAATGATCTTATTACATCTTATACAAATTTGGGCTGTAATATGTCCTTAAAAATACACATCCTGCACTCGCATCTAGATTTCTTCCCGGAAAATGTTGGCGCAGTGAGCGATTTCATCAGATTTCAGCTATAGAAAAGAGATATCAAGGCAAATGGAATCCTAATATGCTGGCCGATTATTGTTGGACCATCAAGAGGGATGCTCCCCAAGCAAAATACAGCAGAAAATCATTTCTGACTTTTTAGGTGAGTCCGAATGTTCGAATGTAGTGTACTCAAGAATGTAGAAAATATTAAAGTGTTTGAAATCATAAATGCCTGTCTCTCGGAAACCTTGCGTGATGGAGAAAAACCGATATCATATTTGAATTCAGGAGAAAAAATGCTACCGGAATCACATATTTTTCTTTCTGAGAATTTCTTTTTCTTTTTTGTCGACCAGTGTTATTTCTTAACATTCAACAATTCATTCATTTTAGCATTACACATTTTCTTGCGTATTTCCATTGACTTCCACTTAGTTGAACTCTTCTCTCTCGAACATGTCCAATGCAAACTGGTTATACGATCGAGAGTGACCTCATACGACCTCTGGGTAAATAAGTCACTGCCACGAGCACGATTAAATGGGATGCTGATGAATAGATTTCCAGTCTTCATAACTATTAAACGATCCTCATTATTTATACGAAGTGAACTTCTCACCCAAGGCAATGTAGCTGTGCAGCTGGTCAGGATTTTCGCCACGAATTCCCGTTCTCCTGAGTAATTCGTCTAATGATAGATGTGCAGAAGTACTGAAGATAACATTACAGATCGCCTTTAGTGACTGTTTTGTGCATCGGACACAAGAAATGTTATATCACGTATATTTTTTTTAATTAAACTTTTATTTACAATTTCTTCATAAATGATAACAATAAGTAAACTTGTTGACTATGTAATTAGCATTAATTGAAGACACTTATTAGTATCTCTCCGTTAATACAGTTGATTAAACATATAACGACACTTCAAAATCTATGAGGCAATTCTAAAGGTTTGAATTTTTTAAGACATCTTATTTCCAAACTTATCTAAGTTTAGGGCTAAAGTATTTGTTTGGCATTCTAATTTTTTAATATATGTACATCTATTTTTTTTCTTCGTTAACTGTTGATACTTTAAAATCCGAGTGAATTACATCATTTCGAACATGGGGCATAGGCAATGTTTCTTAATACTTTGAATTGAAATTTTTGAGTGATTTGGGTATTGGATTTTCTACTGGTGCCCCAGAGCTGTATGGAGTAAGTACAGACTTTAAGAATGATTTATGAGTAATTTATTGTCTAAAGCTAATATTGAGTTTCTACCTAACAACCAGTACAGTTTTTGTATCTTAACTGGAGCTCTTTTCTTTTAGACATAATATTTTTTCCACGTAAGTCTCGTATCAAGATAAACACCTAAATGTCTCACTGAATCTGTTTGTGGAAGGTTAGTTCTGTTCAATTGCACTGAGGGACAAATACTTCTCTTCATGGTGAAAGCAGTATGACTTGATTTGCTTTCATTTTCTCTTATTCGCCAAGTATTTAGCCACGCTTGTAGTTTGTTGAGATGTTCCTGAAGCAATCTAGAAGCCTCTACTGGATTACTGTTTGAAGCAAGAACTAATGTATCAGCAAATGCAGCTGTTACTATTTCTTCGGTTGTAGGCAGGCCTGAAGTGTATAATACATAGAGCACTGGACTCAGCACACTTCCTTGGGGTTCGCCCGACAGGATAGGGTAAAAGGAAGATAGTTCGTTATTGTGCTTAATTTGGAAGAATCTATTACACATATGTCACGCATTATGTGCATCAGGTTCTTCTTTATCATATATCATCTTTATCAATACACTTACATTGATCTCATAAACTTTCGAAAGAAAAAGAGAGATATCATAACTGAGCCATCACAATTTTTTGAAGATATTTCATTATTTATTAATATTTAATTAAAAGAAAGTACTGTTGATTGATCGTTTCTGGGCACGTCAACTACTATGGTCATGGTCTCGTTAGCGTTGAAAATGCATTTTATGCCTGAAGGTGCTGTGTTCCTTACCCGCTAGATGGTGAGATCCGGCGCCGACCAACATGACGACTTGCGACGACTCCTCTAGGCGTCTCCTCGAGTGAGGCACTTGCCCAGCCGGGACAAGCTCTAAACTCCTGACATGTGTGGCAGTGTTATGCATGTAAATGTGTGGTAGTGTTGTGCGTGTTTAAGTAAGGGGTGAGGATAAGTCAAGGAAGAGGAAGGAAATATAGCGTGCGGCCCATGGCCCGTTTGTTACGGTACAGATCTGGCACTAGCGAATTTTGATCGAAGACGCCAAGGAAAACTACTGATCAGAGCAGCCGGGCGCAAGAATTCTCCTCCGGACGACTAAATCAGATTTAGCTATTCTGCTAGCTTCACCTTCGTGACTCGAACACTAGCGTAAAATCCGCCACCGTCGGGACTCGAACGCTAGGTCCTCTCGGTCAAAGTAGCTGCAGAGACAGCGACAATGATGGTTCTGAGCTTAACTCAGCCAGTGGGGTGATAATTGGTGGTGTTTTCTGTCAAACGGAGTTGCAGATATTCCCACTCCCCTGCAATGCGACTCAGCAGGACAGCAATAATGACTTCGCTTTACTGAGCGTCGTCTTTGGTCACCAAACTAAGAGAAAGTGAAAGTGCACTTCCTGTGATAACTACAAAACGTGTTGATTATGGAATTACTATTTATCTGCTAATGTATACGATGGGTCACTAAATATTCAATGATCTGAAGATAAAACGATATTACTAAAAGGAGCATTAAAAAATATTGAAATGTTAGTCTCAACGAATAGAAATTCCGTACGTGATAAGATACACATTCATTACGTCCAGCTATAAAATTACATAACACTCACTCTAATTTTCAATTTTAGACGAGTGAAGTCCGGAAGACATGAAATCCAGGGTCTATGGATGGGATAACAGGAGCCTTTATTGGTGTTGTCAGTTTGTGAATTTCTGTTGAAATCGTCAGCCGTATGAATATTTTCAATAACAGAACAAGATAATTCACAGGTGCTTATCCTCATATTTGCTTTATATCAAGATGTTAATAGCTAAGTAACGAACAATTATTTCATTCCAACATTCATTCATAAACAGGCGCTCCCCACAAAAACTGCATATGTAGTTGCATAAAATTGCAGTGCAAAATTGCATATTCAGATAAATAACTCGAGATATTAGAAAGCATAATTCAATAGAAACGAATGTAATCTCCACCTTGGATTATGTTACGCTGCAGCAGATCTTTTGTTTTGTATCAATATTGGGAGAGGTCCTTTAGAAATAAGTGCTTCAGACATTTCGAATATGAAGTACGATAAGGTGATATGACCACCACTCCACTAATCTCTTCATTATACTATGCATGCACTTTTTGAATTTCTTAAGAGCACAGTAAACAACGTAATTATAAAAATGTTGTCGTTCATTCGCATCGAAAGCAGAATTTTTAAGTTACAACAAGAACAATGAATAAAGTGCATGTACACGGAGCAATGCATTCACATTTTCTTCTCGCAGAAACAAGACGTATCAGTATCTTCTTACGATTAATGGCAATGAATGTTCACAAATATCTACACTGTTATTGCATTATAATAACAGACAGTCCAATACCGTGTTGGATAAAATTTCAATTTAATTTTGAAGAAAAAAATGAAGCGCCCCAAGACAACATTAAAATATTTAAATGTACCCCGCTCCCTCATAAAAATCATTAATTACAATTATGTTTATATATATATATATATATATATCCCTTCGGTTGCTTAATGAACTGATACTAGAGCCGGATATAAAGACACACAGTTCCGATCGTTCCCAGGCACGAGACCCCGCCCCAAGACGGCTATGGCCCAGAATGCTCGTTCCGGCACTGCCCTTATCGAGAGCGAACATACCGATACTATACTTGGGATTTTATATTTTGGCGCGTGGAGGCTTGTCTTCACGATATATCTCACGGTATTCGCGTCTTTCTCAGTCGTGTCGCTAGGAGTCGCATGATCGTGACTGAATCGAGCAGTGCTGATGATCATGCGACTGCTGACGTCACGACCGAGAAAGACGCGAAATATCGTGAGATATTCCATCGTGAAGACAAGCCCCCACGCGCCAAGAAAAAAGACCCAAGTATAGGTTTGTTCTCGGGGTCCGCCCTCCACGACGTCCAACCAAAAGCCAACGATGGATAACGAAAGCTGGAGGGATCACACTATCAACTCCGTTTGTCACTCAAGGGTGTCTTTTAAACACCTTAAATGCATTATTCATTCCACTTTTAATGAAGGGCGTATCTGAACTATAAGTACAAACCAGTAGGGAAATTTCTACGAAAACTGAATTAAAATTCGAATGTACAAGGCACGTTGCAAACCTCAGAATAGTTGTGCAATTGACATTATGCCAGCACGGAAGTGATACCATTTATTACAAGTTCAGTTTTAAATTATTTTATTATTGAAAATACTTACAATTCTATGTTATCTATTTTCTAATTTATAAGAGAGCTCATGATGGTTCTCAGAAGCGAAATACACCGAATCTACTAGCAAACTGCGCACAGAGCACGTAGCGCCGATACTGCCGAGAACAGACGAGAATGAGCAGTACCCAGTCTCGATCCTTCACAGTGACCTACGTATGATTTCACACGCAGATAAGAAGCGCGCTCGCCCTCCGAGGTTGCAAAAGCTAAAAAATACAGTGCTTGATTTATAAAGTTATAGTTCTGGAACGCGCCCCAATTTAATTATAAATTTAAAAGTAATAGTTATATATTTATAATATAATTTAATAATTATAAATCATACTTAATAACAATTAGTAATAGTGGTAGCACTAGCTCTATTACCAAGTGTTTGTTCTCTTCTTTTTGTTTGTTTTTTTCGTATTTTGTTCTCGAGGTACCGGAATACTTGCTGTTACTTGATATCCTATTTTGTGTAAAATATGTCTATATATATTCATGAACACCGAGTCTGGAATATTCGTGTTTCGATGAGTTTTTCAGAGATGGTGACGAAAACGAACAGTGAGATACGCGAGGTTCAAAAGTCACTTTATCATCTATTTGTATGATTTAAAAAATTCGTGATGTATCCTGAACCTCGTTGCCAACGGAAATCAAGAGATAGTTCACAGATAAAGCGAAGGCAAGTGAACTCTTTATCGAGTCTCCAGATCTTGAATACTGATAACTTTGAAAAAGTAACATTCAATTGGAAAGCTTAAATAAATTTCCTATGCAATACGGAGACATGCTTATGAAAAGGCAGGCATTATAATTTACTCTGAGGCAGCAGTGTCCTTGAAGATATCCATTGTGGTCATACCGCATAGTCAGTGTATATCAAAAACCTAGGTTTAATTTCGTTATTACTATTATTATTATTATTACGATTATTATTATTATTGTTATTATTATTATTATTATTATTATTATTATTGCCATTATCATCATCATCAACACATCCATTATATAAAAGGTGACAAGAGTAAATTATTTGATAGCTTATTTAAAACTAATGGTTACATAATTATGTCCCGTAATAGAAATTACATACAAGTATAGCTATTAAAAACCTCGATAAGACGATAAGAAAGTTAATGAAATATCGACTGCTTACATCAAGGTGTCTTAATAAATTATTGGAAATACAGCAAAATGTATTCGCATCTCTCGATCGACGGGAATAATGATTAAGCAAAGCTGAAATTAAGTTAATACATCTCTTCGATCAGTATTCATCGGTGTCTCCCGTGTTTACAAATAATTTCACAAAGTGAAAGCCGCGGATGTACCATCGCACTAGGTCTAGTTCCCGCATAAGACGAAAACAACCACTGTCAACAATATATCGTCGTCGACATAGGTGCAGAGTGCGAATAAGCAATATTCTCCTGGTGGAACGTTCGAATTCCACAGAGGGACGAATCGACAAACGAAACGAAGGCCATCTTCGTTTACACAGCACAGTATAAATAAATCCTATGAATGCTATTGGGAAAGTTTTCTTTTCCAGTTTCTCTCCTTTAGATTCCTTGATTTGAACATCATAAATTTGGCGCCTAGATATGGATTAAGGATCCCTGGCAGGGACAAACTAGTAGTTTTCTCAGGGAACTCTTCAATTTAAGGGAGAACAACCCCCAGCATCCGTCCGTCAATTCGTACCTTAGGTGGGAATACATCAACCTGAGTATTTCCGCTTTAGACATGCTTCATGTATATGCTATTTGCTACTTTTGACACACCTTCGAAATCATTTTTGATCTTTCAACACTTAAGATTTTGAATCAACACCATCTTCCAACTCGCTCACACAAAAAAAGGAAGAAGTACTCAAGTGTCGGAAATGTGACGTGAATATTCGAAATCCGCAAGTCAATTAGCAAATAGATAACTGGCAAACCGCACAATCATGCCATTGCAAACATCTGACTCATGCTGAATTGATCCTTTCACTTCCAATCTTGCTTTTGAGCATATCAAACAAATGACCTTGCAGTATATGCGGTGGTATATCAGTGCGCTCGAAACAGGTCAAAGCATCAGTCGGAAAAGATTTGTTCGCTTCAAACCTCGTCTTATACAGAAGACGACCCATACTGATACAACTCAGATTTCAGATGGTAAGTGTTTCGTGATGAAAATATGAGAAGTGTAAAGTCCAACTATGAGTAAATAAACACGTGCACAAATAGACTCAATTCATAATAACCATCATAATTATAGAAAACTAACAATATTTTCTTCATATGACACGAAATTACATTTCATTGTTTTAGGATATACTCATAGTTAAATGCAATAAAGAAAGCAGGAATTACAATAATGATTTCTAAATCGTTTGATTACCATACCGAAATAACTTGAAATATTTGTAAATTAGTTTACTTTTATGGCGAGTGTGTGTAGCATATCTATGAAAGATGTAAAGCGTTCCGTACGTACGAGGTACAGTGTCGTAAATATATTAATCAAACATGATGCGAGTAGGTTGTTTTCAATTAGCCCATCAATATACAGCGCCTGCCCCAATTCAATTCATTACAGCAATTTTACATCAAGTGGCTTGTTGATATAAAAAGTAGCTCTTGGATATTATGATGGATATTTAAATAAGACGAGAAGGGCGATAATGTTACTTTTAATTATCCCGTCTTGAGTGCATGCGGTTATGCCCCTCCTTCCAAATAGCATATCCGATGAAACGAAATCGACGTATTGAATCGTTTGTTTTTGGAAAAGGCAGAAGTGACTATTACAAGTCAGTTCCCCTTTTAAAATAAACGGTTGGATTACCTTCGCATACTTTCTTACTAGCCCCACGAACTGGAGAGATCAACAACGGAGGTCAACAGCAAAAAAATTGTTTGTTGTTAAATAACAAAAACGTGAGGTTAAATAACAAAAGTCATGACCAGATCATCATTTCTTCATGGTCAATTAGTATATAGTCATACATACGAGTATTTAAAGAAAGTGGCGAGTTAAACAATTTAATATTTAGTAAAGTCACAGACTTCCATGACCAGAGTATTGCGGATGCTCTTGGGTATCCGGGTGATGTCGCGACGAAAACTGTCATGGCGTTGCTTTGACCATCTTGTCGTGGTCTTCTTCAGGGCTGGTCTGAGGCCGGATATCCGATAGCACTCGCAATTTAATATTCAGTTTACCACTACTATTACAATTTTCGTTTGGCATGATTTTAAGTACATTTTTTAAAAAGTTCATTTGTCGATCCTACGCTTACTTCCATGTTAGTGATTATACTACCTGCCCAAATATTCTTGAGCTCAGGAACCCCTTCCACCTATCGTTTATGGTCCGTTCAGGAGAGACGATTTATCTGACAGGTTCTAAAACAGCTGAGCATCGCCAAAGACCGAATCGCTCTTCGTAATGTATTCTTCCGCCAGCCATATGGGCTGGAGCGCCAGTTGCTAATGCCTCAGTTAGCCTTAAGTGTCAATTACGTGTGTAATCGGAGGTTAGCGATAGTTTTCAAGAGTGATTTACTTTGTTCCAATGTCGTCACTAATAAATAATAATAATAATAATAATAATAATGATAATAATAATAATAATAACAATAATGCCGGCCACTGTGGCGCAGACGGTGTCTGCGGCAGCCGTCGTCTGCGCCGAGGAGGCTGTAGGTTCGAGTTCTGCACCCCTCACCATCTTCTTCTTCTTCATCATCATCATCATCATCATCATCATCCTATCACCCCATAATTCATAATTCCAGGCGTAACAACCTTGGATTATCAAGGGATACAGCCATAAAAAGCTGATCCACATAATGACACACGTCAATCTCTCTCCGGAATAAATATGACTTGGCCTCGGAAGGTAACGTGTAATGTGGTCATATATGGCCGATACGCATATAGTAATAATAATAATAATAATAATAATAATAATAATAATAATAATAATGTAAGAATTGATACAAATCATGTCGAAAAGAAGACGAGAATATGTATGCATGTGAATTAAATCATTAAAAAACGGATGTAAACGAGCAGGCCATGAATACTGAATTTCAAAGAGCCCGCGTGGTTTACATTCATCACGCTTTTAAGTAAATTCGCAATATATTACATATTAATCCATGTAAATGATACATTTTAAAAAGGAAGGTTTGAAATGTATTCTTCTTGCATTCGAGCAACATAAATACGTGGATATCATGCGAACATTTTCCAGTTGCGGAATGACAAGAATTCTCAGGAGTAAAACGGCTCAAACACACGTTAGCCAATGTTTGTAAAATAAATGTAAATCACTTTCGCGGATAATTCTGTGTTCATCACCGACCATGCCCCCACATTGGTTCGGCATCAATGAGTGTCAGAAAAATCGCTCACATAACTGACGGAAAATACCACAGTGCATAGTCGAATGATGAATAAAAGTATAGTAACGAGCATGGTTGGCAATGTCTGATAACAAGAAACATTCGCTATCATGTAAGATTGATTATTTTATGTTTTTGGGTGCGCTAACTGCGATGGACATTAGTACCGTACGTGTAGTGCATGTTTTTTTTCACGGGAAGTGGCAGTGAAATTCCCGCGCTGGTTGGTGAAATCCGGCGCCGACTTGCATGTCGGCTCACGGGGTTTTCTCCAACCAGGTATCACCCACAAAGGGAGTACCGCCCCAGCCGAGACAAACACAAAGCTCCCAACATGTGCGGTACTGTAGTGCATGTAAGCGTGTGTATAAGTAGGAGTGGGAATAGAAAAAGGAAGAGGAACGAAAGGTCGCGCGCGGTCCATGGCGGGTTTGCTAGGATACTGCTCCAGTATTCGCTTCGTATTGACCGGAGAAACCACGGAAAACTACCGATCAGAGCAACGGCCACTAGAATTCTCCTCCAAACAGAGGCTGTCTTTGATCTTGTTATCTACCTACTGTCGAAAATCCTGCCACCGTCGGGACTCGAACCCTAGGACCTCCTGGTCAAAGGCAGGCGGAAAAGTTCGCAGTGTTTCAGAACTCTCGCATATTCGATGAGTCTACAATCCAACCAGCGCGGGAATTGGTGTAGAAATTTTGGAAATGCAGTAATTCTCATCTGATAAATGGCATAATATTATTTCATGAAAATATCTCGTACACTACACAGACGTTTAAATCACAGGACAAAAATTACATGAATAATGAATAACGTGATTCCAGTCGGTCTCTTTCCATGCAATACGACCGCGGCGTTGCTTTTGTATCAGTAATTTTTTTTAAATTGGATTTATTTAATGAAGGAATTCGACCATAATGCAGATATTCTTAACTACAGTACACGACGGAGAAAATCTATTCATCAGATATCAATATTGACAGCACATCATTAAAAATCAACTAGTGTACACTTCTTTATTAATCGACTTAAAAACGAAAAGATATTGCATTCTTTCAAAATGCAAGTAGAATATTGTCTGTTGCAAAACTTTTTATATCATTTTATACTATACTGACTTAGCGAAACGACATGATATATTTTACTTTAAAAATTAATTAGTAGTTCAAAGCAACGTCAATATGTTAATTCCTTTACTTTCTACCACCATTAAATTTACTCTATTTCTATCTGTAACAGTAATTCAGCTTTTGCGTTAATAACTCTCATCTCGATCCTTAGAGCAAATGCTGAGATGATTCCTTGCTTTGCTTCTGGACAACGTAGCTTCACTTAAACTCCCCATCCCACCCCGCGTACGTAGCATGCAGTTTTCACTGTTTTTGACCATAAATAAAAATAATAATCAAAGGAAGATTTACGATCGAATTTACTGCCATATGTCAACGATTTTCTTTCAAAACTTTTTCTAGCAAAACAGTAAATTCTTATATTCTGAAAATAACGTGGCAATAAATAGTTTTAATACCATTCACTTCTCCCCATAGCTCGTCACACGCAGTTTTTAACTGTTTTGACGTAAATAAATAAATAAGATCCACATTGTCCGTATCCATAAAGATGATGGATATTATTAAGTTACATTTCTGAGAAGTTAATAAGTTTTGTAGTAAAATAATTTAATGCGAGTAGAATAATAAATTAAACTCAATTTGAGTTTAATAAATAATGTGCATTGCATAATAGTGAGTTATTAATTATTTTCTAAATAATTCTCACCTGCAAGATAGAAAAAGCGGTGAATTAGAGAAGTAAATAACTCATTCAAGGCAAAACAAAAACAAAATATTTTGTCGCGCATGGTGATATTCTTATCGTTAGAATTGAATTCTCCAAAAATTGTTGTGCCATGTAACAAAGAAATGCTCATTTTCAGAAATGAAATTATTATATTCTTGGCCATGGTCAGACTGGTATCTGATCTGCTGGATCTTTAGTGATGCTGAATCCATTAGAAAAGAAATCAGAGGATGACCGATTAAAGGAGGAAAGAGTTCTCTTGCATTAAGATTTGCATTTCTAGTTTGATTCTAAAATAAAGATTACTTTTGTTTTCAATGTGTAACTTGTTGCGTTATAATTTTTTTTTTAATTCACGGATTAAAACAGTCTTTATTTTTTATTCTTTTGAGAACATTTTCATTCTTCTTAAAGAGCACCTTGTGTAATGATGAAAGTCAACACTGTTCTGTTTCAAATACGATAGCATTAATAATTGAGTGATGAAACTGCGGCAATTTGTAGTCTCAGCATGGACGAAAGACCTTTGTACCACTGCGCATGATGCAAACATCATTCATGCCGACGATATAGATTTTCACATTGCTGATTGAAAGAAAGTATACGCCAACATTTCGCTCTTGCAACATGAATCCACTGATTGTAATGGCGCACTGTATGGAACATTGGTCGTAGAGGTTTATCGAACTTCGGTGTGACACTTTAGAGCACCAACTAATAGGTGGCCTAGGCTAGCTATGCTCCTTGAAATAATTTTAAGTAGTCGTCAATCTACCATTTCACATGGACTTCTCTGGCGTCTCATGGAGTAAAATTTGAGGAGGAGGCATCAAAGGAAGTTATTTAAATGCTAGCACTTCCCAGGAATTTAATTTTAATTCAAATTTTTAATTGATTTATTGAAGTTAACAAAGAGCACGCTGTAGATAAAAAAAGGCACGTTGTGACGCAGCTATTCGTAATTTCAATAAACTTAGAAAACTATTCAACACAAAAAAATAGTCACATTGATATAAATTGCTCTGCTGCTCACTGACCACTACAAATCTGACTGCTAATTCGCCTAGATTCAAAAGGTCTGGCAAATCTTGATAAGTGGGACAGATAAAATTTTTCAATTGTTTCTGGTGATGTTCTTAATACGATTTTAGTCTTCGAAAGGAGCTAACGCTCCTCTTATATTGATATTACGTCTGTTTCGAAGTATACTGATGGTAGATTTAATCTAATACATCGTTTATGTTCACAGTAAAAAGTGAAATGAGTATAACACAAATGAATGGAAATGTTCAGGGAACGTACCCCCCTATCTGAGACGCCAATGCCGTTTCTAACACTAACTTTCCATTTGCATTTCTGTCAAATTTTAAAATATTGTATAGAAGATAACATTCGAAATGTGTCGTTATCTTGAACATTGCATATTACATTGCTTGGTTCTCATAATTAAATTGAACTGTGGGAAGAACGAGTGCCTTTAATAATAGGCTTGCGTTAATTTGGGATGGGAAGTAATTTCTTGTGTTCTTACAGCTGTTCATATTTGCAGAGCTACTTCTGAATTTGCTAGGCTCTAGGCAAAGCCTTTCGCCTTCTGGTAAAGCCGCATCTGAAGTAAGAGATGGTATTTACACATTGAATCGTATTAACAGTAAAGAGAAACGAAAAGTTTTGTTAGTTTACTGAACAAAATGTGATTGTAAGTAATTTTTAATTCAAAAGTCAGGTCTTATTTTGATTATTTATGAGACTTCACACACAAATTACACATTTCATACTACCTACGTACATAATTACTTGCAGGCAAACCGGAAGTGTGTAGTTAATTTACAAAAATTACATGCGAAGCACCCGTACATAAATCATCACCGAGCTACGGACCTTTTTGTCGAATCGTCACTTACCACTGTCAACAACAGTACTGTGAATTCCAAAACATTTCGGTACACTAACAATAGAATATTATCAGATGTAACCCGTGTGTAACATAAGACATCCAAAGCAGAAATCTGTCATTACCTAAATATTTCTCAAAGATAAATATTTATTTTTAACAATATTGTTAATTATGTGCGTTAACACTAGTAACTGGATACTCCACCGAAAATCTCGCATAGTTTATAGGTACACAGCTGTTTAAAACGTGTTTTTTATCTTATCTGCTAGATAATGAAACGTCACTTGAGTTCTCTATGGTCACACGTGAACTGTTTTCATAATTTCGTTTGAAAGTGTAAAATTAACTTCCTCTGATGCCTTGAGCTACAAGAACGAATGAAACCTCCCTCTACTACTACACTACCACATCTACTATGATTTTTATTGATGATTTAAAAATGTAAAATTTTAAAATAATCAATAACAAATTATAGTTTAAAAGTGGTAATATAAAATCGAATGAATATATATACAACAATGTGTGTATATTATATACAACACTTGCTGCAAGGCATAACACTTAATGCTGTCCACTTAGATTATATCGCTGTATTCTATGGCTCTTCGTCTTTGTATGTGGCATCTAACACAATGTCTGGTTCCTCAAGTTTTCTCCATTCATTGTTTCAAACCGAGTTCCAATGAGGAAGAATGAACTATCAATGTTTTGAAGGGCTTGCAACCTTTCCCTCAGTTCATTAAACATCTGTTCTTTATTTCCATAATCAATAATCTGATTTTTTTTCTTGCGGAAATGAATTAGTTTCATCTTCTGTTTTACCCTTCCAATCAAACTTACGCTTCATCTTCTGCTTACTTCTTTAAATTGAGGATCTATGTTATGCTTTCCTGCTCTTTCTTTCTCTTCTTTTACTGTATCAGAGGAAGTGTTTGACCTTTATGATTCTAATTCTAAGATCATATGAATATATTTTGCTGGTCGATCAATAGTAATGAGAAAAGATAATAAATTCAAACTTTTTCACATTTTTTTGGAAAAGAAGTTGCTTCCGTTTTGGTTTCAGTTGTTGTTATGAGGTTGATTCTAAAATCATAAAGAGCATTTATTGTTTTCCTAATTGTATATTATTATACTCGTAGCTTCCCTGTTAGACCATCTGGTATAGCTTTGCAGTTTGAGAAGGAAACATAATTTATTAGAACATTTATTGGTGAAGGAAGCAAAAAATTGTGCATTTGAGAATGCCAAAGAATAACTCTGACTACGGTGATAAGTTAACAGCATTTGCGCCAACTAAGTTTAGCGAACGTGCTACACAAGGCACAAAAATTCGCCAAACTATTTACTACTTGAATTCGAGATTGAACTCCTTTGGGCCCACCGGCCATAGTCTACCCATTAACAAAGCACTATGCTCTGAAGTTTTTTAAATGTAATAATATAATTTTGTAGTTCCATATCAAATTAATGCTCAAACAGCACTTCCTACATTTTCCATTTAGCTCTTACAGTTTTACTTTCTTGCGGAGTAGAGAGAAAGTTACGAGTAGTATGTAATGCTGCGCGAAAAAACTGCGAAATTTTGACAGAAAAACTCTTATTACAAGGCCCTGGTAACAAAAAAGTGGAGAAACTCAGTGGCTAAATTTACAAAAACAAACAAACAAACAAACAAAACCTCTAACATATGGTGTAGCCAGAAACCATGTTTTGTGGGTCCTTGATACCGAAAAATCGAATGACGGCGAAACGCGTGTCTGTTCGTCCGTGCGTCTGTGAACAACTGTAGCGGCTAAACCGTTCGGCCGATTTTCTAAAACTGATATTCCCCAATCAATCTTATTGACGTCGCGGCCCTTTGAATTTGAAACCGATGTTTTAATTTTGAGGGATATTTTGCATGATGCCTCTGAGACATTTTCCAAATTTTCAAAAAAATGGCTCCATCGTATTTTATTAAATTTTGTTGTTGGATAGTGTGAAGGACGTTCACGAGAATGGTGCAGGTCTCATGTTCGTTAAAAACTCTGATTTTTCGAATATTGCAAAAGTTCAGAATTTTTTCGGAGTCTTCCTACGACTAAAATATTAAAGATACAGGTTTTCTCTCTTAATGTAATATGTTTCGTAAAGATAGATTTTTAAATAAGGTTATGTACAATATTTCGAAAATTTGAATACTTTTCGCGTAATTTTACGCGAAATCACGGGCGAGAAAGTACGTGGTGTTTTAGCACCATTAGTTTAGATTCTATTTCATATTTTACTTTTCTATTGTAAAATAAAACTAGTTCCGATTAGCCAGCGTCCAGGGAATACGCTTTCCCTTGGTTACATTCCTGAATATAGATAACTCACTCGAATCCCTCGTGATCTCAAAACTTTGCACCGTATCTTATTGTCTTCAAGGATTTTAAATTTCATGCATTTAAAACTTCGAGTGAGTACTTGTTCCGTTTATCATTTTAGAAACAATTATACAGATTTTTCTTTATGAATATAATATGCATATATATCCAAGCATAACGAAATTCGTAGCAATGAACCATAACAAGTGTTCAGCCCATATCTGAAATAAAAAAGTTTCATATTACCTGACAAAACCATACTAGAATATCTCCCGCTCTTAACTATTATCTAAGATCATCTGTGTATCAATAGTCCGGGTCACTTCGGACGTTCAGCGACTCTAGTGGCAGTAAAGGGTACTTCGCTCTGACATTGGCGTTATAGTGCACGTTTGCATTCCGCTCACTCATCGGAGTTGGTAAGTTATATTAAAATAAATATTTAAATATTACCTCTCGAAATCCCGACTATTATAATTATTTCAGAATAATTATTTGCTTGATATGAATCTGATGTACCGGATGGTGAAGGGAATGAGCATACTTGTTGCTCACGTTTCCGGAGGTGTTTCAGTGGTATTGAACTGTTCGCGAGAATCAAGGACGGAAATCGTATCCATATGTTGTGTGTTGGCAATAGATTGAGTATGCTATAATAGAGGTCGCATAATCGCGGTACGCCACATTGCGTCATTTGTTCTGTACGTCACTACGCGAAAAACGCTGCGGGCGAAATAAAAGAAAGCAAAATTAGACATTCATTCACGTTCCCATGACCGAGTGTGTGTTCTGGTTGTGTTGCGAGGTTGAGGTTAATAATTTTACTGCGAGTCGAGAACTTGAAATAATGTATCGAGGCAAATGGAAGCGATGGCATAAATGTATAAGACTTACTATGCCTAAAGATTTATCGTATTTTAATAAACGTTGAGTAACCCCATCTTCCCTGAATATTTTGGAAATTTGCAACTTATAAAATGATTGCCTGCACGTTTCAGAATATTATCGCTTAAAAAATGTATTTATTTGGATATATTCCAAATATTTTTTAAACATTTTTGCACGTAACTCCATAATGCTGAACGTAATGGAACGATTCTGTATAGTTATGTAAGTTAAAGCCTCATCACTAATTTGTGATGCTAATAAAATAAGTGTATTGAAATGAAAAAATTGTAGAAATAATTGAAGTAAAATTGAATTGGGCCTATATTTTCTGCGAGTTTGATTGACTAACTTCAATATTATTGCTGGATATTTTGTGTATTCATTTGAAAGACCCCCACTTAAATTCTTTTCTTCTAACACTTAGAACTAAAACTCTACTTGATATATTGTGTATTTCAGAACTTCAATTTAATTTTGGCCAACAATATTTTAAAACCCATATCATTTAATCATCAGTATGTCAATTAGCAATAAATAACAAATCTTGTCAGTAAATCGTGCCAAATGAAAGTTACATTTTTGCATTTATCTGATCTTACAGCAAAGATAACGCAACTTCTTTGCAGGAATGCGCTTTGTAAATGTACATCTTTGAAAACTTTTTTGAGTTAATTTAACGTGATCCTTCTTTGATTTTTAAAAATGAACATTGTTTTGTGAAAGTGGGAACGGTTAAGAATATTCATAATTTTGTGATAGTTGTGTATACAACAGCCTTTGTTCTTCAAGCTGAACTGTTATGTTAGCATTTTTTTGTAACACTACTTGCACATTATATTATTTCTTGAGAGTCTTAATTCTTATTTCTTGTATTAGAGCTTTATTGTATTTCAGTATATTATTCTCATGACTTTCATACTCACTTATTCCTATTCTAAATAGAATTTCAAAAATCTTTGTTTTTCATTGTAAACCATCATTTACTCACTGGGAAGCCCAGAGAACGCAAGTGTCCTTGGGCAGATCCATGTAGGGACCCCTATTTGAAACAAAATCCTCCCCATACATAAGAATTCATTTCTCCATGCAACAGAAGTGACTTAAAGTGGTTGATTCAAATTAGAAGTAAATACATTTATTCGCTTTGATAGACAAAAAAAAATGTCGGAGCCTGGGGCAAGTTGCCGTAATTGTCCCTCCTTCTGGGTGTCCCTGTTTGCTCATAATTGAAATCCCTTCATTCACAGTCCTGTGTGAAAGTCTTATTTGAATTCAAATACGGTGACATACTTGTGATTTGAAAGATAAAGACAAATTAATCAATTCAAGTAAGTAAATCAACTGTAGGTAATATCTCTTAGATCTGAGTACATCCTTCTTTCTCTACGTAAAATAATGCCATGGGTTTATGAAATAGCCCTCATTTCCTGACTTTCTAAAATTTGTTTGAAAATATTCAGTGTGTAATAAGTTTCTTGTTTGGAGGCAAAAAAAATATAAAGAAATATGCCTCCAAATGTAGAGGAATAACTGATCATGGTCAGAGCTTTGTGCCAGTGAATTATCAGTTGTTTTATGTAGTATGTGATGGGAATACAAATTTTAGTGATGTTTTTGTTTATTTTTTAGTTGGCACGTCACAGCAGGCAGCTACTGAAACCTGCCGAAGTATCTGTTTCAAATTGGTCTCCACTAAAGAAAGGTTCTTATAAAAATATTTTTCCATAGTAATTCTTTATTAAAATTTAAATTAAAGGAGTCATACTGGCTTCAGCAATTAATAATGTTTCGTGGTTTCAGTACTCTTCAATACATCAAAGGAGATGCCGTGCCCATTTATGACTCGTCTGTCACCTTCTTATATCTGTAACTATGGTACTGCACTTCTCAAAACTTATGGACAGTACTGCCCCATAATGTCTCGTCTCACAAGCACACTAACATCTGCTGACTCAAATGAAGAAGGTTAGTTTTATTCAATGTATATCAAATTGTATAGTTCATATATTATTTGGTATCTAAATGATATCATGGAATATTTTTTATTTATCTTCTGTAATAATTGTGTACTATTACAATTACTATATACCATCTACATACTCAGATTCACATAAAATTTCCAGTTCATTTAGAAAAAAATTAGTGGTCCGAAGCAAACAAATGTATAAAAAAAAATATGGCAGTGAAGAACATGTGCAGCAGTAAAATGAAATATTAGTACTCTGCATTATATCAGAAACCATTCACATAAAATACACTTTAATTCAATGGTTTTTACAGTAAATTTTTGCTTATTTAGAGAATTTTAAGTTTTAGGACATTTCAGATTATATGGTCAATAGTCTGCTCATTTTTTCAAATTTCCAATAGTTCTCTATGAATTCTTCAAATAATGGTTCAAATAGTATTTGGGTTAAAGAAATGAGTATATTATCTGTGACATTGTTCTAGCCCATTGTCTAAAAATTGTTTTATATAAATTGTAATTGAAAATAAATGTAGAACATGGTTAAAAAAATTAAAGTGATAGCATCATTTAGTAGCTAGGTTAAACTGAATCATTCTTGACTTTATTTTGTAAATTTTTGTTTGGTTATGGAGTTAATATGAAATATGTTGTATTTTTGTAGAGAGAGCAATTACAAAGTTGAAAAATTACACACATCTTCTGGATATTTCCATGTTTCCAGGTGTTTTTATAATATTTAAAACCCTTGGCCAAAGTTTGAAGTCTCATCTTCTGGAAATATTTTTACTAGATTATTCCAATTACCCAGTGAGTCATTATGATCACCTACTAATAGAAAATATTATAGTATTGTGGTGATATAAGGCTTCAAGTAAAATGTATTGAACATATTTGTATCTCTTAGTGCTAAAACAGATTTAGTATGATAATTTTCACTCTGAAGTAAAAGTTCCATGCCTCAAAGCTTGTACAAATTGCATCGTGAATCTGTAGGAACGTTGATTGTCACATCATTCAGTGGCAGTTACCATTAGATCCAAATCCTCCTTAATAAGTTGCTGTGTAATTGATAAATTTTTATGATATAATTTTTCAGGCCAGTTGCTCTGCTAAACTTAAATTATTTAACAATTTGCGTAATGCACTTACTCATCCTACATTTATTTGCTTTATTTTATTATTTTACATTAGTGTGTTGTATTATGCTCTTGAGCTGCCATGTAATTTCCTTATATTTGTAATTTCTTGAAAGTAAAACAATGTATCTCTAAGAATAAAATATCTTAAATATTTTTAATTGTAGTTTCCTCCTTAGTTATGGCTCATAAAGAGGCCTCTTCAAATTTTTATAGTTTCCATTCTTAACAAAGCAAGATATACATAAATGATTGTTTTTTAATAATGATTTTAGAGATAGTTCTAAAAATATTCAAATGGCATGGGCTTCAATTCCGAAATTCCTTTATCACAAGGTATACATACAATATTGACATATTCAGGCTTATAATTGGTAGTTCTGTCAATATTTTTCAGTTTTTATAATGTACAAAATATAGCGATAGTAGTCTGTTCACAACTTTTTTATTTTATTTTGTTTAGAACGATTTCATATTGTGTTAAAGATATTTTATGTTTAATATGTTTCTTCAAATTTGCTCGTGGTGATGGGTGTAGCCAGTGCACTTTCCCATTTCTACTCATCCCCTACCCTAAAGAAAAACAAATCAAATTAACACAAAAAAAAATCTATGAAATAAAATTTTGACCAAAATGTTAATTTCTTTATTGAAAACATAACGTACAGTATAAAAGTATTTATTTTATATAGTAAAGTAACTATTGTTAAAACTATGTACAAATCGTAGCGATACCTACACTGAAGATTGAGTTCCATTTTTCCCATATTTTTTTTTTTCTCTTTTGCCCTGGGTCAAATTGAATGGTATGTTTAGTATTTCAACATTTTTTAGAAGAGAGTTGTGGGAAAAAGACGTTAAGTTGCCATTACTTAAAATTTTGATAACATTTGGTTTTTTATTTTTTGTTGTGTTGAATAGATGTATTAAAAAAAACTGAAACTCTTGAATTGCTAAACCTGTTGTTGCTAATATTAATTAAATGCTTTCTTGCTTATTAGCAATTGATGCAGTAAAGAAGTGCCCATTTCTTGCTGGAGTCACACCCTTGGTGAAAGAAGCTAGCAAGGAGATGCAAGATGACATAATTGATCTCTCGCCACCTGCTGAGAAAGGTATAGAAAGTTTATCACTACGGATTAAAACCTCCACTTTATAGTTCTTTCTATTTATAGGAAATTTTCATTTTGTTTGTTTAGTGCCAAGGCTTAGTGGTCCAACTCAAGTTGAAACAATGCAACATTCTCCAAAGATGAAGGATTCTGTTGAGTCAACTAGGCCTAAAGGTTCTTACACTTATTTTGTGTTTTTTACTTGTAAAGAGTATATTATTTTATAAATTTAGTAAATATTGAACATACACATCCAGCACAAGACTGTTTTTATTTTTAGGAGAATCATTTCCGTATGAAGACTTTTTCCATGAGCAGATTATGCGGAAGAAACGGGACCATTCCTACCGTGTGTTTAAAAAAGTTAATAGACTTGCAGCGGATTTTCCATCAGCTCTTGAATATAGCTGGGGAGAGCGTCCTATCACTGTTTGGTGTTCTAATGATTATTTGGGTATGTCATGTCATCCTGAAGTGAAGAATGCGGTGAGGTAAATATATTCAACTTGATTCCATGAAGATACAAAAGAGTTAAAATCATTTGTAAACACACTCAATATTATGTTGTGCGTGTGCATGTACACACTCATAGGTATTTTCCTATGTGCTTTTTAGGCAAGCTCTTGACAATTATGGTGCTGGGGCTGGAGGAACCCGAAACATCTCAGGAAATTCTGTCTTCCATGAAAACTTGAAGCTGAGTTTAGCAGATTTACACCATAAAGATGCTGCTCTTCTTTTCACTTCATGTTTTGTTGCTAATGATTCAACTCTGTTCACCCTTGCAAAAGCTCTTCCAGGTGTGTGGCATTAAAAAAAAAATTGAAAATATGATCTGTAGGTTTCAAAATTTTCATGTTTAACATTTTCAGCTCATAGTTCATTTTAGTGACCTTGAAATGTAAACAACATAATAAATGCTCCCCCTCCCACCCAAAAAAACAACAACATAGTTTCTCTTCTTTTTCCATTGTATTCGAGTGAAAATTACTTTTCTTGCACCTGTGCTAAAATAACAGGAATTTTACCTCATCTGCACAAGATAATATAGTTCAATAGTAATTAAAAATAAAAATCTTCATTTTTTGTAATTGTTCCAGGTTGTCACATATTTCTGATGCTGGTAATCATGCTTCAATGATTCAAGGAATTAGAAATAGCCAAGTACCCAAACATATTTTTCGACATAATGATGTGAGCCATTTGGAAGAAATGCTATCCCAAGTGGACAATAATATTCCGAAAATTGTTGCATTTGAAACGGTTCATTCCATGACGGGTGCTGTATGTCCACTTGAAGAGATGTGTAAAGTTGCGCACAAATACGGGGCTCTTACATTTGTGGATGAGGTTCATGCAGTTGGGTTGTATGGAGACCATGGTGCAGGCATTGGAGAACGAGATGGTCAACTTCATAATATGGATATCATTTCTGGCACACTGGGTAATTATTTTTGTTCAGTTGTCAATTCATATGCTTTATCAATCTATAAATTGAGAATTCACAAATAGAAAAAGAAACTGTGGTAATCTACTGTATGTTTAATACTTCCACCGTATTTTCCATACTTTTTATTTGTGTATATAGTTTTAAAAATTGTATTATTGTACCTTTAGGTAAAGCATTTGGAAATGTTGGAGGATATATAGCAAGTACAACAAAGCTGGTTGACATGATACGCAGTTATGCTGCAGGATTTATTTTTACTACATCATTGCCACCTACTGTTCTCTCAGGAGCCTTAAAATCTGTCCAAATATTAAGATCAAGTGAAGGTCAAAAACTTCGGAAAACACATCAAGAAATGTGAGGTATTTGCGTCAAAAGCTACTAGATGCTGGCTTGCCAGTTGAAAAGACACCATCACACATCATTCCCATAAAGGTTAGTTGGTTAAACTAAATGAAGAGTTCATTGTGTTATATATCCGTTAGTATTAAGAACATTTCAATAAAAATTGACACATTGAAAATTTCCATTGCAAGTTAGGGCACTGTGACATATTCTTGAATATATTTATTTTTGTAGATATATTAATTACATTTTATCTATTTCTATTACATTATCAGATATATGTTGAAATACGTCGCTAAATGCTGTTATCTTATTTTTATTGAAATGAGAGTATTTATGAATGTGTGAAAATTTCCTATAAACCATTATTGTAAAAAGAGATAGCATTTAGATTTTCTGAAAAGATGGTAAATATTTCAGAGTAGCTGTTCCAAAATTATTATTTTACAGATTTTATTATTATTTTACAGATTGGAAATCCTCTGCACTGTTCTCAAATCTCAGATATGTTACTAAGAACTCATGGCCATTATATACAAAGTATTAACTATCCTACAGTGCCTGTAGGAGAAGAGAAACTACGTCTCGCTCCCACGCCTCATCACACAAAACCAATGATGAATAAACTTGTAAACGACATGCTCGATGTATGGTATAGACTTGGTTTGCCGTTAAAAGTTGAATTCCAATCTCAGGTGTGAATATAATTTTTATTCTCAGTCTTTACTGCTTATTGCGGCATAAGGATTTGGTGAATAAATGTCATAACATTTGTAATAAAATAAATATTTGAAAGTTATATTTTTAATGAAAAAGAATATTTTTTCAAGCATCAGTGAGAAAGGGGACTAACCTACAAAATAATCTACTTATCAACAAATTAAATATCCTCCTTCATCTCCTATTTATTCAGTTAATTACAATCCAATATCTTCTAAGCCCCTCCAATTTTACATCATTTTAAAATAGGCGCTACCCATTCCTTATTGAAGAGGTCTCTACACTATTGAAGACTATCCAAACATTGTGTTTTTTAAACAACCCCAATTTATTTTTGCTTAAGTTTCATAATGTTTTGTGGATTGTTCACGTTGTCAAATGTTAGTCTAAAAGTTACTTTATAAAAGTATTACAAACATTTGAAACGTAAGTAATGTATACAATTTTGCCTAGAGAAATCAAAATATAGGTAGTACAAAACTTTTAAAGACACTAAAATGTAAAATTGGGAAAAAAGAATGAAACAGTGTGTGGTGTGAAACTCACAATTGACTCACTTCACCTCATCATTAAAACTACTTTATATTCAAATTATCATTGCATAATGCATTCTGTTACCTTCCTATCTCCCATTTCAACCTGATGTCTTCCACCTATAAGTAATGTATTCATTTCTTACTATTTTTGTGAAAGTGGAGGCTAAGCCATCAATACTCTCTTTAATCATTATTATTACTAATACTGAAAAAGCAATCATTATCAGTATTTGGTTAGTAATAAAGATTTATATAACTATCATACTTGAGAATGATGGGACTATCACAGAATATGTGTTGGTAAGCCCTCAGCTATCAAAGATCCATAACGCGTTGCTGCACAACTTTTCAATGAACTCCTGAATGTCTTAAAAGCAGCTGGTAACTAGTTCTTCAAAACTGCTTAAATACCACCTTATTATTATAAACTAAATGAGTTGTAATGTTCCATTGCAGGAGGAACCATTAATT
Organism: Acheta domesticus; assembly: GCA_031308135.1. Taxonomy (NCBI): domain Eukaryota; kingdom Metazoa; phylum Arthropoda; class Insecta; order Orthoptera; family Gryllidae; genus Acheta; species Acheta domesticus. The sequence goes on along the minus strand of JAHLJT010008446.1, from coordinate 87,500,458 downwards.
AAAATTGTACAGTAAAACCCCGCTATAAGAGACCCCGTTATAAGAGAATCCCGCTTATAGGAGACAAAATTCACTGTCCCGAGGTCAGTTGTATATAAACAATGCATTTGTTTCCCGCTTTTAAGAGACCCCGTTATAAGAGATTCCGCGTATAGTGGACAAGATTTTATTCCCCGCCATGCATTTCTTCTCGCTTGTAAGGTACAAAGCGTGGAATTTTCCTCCAGGTGACTCTGGAATTTCCTCAGCGTGGTAAGGGTTGGGACACGTGCTTAAGATAGGCTGGAGCAGGGGTTCGCAACACCAGTGCCACCGATGGGGAGGGGGGAGAGGTGTGCGAAGTTCTCGTGAAGAAAGATCATTCAGTAAGCTTCGTGTCTTGGCAAGGAAGACGCCTATAGTGCGACTTTTGTAACCGTGCCTCTAGAAGGTATCAGCTGTTGCGGTTTCATCCAATCGGAAGCTTCTGTGTCTCCAGTGACGTCATGATGGTGACTTCCAAGCTCCCGATTGGATGAAACCGTTAGCAGCTGATACCTGTCAGAGGCAGAGTTGAATAAATCACAGTATATTGCTTTTAGTGTTTTGACCAGTGTTTCCAATTGTTACTTTCTCTTATACGTACATATATACATAATATAGATAAAGTAATGTAATGCTGCAGAAAATCGACTTCGAGACTTTAAAAGAATGCATGTTTTGGGGTCCTCTGATACCGAAAATGGTTTGTTTTTTTCTTTCAAAACTTCCCTTCGTTCGTCCGTGAATAACACTAGCGCCAAAACTATTCGTACATTTTTCCAAAATGAATATTCCGCGATCAATCTGTTTCCGCTTGGAACTCTGCGGTTTGGAAAAACAAATTTTTGTTGGTACTGTGCACGAAGCCTGTGGGGCATTTTCAAAATTTCCCCAAAAATAGCTCCAATTTTTTTTCTTTAAATTTCTTGTAAGAATAGAGTGAAATTCACTTATAGTGGTGACATTGTTAGGATTTTTACTCTTAACTCTAAATTTTCGAAATTGAAAAAGTTTGCAGTTTTTTCAGTGTTTTTCTATAGCTACAAATTAAAGATAGAAATTTTTTTCTTAGAATAAAATTTTTTCTCTATAATTAGGTCTTTTATTAATGTTGTGTACTAAAAAAAAAGTTTTCACATAATATCGAGTGAAGTAATAAACATT
>JAHLJT010008446.1:87401398-87499173 GCA_031308135.1 Acheta domesticus | reverse complement strand
AAGTGAAATTTGAAATTTTGAATATACTAACATCGAGTACCCCCATAATATATTAAACATTCGTATGAAGAATTAATAAACTACATATAATTGCCGTGCCTCAATAGTGCAAGAAAATGAAAAATTGATTCGTGTTTTTGTTAACCTTCTGTGAATTTGTACTGATAATGCAGCACAAGAGTCCTAAATGTTTATTTATTTGTCAAAAAACAGTAAAAACTGTATATGACGTGTGGGGAAAGAAATTTATCTGCGCACATTTTCTTGAGGGCCAGAATAAAAAAACAAAAAACAAAAAAAAAAAAAACGAAAAAATTAATTTAGAAAATAATCATTTTAGAAAATAGATATTTGAAAAATGTTTGTTCCCGAGTTATAGAAAATCAATTTTTTAACTGTAAATGAACTACAAGCAAAAGGAGTGCTCAACAACGTGCGCACAGTGAAGCTACATTTACGTCCAGAAGCAAAACAAGGGGCCATCTCAGCATTTGCTCAATGTATCAGGGAAACTGGACAAAAACCTGATCGAGATGGGGGTCATTGACCCGGAAGCTGAAGTACATTACTTGTTACAGGCGTATTAAATATTTTTTTAAATGTATACAATGCAAACATAAACTAATTCATTATATATCTTTGTTTTGTTACATTAAACATTATTTTTCTTTTTCACGATCATATAGTCTCTAATTGTATAGAAAAAGTTTTGCAGCAGAAAAGATTTTACTTTTAACTTAAATTTGTGTACCGACTTTAATTGTTTTATGTCATCTGGCAATGCGTTGTAAAGTAACGTACATGTATTGTATGTTGATTTCTTGTACTGAGCTGTTGATACTGACACTTGATGCACGTGATTTCTACGGCGTGTGTTGTAATTATAAATATCAATATTGCATGAAAATATGTTCCCTCCGTTAAGTAGGTCATTTTTGACAAATATTACAGATTCGTAAATAAATAGACAAGGCAATGGTAGGATTCCCAGCTCAATGAAAAGAGGCTTGCAGGAATCACGTGGAAGGCATTTTTTCATTATTCGAATAATTTTCTTTTGCAATCTGAAGGTCTGAATACTACAGGATGAGCTTCCCCAGAATATTATGCCATATCTCAGGCGGGAATGCACATTTGCAAAATAAACGCAACGAGCTGCATGAAGGCTGACAGAATTTGAAAGAATTCTGAATGCATAGCATAATGAACTTAATTTAGTGTTTAATTCTGTTATATGTACATTCCATTTGAGGTTTGATTGAATTGAAAGACCTAAAAATTTTGTTGCCTCAACATCAGCTAATTGCATATTGTTCATTTTCAATGGAACATGCGATATCCGATTTGAGATGCAAAAATGCATTGAAACAGTTTTTCTTTCGTTAACAATTAATTTGTTATTATTAACCAATTTGAAACTTCTGAAATTGTACTATTTACTGCTTCTTTTTTGCAAAGAACATTCGTGTCATCAGCAAACAGAACCGTCCTTCCATTTTTAATAGACGAGGGCATATCGTTTACATATAACAGAAAGAGAACAGGACCTAAGATCGAACCTTGCGGGACCCCATGCACAATTGGCAAAGAATTGGAAATATAAGTATGTAATGTCCTTTCCTGCCAGTATGGTATTTCTACTCTTTGAGTCCGATGTTTAAGGTAAGAAGTTATCCAATCTAGGGCAATACCACGAATTCCATACGAAGGTAATTTTGAGAGCAAGATCTTATGGTCAATAACGTCAAAAGCTTTCGAGAGATCTAAGAATATCCAATGGTACTTCATTTTGGTCTATTGATGAAGCAACATCTTTGAGAAAAGAAAAAAATGGCAGTTTCCGTAGATTTTGATTTTCTAAAACCGTGTTGTGAGTCTGAAAACGCTCTGTTTTTCCTGAGAAATGTTTCCATTCGTAAGTAGAAAAGCCTTTCTAATATTTTTGAGAAAACTGACAAAAAGAGAAATTGGCCGTAATTTTTGAATATCATTTTTGTTTCCTTTTTTTAAAAAGTGGCTTAATTTTGCTGTTTTGAAAATATCTGGAAATATTCCTGTACATAAAGAAGCATTGAAATGTGAGTTAACGGATGTATAAAGGCAGGTGCACAAGTTTTAATAAACAATCCGGAAATTCATCTAAACCAGATGAATATTTTTTTTTAGTTTACTGACTATTCTGAGGATTTCGTTGGGAGAAGTTTCGGGAATAAACATCGTATCTGAAATTTTTTGGGAAGTGTAAAATGTTGAATTTTGTGATTTTAGTCCCTTCGTGAGATCAGACGCAATTCTGGAAAAGTGTTTGTTGAAGAGATTGGCAACTTTTTCCGGATTACTCGTTTCTCTTTCATTATCCTTTAAAATAACATTCTCTACAAGGTATCGAGATGATGTGGTTGTATTTTTTACGATATCCCACATTGCTTTAGTTTTGTTACTAGCGCTCAAAATGTCCTGACTATTATGATTATGAAATGTCGTTGTAAACAGAGAGAAGTAAACTTAACTTGTATGCATACAAATGATATGGGGCTCATCTTGCATTATTTTCAGATTCTAACTTTTCAACCCCAGAAATTATCTTTTTCAACGGTAACATGACTAAATCACTTGCCATTATCACGGAAACGTAATCAACACGCAACAATACAACCAAATTTTAGGGGGAATAATAACCATAGCCCGTTCTTGTCAATGGACAACGGCTGTTTTTGCCGAAACCTGAGTGGACATTGGTTGTTTTTGCAAAACTAGTGATATTTCAAGTTCCATATTTCTCGACTATAGCTAATTTTCCTACACTATTTAGTACAGATGAAGCCTGAGGAGAGCAGCATAGAATCCTGTTGAGACTCGAAATCGTCGTTTTTGGACTATGATCGTTTTTGTAAAAAGCTCTTCGTATGCAAAAATTTCGTGGTATGATTTCCATAAATATAGCTTCCAAACTTCAAATGAAGCACATTTTTGCACCGTCAGACGGTATATTCGAAAATTGCAAAAATGAACGTTTTCACTCTGTGAATTTTCGAAAATCACAAAAGCTCTATTTTTTGGCATCTTCCTACGACTATAATATTGAAGAAATAGATTTTTCCTTTAAGAAATCGGTTCTTCAATGACAGATGTTTAAATAAGGCCATGTACAATCCTCAAATAAAAATATCAGCATTTTTGCCACCAACCATTTCTGTGACTCCCAAAAAATTATTTGAAATGAAAATTTAAATTTTAGGGCTCATTTACATGAGACAAAATTAATTTGACATCGACCCCCACAAAAGTGGGACGCTTATTTTCGATTTTTGGTAAATGGCACTGTAATAAATGAAAACTAAGTAACTTCGATAGGGAAAAACCATTGTACTTCAAAAATAAATATTCAATAAAAATTATTATTGGATCATAATTAACTTTGATCTTATTTTGAAAACCCGCTTTCAGAAATCGGTAGCTCCGAAGGTCTCGGACCAGAGGTACTAAATGAGAGATAAGCAACGAATGACTTTGCGAGGACCTGTCCACGCATGATAAAATCATCCGTGGATGATTTCCTCACTATTCCTCTCTGGCTGATCAAAGTTGAATGAGCTCGCCGTTTCCGAAAACTGAGTGGACACAATGAATATTCCTAAACTCTTCTTGAAGTTCACAACCTGTGAGCAAGCCTGGACGAACCGAACGATAACTTTTGGTTGGCACTTCGCATGTATTCCATTTGAGTCTACTGTATTATAATGTGATATTGTCAACACTTCTTCCCCTAAATGAAAATAACATTTAGTAAAACAATCTCTTCAATTGACTTAAAAACGACTAACAATGTACACAAGATATCGTATACAACTGAAGATATTTTGAAATATATTGCTAAAGAAATGCAAAATAAATGGAATCATAACTGTACAGATTACAAAATTAGCTTATCACACAAAACTATAAATACATTTAAATCACTAATCACCAGTAAGAAATGCGCTGCAGGGAACAAGTAGTCTCCTCGAGAATAAGATCTGGACACTACAAAGTAAGCCGTCTTTACTTAATACAAAAATCATCTCCTCCTACGTGTGAACTGTGCAATGTCCAACTAAATCTAGATCACATTTTTAAAGTTTGTCCAAGATTCAATCATCTACTGAACTTATTTGGATTTAATCATGAAGCAATACTTCATTCTAGTGAATATTAAAATAGCATAATTAACGTCTGTAAAGCCACAAATATTTTTTGGACATTGGACACCATTGTCACTTGTAAATGTAACTTCCTTTGAATTATTTGTATTGACTTAATATTGTATCCAATTGCATTATTATGTTGATTTAATCTGTATATGTAGTATTATAATGTATTTGTCGTTAAAAAACACGACGTTGATGCGACTATAAATAAATTAATTAAAAAATAAAACATTAATATAAATAACGCTTTCAAAAAGATTAAAACTATGCAGTGAATTGGACTTGGGCAACAATCATACCAAGCATGGAAAAATGGTCTGTTTGTTGCACTAACAGCGTTTCTATCATTCATTGTTACTCATTGTTTCTTGGATAATTGCTATTTGTTGATTTCTCTCCGCGTTTATGGCGTTTCTACAGTGGTGAAAATAGGTGTTTATAAATATTTTGTACGCTGCTAGATACCTGCCAAGAGTAGACGTTCACTTCAACACTATGTCGTATATTGAATCATATCAGTTACGTTTCTTTATGAGAGTCTGTAAACATTCATTCAAAGATATGCATTTTTCGTAACCCAGCATCCGTCATCTCGTACCCTACATATGTAAACATAAAAAATGGATCACATAAAACATTTATCTAGTGGCGAAAATAATTAGTTTCGCCCTTACTGCAGCAAATAATGATGATGATTTGTATCTGGATTATAATAAATATCTGCGCTTAAAAACACAAACCATAGGCTCCATTTACAAGAAAATATTCTCCTTTCCCATTTTGCTGAATTTTGGATACGTAGAGGACCAAGAAAAAGCATCGCGGCTAGCTCTTGGTCAGCGTGCTCGCTTTCCATTACGCGGGTCCCCGGTTGGATTCTCGGTCGAGGCAAGTTTTCCTTGCAATGTCCCAGTATATGTTGCTGTGTGACGATGAGAACATTCACTTCTCAGGTTGAGAAGATCGGAATACGGCGTGGGAATACTACGTGCTAGCCACACTAACCCATGGTTGCGAGGCAGGGACGTCGCCGGTAGGCCTGTGCTAGTTCACGGGCTATCGCGCCAAGTACATACATACATAAGGGATCAAGAAAAACATCTCGCGTTTTTGTGTTGCTGTTTTATTCTTTTGAGCGAAAAATGTGTTAAAGCGTTCACACTCGCCCTACAAGGTAGAAATGATTTACTGTTTCCCGAAGAAATAAATCTTTCTGAACAAAGGAAGTTCCAAAATGTTGACCAAGATATTAAAAATCCACTTTAGTGCATTTTCTACTCTTAAATATCATAGGTAAATTCCCAAGCAAAAGTAAATTCAAGAAATTCTTTCATAAGTGACCCAATAAAAAGACAAACCGCTGAAAAACGTGGCACATTACATTTCAAGACAAAGCATTACAATTCATTTCATTTTATTACATTACATTTTAAGATAACGTGTTTTTACGTTGGTTTTCGGACAGCATGGTTGGGGGGAACTACCATTAAAATTATGAATTGGTATTCCCAAAGAAAAGTAGTTGTATGCAAGAAAATATGATAATAAGTAATTGTATAAACAAGTAAATAAAATCAGAACATAGAAATGGAAACATTCAAAACAGCTATACAGTTTCTACAGTAAAAATTATTTCAAAAACGAGGATGAAACAAATATTTTTGCAAATTGCGTGGATCACAAATCAGACAAATAATGAGCACACAAAACACCAACCATACCGTAACGATTCGATTTTATTTATTTTGCCAAAAAATAGTGAAAACTGCATGTGACGTATGGCGGAGAAGTACAATTTGCACACATTTTCTTGAACTACAAAATCTCTTCCCCTCAATTTATTTGAATGATAAATAAAGTAGCACAAAGCGAGGTTAGAAAGATTTGGAAATTAGACATTTCAAAACTGATTTTAAAAAATCTCCTCACTTACGCATAAACAGACGTTAATGCGCGGCGACAACTGCGCAATTTACAAACAGCGGCGATGGCAGAGCAGTATAATCACGACATATTGAACGTGAATATAATTAAGAGGGTATGTTTTAATTTTTCACATACATTATTATACAAATTTTTCAATAGGTCTAAAATATTTTTTTAAGAAAATAAAAGTATAAATGCAGTGGTACTTCGTAGTTCATTTCAGTTGAAAAAGTGAAAAATGATCATCTCCCTTACAATTTTTAAATCTACATTCTCTAATAAGCAGGTTCTTTCAGCTCCTCCGACCTATTGAAAAGGCGAGCAGTTGTTAGGAATAGTAATGCGTTCCGTTCCCGGATAATGTAATAATTTAACGACGATGGTCGATGTTTACGAGAAAACAAGCACTAACTACAATTATCTGCAGGGAGATTTACTTCACTTTCTTGAAGTCACGTTTCATTATACTGTGGTAAGCTGCTCTGATTTCTACCGCGAGCGAGGGCGATCATCACAGGTGTCCATCATTGCGCTCTCCACAACATAGGGCAGACCGCAGGTGACCGCCTGGCTTGCTGAGAGAAATCCCGCGAGCAACGGATGAAGCAAAATAAAATTTTCATCGGAGTTCTCTTCTCCCAAGATTTTGAAATCGTGGGATTGTTACTAGAAATTATTGCTCTGTTTCGAGTGTTTAACGTGCTTTTCTTAGATGCCGCGACCTTTTCCACGTACTCTCCAGTCGTGAGCAGTACTGTCGGATGGATGCTAAAGTCGTTGTGCCCGAGTCCCCATTCCGAGCAACGCGCCCAGTGAAAGTACCGGCATCGCCTCACGTCGGTCCTGGTCACCGACGGCCCATGCTGCGCGTTGCCCAGCGCACCTCGTCTCCTCGCCCTGTCCCCTTCTCCTCCTCGGTCGCCGCCGTCGGCCCCTCCCCCGCCCCCGCTTCGAGGAGAGCGACCTGGATCCTCTGCGTGGCGCCTGCCGCCTCCCCAGCCCCCGCCCCCACGACGCCGCCGGCTACGGCGCCGCCTCCACCTCCACCGTCTCCTCCGCGTGGCCACCTCCGCCGCTGTCTTCACCGGCGTCTGTCCCATCCTCCGCCACCGCTGCCTCCGCCGCCTGCGTCGTCTCCCGAGAGCGAAACGGCGCGGCGGCGCTGCCGGCTGGGAGACGTGGAAGCATATTGGAAAGGAAGCGCCCCAACAGTTCCTGGCCGAGTGAAAGAAAGAGGGGGGCCCCGCGGAGGGGGAAGGTGCATCCGAAGAGAGCGGCAGGGGTCGTGGGAGGGGAGAGGGAGATTCGCTCCTTCCTCGAATCCCGCGGTGGTCGCGCCGCCGAAAGGTTTATAAGGAGCGGTGGACCCCGACGGAGAGTCAGTTACCACTCGTCTTCCGAGCTCGTCCGGAGCCATCGGGAGTCGACAATGAAGGTTTTCGTGGTAAGTTGACTCTCGCGAGTCGCAGGGATCGTCGCAGTGCATCGTGTCTCCAGCCAGTGACTGAATTGCGCGAGCCTATAACTGTACCAGAGCAGGCCGCATGCACGCAGCAGTCCTGTGCATTTCTTCAGTTACAAACAAATCGTGCGTAGCTTTGAATTTTGAAAGAAGCCGTTTTGGAAGCGTGTGGCGTTTACATTTCACAATCATGAAAATGTAACTAGACAAATTCGGTATATCTCTAGTTCTCTGGTTGAAATTACTCATTTTGGAACCATCCTAGACGAGATCTACGTTAGATCAGAACTCATACGAGATGAAAATTGGAAGAAACTAGTTCCTACAAACCACAAAATTTTTTAAGCGTTTCTTCCCTAGGCCAGTCGTCGAACTATAGGTAAATTTTTGGGGATGGATTCGTGTTTAATCCACTTGTCATTCTAGTTGATACGTGTAAGTAGATATGTAAGTATATGTTAGAAAAAGTTAAAATAGGGTGGTATGTTACATTTTTTACTGTACATTTATGAACTTCAAACATTTCTTCTAGGCACGGCGTGCATTCCAGTCGCGTGTGTCTTCTGCGCTTAGTCTTTCACTTCTTGGCGCAATTCCTAGTGTGCCATGAGAGTTGAAGTGTGACAGAAGTCGGTCTCCAAGTTAATGCTCCGCATTCTCTTTGGCAGAGAACCAGAAACGAATAAAATTAATTCAGATAAGATTGTACGAAATAGTTGAAGAAAATATTTCTCTTATGGAATCCTGATTCCGATCAAAATCATAAAGACGATACCTAGACGTGTTTGTTTCCTTGAGTTAGTACTATGCTACAGTACGAATGTGATATTGTAAGTCGTAATTTTCAATTGTACTCATTATACTGATTCAGATTATTTCAATAGATTTTAAGAACTTATTTGAGCATCTTTCTGAAATTTAAAAATAATCGCAAAACATATGTAGGTAATTCAATGTTACACAGATTTAAATTCACACACGGCTCCGTAGAATTTAAAACCCCGGCTTGCAGCTACAAGAGTTATTAAACAATGGATCAGGTTTATAGTAGCCTACATAAAAATTCGAATGCAAATGAGCAAACTAGATTTTTTTACTCTCAAATAATACTTTGATTGATTTCTTCATTAGTTACGATGTGTTTGCAATCCTTAAAAACTTCAATTGACACATCATATTCGTCTTTTTCACAGATAATAGTTTTCTATTTTATTATAATTCATTTACAAATATGTGCACGTTCATATGGATGTATAGACAAGGTCAAATGCTCAAATAATCGAATTACTTTCATGTAGGAAAAGCATTATACGATTCTTTCATTAATAAGAGAGATTATCAACGCCTCGTTGATGACATACAGCCACAGATTATTTAAACGACAATGCGAGACATAATTTAATGCCAATAAATGGGTAACTTCGTTTTACAAGACGTGCATTCACATTTTAAAATGCACAATCGGGAAGCTGAGCAAAACTTGTCTGCCTGTCATAGGTAACCGCCTTGCTGGCCCTGTCAGTTCACGCCCGCCCTGAAGCGGGCTACTCGTACAGCCCTCCGTCCTCGTCGTACGGAGCACCCTCTGGAGGTGGTGGAGGCGGCGGCTTCGGAGGTGGCCACGGAGGTGGCTTCGGAGGCGGTGGCGGCCATGGAGGCGGCTTCGGAGGAGGCGGTGGTGGCGGCTTCGGAGGAGGCCATGGAGGTGGCTTCGGAGGAGGAGGTCTTGGCGGCGGCGGAGGCCTAGGCGGCGGCGGAGGCTTCGGCGGCGGCGGTGGCTTCGGCGGCGGCGGTGGCTTCGGAGGCGGTGGTGGCTTCGGAGGCGGCGGTGGTTTCGGAGGCGGCGGTGGTTTCGGAGGCGGCGGTGGTTTCGGAGGCGGCGGCGGTGGCGGCGGCGGAGGCGGTGTGCAGATCCACAAACACATCTACGTCCATGTTCCACCACCAGAACCCGAATTCGTCCGACCAGCACGCCCAATCCCCGCGCCCGCCGCTCCTCAGAAGCACTACAAGATTATTTTCATCAAGGCCCCCACTCCCCCCCCCCCGACCGCCCCCATCATTCCGCAAATCCCACAAGACGAGCAGAAGACTCTCATCTACGTTTTGGTCAAGAAACCCGAAGAAGCGCCAGAAATCTCCATCCCACACCAGCGCCCACGGCGCCATCCAAACCCGAAGTCTACTTCATCCGCTACAAGACCCAGAAAGAAGCTGGAGGCGGTGGCGGTATCGGAGGTGGCATCGGTGGAGGCATCGGAGGAGGCATCGGAGGAGGAATCGGAGGAGGCCTCGGACTCGGTGGCGGACTCGGCGGTGGACTCGGTGGTCTTGGAGGCATCGGCGGCGGCCACGGTGGCGGTGGCCACGGTGGCGGTGGCGGCGGTGGTCATGGCGGTGGCCACGGCGGAGGCATCGGCGGACCCACGGGCCCGTCCTCTAGCTACGGCGCCCCTCCGTCCTCCAGCGGAGGCCCGTACTAAGGCACCCCGCCATCGACCCGGCCGGGCGTCAGCCAGTACCTGCGCGAGCGCGCGGCGCCTTCGGAGTCTCAGCCGCCGTCTACAACTTCTGATAGCCGAAGGCGCCACCCCGACGGATCGTGGCTGCATCGCGCTCCACTCCATCTTACGTTTACCGGGGTTTCTTCCCTACAACATCTCAAGTGTTGTATACTATAGTACAGTCTCGAATGGTAATATTCTCTGATTCTATTGTACTGAGATGAAACTCGCAAGTTTTTCCGATGCTACTGCATCATCGATTTTGTATGACGAGGATACTCTTGTACTTAATCAGTCAAACCCAAGACTTTATAATGTATAAAGAGTTGTATTGTTTTCTGTGCAGAGTATTATTTTTATTTTTGTACGTCGTAATATATTTTGTAGTTCTAGATTTTTGCAAGAAAATGGTGACAATAAATGCATTTTTGTAAGAAAATAAAATGTAATGTTATTAATGAACTCCTCAATTCTCCTTCATATCTCATGAATCCTTTTAAACATTTTGGTGAAGACTATCCAGATTAACAGAAAGATAATTTTCTTTTTACATTCTCTAAATTTTCTGTCTCAGAAAAATAAAAAAGATTACATTGTACTAGTAGTACAAATGGATTTGAAGCTAAATAAAATGTAAAATAGAAAAGTGATATCAATATGTCACTGTTTATACATAAGCCCTTCTTCACTGCTAAACTGACATTAGAAATCATAAATGTTCAAAAGAATATGTAATTGCACGAGCCTAAAAACTTTCAATTTGGTTTATAGAAACATAAGAGAAGTTAAACGAGATGCCTGTGATGTACTAGAAAACTCAGGATTCTTCGAATTCTACATGTAAAATACATTTGGAATTCCTTAGAAACACTATTTATGTTTTAACTTTATAAATAAGGTGTGTTTAGACTTGCAAAATGTGATATTTAAGGATTCCAAGCCATTTTTCTGCACAGAGGCAAAATCCATTACAGAACTACTTTACAATAAGGCTTGGAGTAGGGTTTTTTTTTTCGAGTACTAGTGGTGTAAAAAGTACAAACGATTGAAGAAATTTCCAATAACGAGAATATTTTTAAAAGTTATACCCGAAAATTATTTTTGATAGAAAATAAATTAAAGAACTGTCAATATTTTTATATAAATAAGATTAATAAATATAAACCAATAATGTATACATAGATTTTTAATTCGACAACGTAGGGACGTAATGTAACAAATAAGCACGTGTCTAATACTTGTATAGTGATACAAGTAATTTTTAGAGTAAGTACACCGCATTGCCATCTGTTGGGCAAAGGCAAAAAGCAGAGAACATACAGCGAGTCCCGTTTTCTTTTACAGATGGGATGCGTTGGCTTTCCTCTTATTGCATTTCATCAATTAACGATATAAATTGTTTCAATAATTCTCCAAGGATCGAAATAATTTGAAAATCAAACTGACAGCAGTTGTAATTACATTATTGCTAATAGACCAAAATGTTACATACCTCCAACAAATTCGAACGAGGTACATTAAAGACGATACTGTAAAGCTTATATCCTAGAATGAATCAGATAGACATGCAAAGAATACAAATACAAATAAACTTTAAAATGAGTATTTTAAAACGAAACCACATATTAACAATCGAAGGAAGACGGAAACGAGAAGTGAAAGGGCAAGTCTAACCTCTCGTCGTAATGCGTAGAGCTTCCTAGTACATTACGGATGTATAAAAAAGCACTGATCATTAGAACTAACACGTATGAGTAACATGGTCACAAGTTCGTTAACCACTTTCCTTCGGTTCTAGAAACGAAAAGAAAAGGGAAAGTTTACGTCACAACGTTTATTTGCTTACGATTTCGCAGAGGGGCGTTTCTGAACAATAACAAAATCACGCGATCGTTATCATCGTCTGAACACAATTAATTGCCGTGTGTGAACGGCGTTAATTATGTAAACGTGAATACTCCGCGGTGGTTAAGACACTTTTTGTTCATTGTCACCCACGTGAGGGAAAGTGGTGGGCAGGAACCGGTTTGAGGCGCGCATCCTTCCGGCGGCATTTCTCCGTCCCTGCTCACGAGGCGCTCACGAAAGAGGCCGACCGATTCTTCCATGTCGTTTTGTGTACTTACTAGTTTTCTCCGCCTGAATGCCACAGTAGCCATTAGAAAAGGTGTGGATTAAGTCATTAAATGCACGTACACCTTTCCATTCTTATGACGCATATCACTAAGAATCAGTCCTAATTCCCTGTTGAATAGGTTCACACATTCCCTGCTGCTGAGATAGTTGGAAATATAACGGGCTAGGATTCTCGAAAAATACCATTCACTCGTTCATCTTCATGAACAATGTTATCTCCTTGGAATGTAAGATTGATGACCAAAATTATATTTATGTGGAAAATACCTTTTTTAAATTTAAATATATTTTAAATTAGGTACTATAGACTTGATGTGAAATATTTCTTCATAGTTATTCCCTTAAAATAATTTAAGACATAATTTAATTCTTATATGAATTTTTTATATAAAAATGAAGTTTCGTAGGCAAATATTTTGAATTCCACCATAAAGTTAGTTAATTGTAATATTCGGAACGAAGAAGATTCATTAAGTTTAATCGAACCCGGTAACAAACTAATGGAGCTAAAACAGCACGTACTTACTCGCCCGTATTTTCACGCAAAATTACACAAAAAAAACTCAAATATTCGAAAAATTGTCCATGATCTTGTACAATCTATCTTGTACATCTATCTTTAAGGAATAGATCTCATTCAGCGAAAAAAATTATCTTCATAATTGTAGTTGTAGGAAGATAATGAAAAATTTTGAATATTTGCCATTTTCAAAAAAATCAAAGTTTTCAATGAGCATGAGATCTGCCCAATTCTCTTAAACGCCCTTCACACTCTCCAACAATAAAATTTAATCAAAAACGATGGAGCCATTTTTTGAAAATCTTGAAAATGTCCCAGGGGCTTCATGTAAAGTACCTCCAAAATTAAAATATCGGTTTCAAATCAAGGGGCCGCGACATCAGCCATACCGATTGGGGAATGTCATGTTTGGAGAAAAATCCGATGAACGGTTTAGCCGCTAGCGTTGTTCACAGACGGAAGGACAGACAGACGTTTTGGCCGTCATTCGAAGTTTCGGTATCAAGGCTCCACAAAACATAAATTCTGGCTGAACTACATGTTAGAAGATTTTTTTTCTAGATTTAGCAACTGGATTTATCCACTTTTTTGTTACCAGGGTCTGTAATAAGAGTTATTCTGCCAAAATTCGCCTTTTTTCCGAGCAGCGTTACATAACTTTCCCTCTACTGCGTATGCGGTAGCGAGAAAGTAAAAGCCTTGATCAAATCAGTAAATCAGTAATTCGGGTATCAACAAAATACAATTGACACTGGCCTCCATAAAGAACTTAGAACAAAAGAACTTATTTTATAGTATGTTCAGAACAAAGAATTTTGTGTTATAGATTACCAATGTTATGATTGAAGTGGCACATTTTCGATCCTAGCTTGATCGAATATGATAGCTAGGTCGAATTCAGCCGCAGTGTCAAGGAGAATTCTAGAGGTCGACTGCCCAGAACAGTTATTTTCCGTGGTTAGTTCCATTAATACTTCCGCAGCAGTACCCCTAACAGACGGGCCACGGACCGTGCTTCTTTCTCCTGTCCTCGCCACTAACTTACATCCACTTATACTTACAGTAAAATTCACTACCACCCGTCAGGAGATCATTCGAGAGCTTAGTCCTGGCTGGGAAGGTGCCTCGCAAGGAGAGTTATCAGGAGGGGAAAAACCGCTCACCAACGTGTAGGTCGGCGCCAGAATTCATGTTCCGGTATGGGAGGAACACGCCATCGCCCAGGTAAAATATGCACTTCACTCCCGAGGACTAACAACCAAAAGAGTCAGTGGCATAGCTGCAGCTCTACTTCGGACAGGGGCAATATTAAAATGTGCAATACAAAAATACATAAGAAAACACATGCTGTACGGAGAGGAAACGACACAAATTGGAAAATAAGCTCTTAAGACAATTTTAAGCATATTTTGTCTAATAAACTACTTGGATATTCTGAATGGCTGAGCCACAATAAACACTCAAAAGTTGGTTTGAAAAAATGCTTTCTAGGCAAAAGTTTGTATTGCAGAAGCAAAGAAAACACTCCAGACACATGTAAATTGTTTATTATTTACAAAAAATTAATATCTTTGTTCAGAAAGAAAAATTAACCCGGAAATAAAAAAGCACTCAATTTAAACAATTCGACTTTTTCTATTTCTGAACGCACTCCGCTTCAACATTCGTGAGTACGTCTTTTGGTTGTACTTTTTTCTTTTCTTGTTTGAATGCGAGCACATGTCATTTCCTTTATCAGCGTCATCTCGGAAACGAACTCGGCAGACACCGGATCTCGAAGCATCACGATCTGCAAGTATGCCAAAGTTGGAATGTCAGTTCACATTAATTGCAGGGCCGGATTTAAATATTGTGGGGCTCCCAAGCACAAAATTGTGTTGCCCCTTGTAAACATACCTCCTCCTTTATTAAATAAAAATCTTGTGTTAATTTAAGTTCTCTCTGTACAAATGCAAATGAAAGTAATAATTTTACATACAATTTTACATTCATTATATTTATTATATTAAATACATTTAATGTTACAAAATATGTTATGCATTATGTTATGCAAAATATGTTTTGCATAACATATGCATATGTCATGCAAATTTTTCCGAAGGATAGGGCCCCTCATGGATGGAGGCACCTAAGCAAGTGCTTGTTTTGCTTATAGGTAAATCCGGCCTAGATTAATAGAATAACTGAATTGTAAGATAATTCAATTCAGTTGCGTCAAATTGGAAGTAAGGCCACATGAACAGAAAAGCCATTCAAGGTCGGTGCAATTCTCATTATAACAAACTTTCTGAAGAGGAGCTTTGGGAAATGATCAGCGAAAAGAACTCCTCGAACTTAATGGTAGCTGAAGCGAAACTGCGCCCTGGAGCAACTTCAATGTCAAAACTGTTAATGGCGCTATAATACTTCAACAAGCTCTAGTAGAGAGGGCATTCGAACGTGATACGAACTGGATATAACTTCGAAATTTAAGAGAGAAATAGAAGCAGCAACTCTTCCTATTTGAACATGAGAACGAAGGCGATGAAAGAAAAAAAATACCAAATCTTGAATTCAATAACTTTCAACTTTGAGAACTTTCAAATATTGTTTTATTTCTTCTCTTTGGATGTTAATTGTGAATTCTGTTTGTAGTAGCACTTCTTCACTTCTACTGCAATTGTTTTTCAGATACTTTTTCTTTCTTTTTAAAGTTTTTTCGATACCGAGGAACCTAACCCACCTTCCTTCATTAAAGATAAACTCAACATTCGCGGATTTGACATTCGCATTCCTTTGTGAGAACCTAACTCCCCCGAATGTTGAGGGATTACTGTATTACAATATTATTGTAATATTTCCGAACATTATTTCGTCTCAGGTGATGATGAACCTAAGATGCGAGAAAGTTTACTTCAAAATTACGTTTAGTACTCCTAATTTTGTTAGTTAAGTGCTTTAGCTCTCTGCAAGTTACAAAAGTACTAAATAACGTCAATAAGTATTAATAGCATATCAAAAGACAATCTAAAAACATTTGAATTTGTAGAAGAAAAAGCAAGTAAATTCAGTGCACTTACAATATATGTATGTGCAAATGAATGATTTTTGAATAAAAATTAAATAAAAGAATTTCTGAAAGTAATAACGTCCTCTATCTACTCGTAAAGGAAGGTCAATTTTGCTTTTTTTTCCCTTCCTTTCTTTCTTTTTTCTTTCTTCGTCTTCTTCTTTTTCAAAAAACCAACTCCCGGCAGGAAGAGAGCAGGAGCACCAAGCCGCCGCTCTTAAGTGGACGTTTCGCGCTTGGCAAAAATTGATAATATTCGGGATTTTAAAAAATACTTTCAGGGCATATGAGCAGTTAATGTTTGGGTGGCGCAGTATCCCTCACATATACATTCAGCTAAAAAAAGGAAGTGTTTCCATATTCCAATTCGGACCATTCCATTTCGATAAGTCAATCCTGAGCCAAAGGAATGGTCACTAGTTTTAATGGTATCGCAAATCCCATTAAAACTAGTGGGTGTGACAATAGCACGTATTTTCTCGCAATATTTCCATATATATATATATATATGGAAATATTGCGAGAAAATACGTGCTATTGTCACATGAGTATATATATATGTATATATATATACATATGTATATATATATACATATATATATATATATTGAAACGTTCCTCTTCGAGTTCATTTGGGCTCTGAGTTTTGGTACATTCATCGGAAAGAACACACATTGAAATATAAAGAACCCGGACAATACTTTATTTTACAGCGATTCATACACTCGGTGTGACACTTCTCCACATTACTAATATCACATGTTAACAAACCACAGCTGAGCTTTCCCTGTTTCTGATATTAACTGCTAACAAATCACAACTACACTTCCTTTTTCTAATATTAACCTTTAACAAATTACAACTGCACTTTCCACTTTCTAATATTGACTGCAAACAAATCACAACCACACTTCCTCTTTATTCTTAAAACACTATTCCATACACAAGGGAAAAAGAAAACCTGATATTTTACGTGGGCGATTCATTTAGCTTCCAGGCGAGGCAGGCGAGGTGCCGTCCCCCCTCCAGATCGGCATTGCTCGGCTGCCCTCGGTCAGCGTCGTTACCCGGAGCCACGACCGGACGCCGCTGCTTGCAACTCGGGGCACACGCGCATCCGTACAATGCTCCCTCCAAAACACTTTTCTTCCAAGCACTATTTATGTTTATTTTGTCCATCCCTTTCACACTGTCTAGTCGGTGGACACACTGCTCATCAGCACTCAATTTCCAGTCCTCGCCGAATGTTTTATAATCACATGCGCCGACATGTGGCGAAATTAGCTTCTGAACTGATATATCGCACTTGCTCAGTTCTTTATATTTCGAACTTCGGTTAGCTGTCGAATATTCTTCGTATTTATCTACACACTTATTCCTATGTCCACTGTTCAATATTACACTTAACGTTTCCTCAGTCCCTAGATTACTATACAAAATCACTCCAGCCAACGCGCCTCTCCGTATCTTACCGAGTTCTCTTACCCACTGACTATCCCATGATCACGATCCCGCTCTCGCTGGCCGCGCTATTGAACAGGGTCGGCTGCCGCTTCATTTTGCTAAATGTATAATAATAATAATAATAATATAATAATAATTCGTTTCAATATATATACTGTGACGGTACTCCGCCAACACAATCCTTTTTTGTTGTGGTGGGACCTGAAAAGGCACAGGGGTCTTGGCTGGGAGGAGCCGTGACTCGGGATCACATGTGAGGTGAATATTAGCAACCCCTTTTTGTAACAATTTTGGATTATTCCAGATAATGAAACTCCCACGTCCAACAAATACAAATACACAATAAATCAAAATACTGATCTTCCCAGATATCATTGATGAATTACCAAACTCAAAACTATTAGGCCTTTTGCGATGGGATCCCTCGTTTGCTGAAGGTAAAAAGCATTTACTGTACAAGAAACACATAGTACTTTACCATTTCCCCTTCCAAAAAGGCTTAAAATTACTTTACAAAAATAATCAATTCCTTTTCTTCTTCTCTTGATTGAAAACTATGTTACATAATATAGCAATTTTGATTTACATTTAACTGTCTTTCTCCTTTTTTCGACTTGGAACATGGAAACTCTGATTAATCACTTCCCTCCCCGATTCAGGTAATCAGTTCTCATTACTTAAATATGTCCACTCCTTTTCTTTCTCTTTTCACTCTCCCCAAAACGAAGTCTGTAATACTTTACGTGCGCCGTCCGACGGGTCTGCTGCAAAAGGTCGCGCACACTCGCGCGCCGCTACCTCGGAAGCCCGGCCGCCACGCGCCGCCAGGGGCGAACTCCAGCCGGCCCCGAGCCCTCTCGCGTTGCCTCCACAGCACGTCCAACCACGTTCCGTCTTCTCTGCTTCTCGTCCGACTCCCGAATTCTTATACCGTTCGTGCGTCCGTATCCTCAAGCGCGGCAGTCGACACGAGCCTATCGTTTCACTGCGGTCCTCGGTTCGCACTATCTGCCGTGTGATAACCACTTAACTCAGTTTTCTAAAACTCACTTTTAATAAACTTAACTTTGTCCATTCTAGCTATTTCATTACAGTTCATCTTCTATTCCTGCCTTACGAAATATCACCTTCACTTTTAGCATTCAACCGTCTTCTCTCCCGAATCTAACATCTGCCTACTCTAGATGCCGCCGCCTAGATACTGACTAGGCACCTCCGTCCGGTGACGCTGCTCAGGCCCAGAAGCAGAGCGATTCCCTTATGGTCAGCCGCACTTCCCCTCTTTTTCCCTCTCACTACCTGACAAGAGTGGGGGTCACTCTCCTATCTGCCCCGCCGGTACCCTTCTCGCCAGCGAACGCTTCTCCGGACGCGCCCAGCTTTGCGCGGTCTTTTGAATTCTTGTTCTTCCTTTTTCGTCTCTTCCTTGTCTTTTATCCTCACCCTCATTCACGTATCACAATATATATATATATATATATATATATATATATATGGGTTTTGTTGGATTTCTTTCTTACAAGGGAATGCCGGGATGTGACATGTCGAAACATACCTTCATATTTTTTCATTGAATGTACATGCCCTTTTGATCTCATGGTGTAAATTTTGGGTGCCGATACACATTAAAAGTCAATTAAAATATATCCTGAATTTGCGAATTGTCCTTTTGTTTTCGCCGGTGTGAAAATGGCCAACCCTGCAAAGCAGGCGTTACCCAACGCTCTCGCTTGTGACTCAACACCACCGCTCGCCGCAAGCGGTGGACTCTGCTTCCATGGTCGTTTCCAGCGAGGGGCAGGCGGGGAGTCAGCTGCCGCTCCTAGCAGCAAAAATAATAAAACTAATAACACTAATTATAACTGTATATGAAGTCTAAACTATTAATAAAAGTTATTTTCCGAATTTTAGTTTTATCTGTTATTCACTTTTGTAAGAAATACGTCGTTATAAACAAGTGTGAATAGAAGTTTGCAACATGGATCATTAGACGCTCAGGCATTCAATTTACGCGCCGTGTCGTGCTACGTCAGACTTCTCTCCCCCCCACAAAGCTTCCTACTCCCCACTACTTGCACTTTCGGCATTGTCGCGTGCAGACGGTCGGCTCGTAAATGCAGAATGCCCGCGGGAGCAGGCGTTGTACACGCCTGCCTTAATGAATAGGAAGGCTCCAGGTCAAGATGAAATCTACAACGGAATTTTGAAGTTTGGAGGCGAGAGATTAAAAGAACCGCTGAAAGTATTATTTAATAAAATATTAGAAATGGGAGATGTGCCAAGAGAATGGATCATCAGTACTACGATACCGATCTTTAAAAAAGAGAAGAGAAATGACCCTAACAACTACAAAGATATAACGCTACTGATTAGTATATTAAAATTATTGACGAAAATAATACTGGCAAAATTGCAACCATATTTCAAAATCAATGAGGAACAACAAGGATTCCGAACAAACATATCAAGAACAGACAGATCAATAATAGTCCGTCAAATAGTCGAGAAAGCGATCGAATATAACAAGCCCATTCTTGTGTTTTGTAGACCTCAAGAAGGCATTTGATCGAGCTAGGCTACGAGACGTGATTACAATTTTGAGGAACAAACTAGTGCCTAAAAATTTGACAGAAATCATTGAAGCTACATATACAGACGTCAAAATTAAAGTAAAAGTAGGAGGCCTAACTACAGATGAAATAGAATGTGCGGGTGGAATACGCCAGGGCGAATTCCTAAGTCCAATAATCTTCAACTTGATAATGGATAAACTAATTGGAAGCGTAAAAAGCAATGGAAGGCTACATGATGGGTAATAATCAGATAAATATACGTCATCTGTTACGCAGTGCTTCTGCAGAAGATAATCTGCAAAAACTATTGTATAAATTCATAAAGACAGAAAAATTATTTAATATGATGGTCTCAACGGAAGAAACAAAATCGATGGTAATATCCAATGGAGCCTCTAAGATGTAAGTTGGAAATAGAACGGAAACTCATCAAGCAAGTGATGAAGTTCCAGTACCTGTGAGTGGATATCTCCAGCGATCGCCATACATACAAAGACGTAAGGGAGCAGGCCATGAAAGGTTCTTTCATATCAGGATACTTAAGAGATGTAACTTGGAAAAATAAATACCTTAACATAGAAGGTAAAGTTAAAATCTACAAGGATAATGGTAAGACCAGTTCTGACAATTGGAGCTGACATCCGGGCTCATACGACGAAAACAAAAATAACTACAGTAATCACTCGACATCCGCAGATTCGCTATTCGCGAGTTCCGAACTTTCGCGATTAGAGATATGCTACCAATTTTAACATTCGCGACTTCAGCATTCGCGAGTGCGTCTTTCAGTCGTACATTTTCTTTAAGCGAGCACATTTCATTTTCTTTATCAGCGTCATTTGGGAACCGAACTGGGAAACTTGACAGACACCGGAGCTTAAAGTATCACGTTCTGCAAAAATCTCAAATTTGTAATGTCAATTCACATTAATAGAAAAACAAAATTGTAAAATAATTCAATTCACTTGGGTCAAGTTGGAGGTAAGGGTTTTGGTCACAAGAACAGAAAAGTCATTCAGGACCTGTGCATCTGTCATTGCAATGATTTCACTGGAGAGTAGCTTCGGGAAATAATCAGCAAAGAAAACCCCATCGAACGTAATGATGAACTAACGGAAACGAAACTACGTCCTGGAGAGAAATAGAAGCAGCAACTCTTCCACATTTGGATATTAGAATGAGTAAGATGATGAAACAAAAAATAACCAAATCCTATATCCAATCACTTTCAACATTGAAATAAGTTTCAAATATTGTTTTATTTCTTCTCTTTATAATATTAATTGCAAATTTTGTTTGTACTAGTGCCGACACAGTTCTACTGCAATTCTTTATCATTTCTTCTTTCTTTTTTAAACAGTTTTTCGATATCCAGGAACCTAATCCATGTTTTTTTCATTAAAAGATAGACTCAACATTCGCGGATTTGACATTCGCGATGATTTTCAGGAACGTAAACCTCATGAATGCTGAGGTATTACTGTATATCGATTAGTAGAAATGAACACACTACGATCGATTGTAGGAAAACCAGGAATGACAGGGTAAGAAATCAGGATGTAAAAAAACAGTTTAAAATAAATGATGTAACAAAATTTGTGAAAAGAAGAGGAAAAAAGAATGGAATAACCATATTACACGAATGAGCGGTGATAGACTGGTGAAGGTAGCCAGGGATATGATGTCATTAGGAAGCAGAAAGGGCGTGGAAGACCGCAGAAAAGATGGAGAGAAAATCTGCAGTCAACATCTAGTGAATTCCCAGGATGAAGCGTGTAGAAAAACAGGTGTATAACCTACATAAGAGAAGAAGAAGAAGAAGAAGAAGTTTGAGTTTTTATTGCGGCTCAGACATTCGAAATCTCGAATGAGTTTACTAGACAAAATATGCTTCACATTAACTTAAAAGCTTATTTTCAGTTTCATTGTTTCTTCCCGGGATACCCTGAATTTCATGCAAAGTTACACGAAAACTAGTCGTATTTTCGAAAAATTGTACATCACGTTATTTCAAGATCTGACTTTGAACAACATAATATATTAAAGAAAATCTTATACATTGCAGTTGTACGAAGGTGATGTGAAGTGTATTACTGCAAGATCAATACAACTAAATAATTTACAGTAGTTTTGACGGTTCTAACAGTTAATGTAGCATTCAAGCTGTACAAATCATTTGGTAAAATTAATATACAAATTACAATAATCCTCCTTAAACAGATTATCAGAGGTATGTTCGGGCTGATATAACTCACAATCCGTGTTTTCAAATTGTACGTTTATCCTGACGAGTTCAATTATGTGAATATAAATTTTAAATTAGAAGTTCCTAATCTGCATTGCTCGTTTTATTCGAATACGGCGGGTTTATGAAATCTCTTGGACTGCATTCGGACGTGATCTGCCAAACAACAATGGATGGTGGGTTGCCTACGCATCAGGGGCAAATTATTACGAGGCACTTTCCTTCCCCCGGTAAGCTTTAGCTACTCCACTGATTAAATGTTAATTTCTGCTTTCGAATTCAAACACTCTTCTTCCATTTGAAGGTCTTCAAGTTTTTCAAAAAGTGAAAGTTCTCGGGTCATTCCATGCTAAATCAACAAGGATCCCAGCCCTGACAGTTTCTTATTTTTTTCAAACTTCCTGAAATACTCTTTAAAGTGCATAAAATGACGCTTATGAAGGTTGTAACAAATATAGTTTCCTATTTACAATGATTTGAAATTCGTAAGAATCGCGAAATAGCTGCGCGCAATGCTAAACAAAAACTTTATTATCTCAGTTGTTTTCAAAGGTAAAAAATTGTTCATATATCATTTTAAAGCGTATAAATGAGGCTTTTGGACACATGTTGAAGAAACAATGTATAGTTTTGTAACGTTTCCAAATTAACCAATACATATTTTAAAATTTATTTATAGAAAATGCATATTTTTAAAATCAGCGAAAAAATATATTTGTAGTCTTAATTATATAACGAGTGTACAAAAAGTTTGGATCTGGGATGATAATGGCATCGGGAGTTACAAATTATTGAAACAGCACATGCGTCTCATGAACGTCATGAACTGATTGTTTCTACTTCCATTGATCAACGTCTCACATTGAAATTAGATTAGTAAGGCTGAACTTTTCCTCCAATATACATATTATAAGATAAAATTAGCTATTTTTTACTCAGAAGAGAGGTATAATGTAAAGTTGTCTGAGAAACAATGATAATGGTAAGCACTTTCGGAAAGGACATTTAATTCAAAAATTGGTACTTGCCACTTGAAATTTCTATTTCCGATGATTCCGATTTGAAGTTCAGATCTCAACATGCGGTGCTGTGATGAGTCTTCACTACATGAAAATGTCTTTGCGAGCACGACTGCTTTTTTTCAGAGGGCGGAAACAATTAAATTTACAATTGCCTAAAACGGGTAGCGCTATTGACAATCTTCCAAGTCCCTAGCTTCTGTTCATTTGTTCATCAGTTCTTTAAGCAACATTTTCATTTTTCCGGTTTTCCTTCCAACTCCCAATAATATAGTTCTCTGTGAGTTTGTCCTGATATGTACTGAAGCTCTACAAGCTAGCAAGAGTTGCAAACGCTTAGAAGAGTCCCACCTAATTCATCATAGGCATTTTTTCCATGAGATGATGCACGAAATTGCCATTCCGCATTTATTTCAATCCTCGTTATGCAATGAAAGATTCACGATATTTTGCTTGTTTTATGTTGTGTACAAGATCCGTCAAAGAAACAATTCTATGGAGACAATTTCCAATGCTTTGCTTCAAAAAGTGAATCAGTTGTCGCTGGAAGAAATGCATAGACATTTGTCGCGTTACAAGCAATCTGAAACAATAATTAAATTGTCACGCAATTAATTTGGACAAGCTAATCTGAAGTAGACAACAAAAGGATGCAATGTGGCCTGAGAATTGTTTCATTGAAATCCTTGCAGTTCATCTTTTTTTTTTTTTAAATTTATTATTAAAGTCGCATCGACTACTGAGGTCATTAGCGACTACTTTAAGTACAACTTTACAATATTAACATGGCAACTTTACAATAGATATGAAAATTTACAAATATTACAATATGTGTGAGTATGTAGACACAGACATTACAGGTATTTTGATGTTACAGAATTAGTTTCTAGTATCCATACCAATACACCTATTACAATTAGATTTCTTTAAGAATGTTGCTGTCTTTACAGAATTTTAATATTTTATTTTGGTAGTCGATGGATGATAGCATCAGTTCAGGGTTTTGCTCATCTTCTAGGCATGTGTGTCTGCTGTACTGAAACATAGGACATTGAGTTAAAATGTGTTCAAAGTTAAGAATGGTATCACAGTTCTGGCAGGTAGGTGGGGGATTTCCAGTTAGCAAGTGTTGATGACTGAACTTGCAATGACCGGTTCTTATTCTTGTTATTGTCACCTGATCTTTTCTTGAAAATTTTTTGGAGGTTTTCAGGGAGTAAAAATTGTTAACGTGTTTGTGTAGAGGGCTGGATTTCATATTTTTCCAGAGGTTGCTCCACTTTTCATCCATTGCTTTCTTGATGTGGGTCCATAAATCCTTGCAAGTGTGTGATATTGTTAAAATACTTCCTGTTTCAGGGCTTACATTTTCTTCTTCAAGACTCATTGTATTATGTTCAGGGGTTGTTTTGTAATCTGGTATCCAGGCAATTATAAGACTTCTTTTAGATTGTATAATGTCATGATATATTTCATGAATAATGTTTATCATTGGTAGGCCAGGGTAGTTATTGAGAATGTTGTTTATTGCTTCAAGAGAAGTGGAGAATATGACAAACTTGTTATTTCTGAGTTTCTGTGACATTTTGAAGGCTGTCATTATAGAGCATATTTCAGCTGTAGTAGTACTAGAGTAGGAATGCAGTCTGTTTATAATTTTAACATCTTTGGTAATTGTAGTTGCATATTTTCCATCTCTCTTATTGGTAACTTTAGTATAGATTTTATAGGAGTCTTGGTATTTATTTTCTATTTCATTAAGTTTTATTTTCCTATAGTTTTTAGCCATTTTGTTTATTTGAATAGTGTCTAGTGTTGTATCTGTTACTATTTCAGGAATTGTCCATGGTGGTATACTATTATTTCTTTTTTCCATTAGTATATGTTCCTGAAGGTTTAACTGTCTCAGAAGGTTTTTGACTTTGGTATATACTGGTGAAAAGCATTTTTGTTCTTTGTAGTAATTTTGAAGTTTGGGGTATATATCGTGGTAGATTATAGGGTTTTTTGATTCTGCTGATTTGATGGCATATTTGAGAGTTAGCATTTGTCTACGGTGAGCTAGGGTTGGTTCTTTGGCTTCTATTAGGATGCTACCAATGGGGCTGGTTTGAAAGCAACCAGTGCTTATTCGTAGAGCTTTGTTGTGTATAACATCAAGTTTTTGTAGGTCTTTTTTGCTAGCTGAATCATATAATATGGATCCATAGTCGATTTTGGATCGAATTATTGCTTTGTAGGTCATCAGCTGGAGATGTTTATCTGCTCCCCAGTTATTATGGGATATGCACTTGAGTATGTTTAGTCTTTTCTTACATTCCTCAGATAAGATTTGTATATGCCTTTTCCAGTTCATTTTTGAGTCAAAATGCATGCCTAATATTTTAATGTTTTGATAAAATTTTAGGTTATGTAGGTCCATTTTTAATGTAGGCTGACTCTCCATATTTTGTCTGGAGAATACTATACATTGGGTTTTGGAAGCTGAAAATTTAAAGCCTGATTTGAGAGACCATTCAAGTAGATTGTTTAGGGCAGATTGTATAATTTCTTGACTGGTTGTAATAGATGATCCTCTGCAGAGAATGGTAATGTCATCAGCATATTTCCTTATGATTACCGGATGATTGATTTCAGATCCTGCATCATTGATGGCCAACAGGAATAGAGTAACACTTAGTACAGCACCTTGTGGTAGTCCATTCTCCAAGTGTTGTACTGATGATAGGCTACCATTAACTCTCACATTAAAGGTTCTTTCTTTGGTGAAATTCTTGATGAATTGAAATATGTTGCCTTTAAGTCCATATTCCTGTAATTTTGTCATGATTATATGGGTCCACACCATGTCATAGGCTTTTTCAATGTCTAGACTCACTGCTAAAACATGTTGTTTGTTAGCAAGGGCTTCTTGGATGTAATTATCAATACTTACTAGATGAGAGGTAGTTGAGTGTCCAGCTCTAAAACCAAATTGATTGTGGGATATGATGTTTTTAAAGTCTAGAAACCATCTGAGTCTTTTGTTAATTATTTTTTCCAGGATTTTGCACATATTGCATGTTAAGGAAATGGGTCTGTAATTTTCAGTTTTAGTGGGGTCTTTCCCAGGCTTTGGTATAGGTATAACAATAGCTGATCTCCATAATTTAGGAAATACATTTTTATTCCATATTATGTTATATATTCTTAGTAGAGTTTCTTTTCCTTCCAGGGGTAGATTTTTTAAAAGAATATATGGAATATTGTCTGGTCCAGGTGAGGAGTTCCTAGTCCTGTTGATAGCAGAATTAAGTTCTTGAATTCCAATAGGGTCATTAATATGGTAATAAGTAGCCAAGTCTTGATTATTTGTAGGTTCTGTAAGGTTCTCTTGCTCTTTTTTGTGCTGTAAGAAGGCTTCTGTATAGTTTTTTGAACTAGAGTTTTTGGCAAAGCAGCATGCAATTGAATTTGCTATTTCATTATGGTCTGTAATGATTTGGTTTATTTGACAGTAAAAAATGTATTTGGTTACCTTTCTTTGTTCCTTCGATAGCTTTTATTTTTGCCCATGACTCATTTATATTATTGTGTATTGATAGACTTGAGACATAATTGCGCCAGGTGTTTGCTTTACTCTCTTTTATGGTTCTTCTTGTAACAGCTCTCATCTTTTTGTATTGTATTTTATTTTCTTCTGTATTATGTTTTTTATATTTGTTGAAGGCATGTTTGGAATTTTTAAGTGCCAATTTACATTTCTCATTCCACCAATGCACTAGTTTGGGTTTCTTTGCTAAATTGGTTGTTTCAGTTGATCCGTTTGCAGCTTTAGTTATGACATCGTTAAATGAATTGATAATAGTATCGATATTTTCTGTTTCTAGAAGGTCGTTAATTTTAGGTAGGTATTTTTTGATCAAATTATTATAAAGGTTCCAGTTTGCTTTGTTGTAATTCCGTCTTGGGATTGCTTGATCTTGGTTATGAGTATTGGGAGTATTGTGTATGTTTATAAAAATGGGGAAATGGTCACTATCATATGGGTAATCTAAGATGTTCCATGAACATTTATAGGAATATTGGGTGGAGGAGATGGAGATATCGATGGCACTGTAACTGTTGTTACTGGCATTGATGTGAGTAGGTTCTCCAGTATTAAGAACAATTGTATCTAGTTTATCAAAAATTTCCTCAAGCATAATTCCTCTACTGTCAGTTTTATTAGAGCCCCAAATTTGATTGTGGCTGTTGAAATCTCCCATAATGAGAAATGGCTTTTGCATCTTGTTAATAATATCAGTTACTTCTTGTTCAGCAAACTTGTAGCTATTTGGTAAGTAGATATTACATATATTAATTTGCACAGGTGACAGGATCCTTATAGCACTAACTTCAATGTTTGATTGAATAATCACTTCTTGATATGGAATATGGTCTTTAATGTATATAGCTACACCACCACTGGCATGATTGGTGTTACATCTGTTTTTGAAGGAGCAATTATACCCTTTGATATTACCATGCTTGGAGTCTTTGAAGTTGGTCTCTTGGATACACAGGATATCAGGGTGTGTTAAGTTACATAGGTACTGTATACTTTCTAGTCTGGGGTAAAAGCCATTTACATTCCATTGAAGAATTTTCATTGACTGGTGTTGATTTCTATACTGGAGTCTGTTTCAGTACTTGATTCATCTGCAGTATGAAGTACTGAGTTGATTTTCCTGATAATCCTGGTGAATCTGCCTTTTATGGTTTTATTGGTGAGATGCGGATATAAACTATGCATCATTTTGGTGATGGATGATATGTCTTGTGTGTAGTTACTGGCTACAAGTATAGGATCATTAGCACTGAAGGAGTTCTCTAGAAAGGATTTAAATTGTATGTAAGTAAGGGGGAAGTTATTTTGAGAGTCTTCAATGATGTGTTTGATAGGGGTTATAAGCTCTTCCATATTTTTCTCTTTCTTCTTTTTTTTCTTTTTTGGTTGTTTTGAGAGTTTTTCACTATTATTTGCTTCAGTTGTGTTGCTTACAGACATGGGGGGTGAGGAAGAGTCAGTCTGGAGGCATCTTTTATTGGTATTAAGGGAGACTATGTTGTCATTAGTTGGAATTTCTTCATTGTTTTTAGCTTCATTAGTAGAGAGTAGAGATTTAGGAGGTGGTGGAAAATCAGTTGTGGGCATTCTTGTAGTGAGATCATGGTTACTTTGTATATCTGCTACTTCAGTGTTTGTTCCATTGGTTGTTGGATCTGGCAAGTCACAAGATTTCTCCCTAATGTGTTCAGATTCCATGGGAGTACTTCTTAGATTGGTAGTCTTTTGTTGATTAGAAGTATTAGGTGTAGGGCATTGTCCAGCTAAGTGTCCTGTTTGGTGACAATTAAAGCATGACATTTCATCTGTTGTGAAAAATATCCTGTATGTTGCGCCATCATAATACACAGTAGTTGATTCAGTTAGTCGATCTATATCTTCAGGGGAAACATACACTTGTCTGCGGAAACTCATAATGTGAGAGAAACCCTGTCCAGGAATACCAGCTTTAACAAATGAAATTTTGGATGCCAGTTTGATATTGTTGGTGGTGAATACATTCTCTATTACTGAGTGTGGGATGATGGGACAGACGTTTGAAATAATTATTCTTTTGGCCTTTGTTAAGAGTGGTCTCAATTTCAATTCATGGTTTTTGATTTTTATGATTTTGTGGTTGTTCGTGAGGTTATCAGCTATAGTTTGGGAGCTTAGAAAGATGCACACTCTGTTGTTTGCTATTCTGGATATGAACCTTATTTCACTTGGGTCAATAATATCGGATAAACTGTTTACGTAATCTTTAATGGTGAGGCCTTCTTGTGAGTCAATGATTATGGCCTGGTCCTTGGTGGGAAACACTTCAGTTGACATAACATTTGCGTAGGTTTTCATATTTGGTTGAGTAGATACCTGAGGTTGCGGGATTGAGGTTAAGGGAGCCCCGATGTCCGAGGGCTCCATCCTTGCGCAGGGTAGCCGCTGCACCGGCTGACCATACACTTGATTACAGGCACTCACAACTCGTGGAACAAGAATATTGCCACTAAGTAAATACCACTTAATTCACTGACTGAAAGACAATATGATAGCAACTGCGTTTCACTGGACGCGATCGGAGCACGATGTGTCTCGGTCGGCTGCCACAATGGAACTCCCAGTTCATCTTGAATAACAAAGGGAAAAGGTTCAGAAAAATCGCACAAAACTATGCGTTCTCCTGGTTGAATCGGTATTGTATGATCTCTTTTTTTTTTATAATTTTTATTATTTTGAAGATTATATATGGCTCAGTTTAACATTACAAACTTTCTCACATTTTTTGATGCTTATTATCTACATTAAAAAACTAAACTATTACTTCTTTACAAACTATTTATTAGGAAGAGGAAACCCACTGAGCACCTCACAAGGAATCATCCAAATTTGCAAATTGTATATAAAAAACATGCTTGGGAAATCTATTTTTTATTCTGGTTGCGTTTCTGGGTGCTTTGCCTAGGTTATATTGGGATAGTTGTGTAATTGATGGTAAATTGTTATAAAAATTATGGGATAACTTAGTGATGTGATGTATGATAGGCTTTATTTAAATTTCTTTATGAAGTTGTTTGTTTGTGATGAACCAGGGTGCATTGGTTATTGTTCGCAGGAATTTATTCTGTATGACCTGTAATTTATGAATATTGGTTTTTGCTGCATTAATCCAGACAGGACAGGCATAGAGCATTAGGGGTCTTATTACTGTTGTATATATGAGCTTAGCATTTTCTATTGTTATTTTACTGTGGTTGTTTATTAATGGTTTTAATTGGATTAGTTTGACTTTTGTTTGTTGTGTTTTAATGTTTATATGTTCTTTCTAGTTAAGTCTAGTGTCTAAGTGTAGTCCTAGATATCTCACTGTTTTGTTTTGTGGAGTCCAAGGAATAATGTTATTGTTCAGTGTGAGAGGTGGTGGTGTTGAAATGGTTTTTAATGAAAAGATTTTTGCTGTTGATTTGGATGGATTTAATTTAATTTTCCATTTGTTTGGCCAAGCACTGATTTGGTTTAGATATTGTTGTATTGTGTTTCTTAATATATCAAGTGATGTGCTAGAACAATACAATGCTGTATCATCTACAAATTGTGCTATATTGATTGTGTTGGATGTAGGAATATCAGCAGTGTAAATATTAAATAATATAGGTGACAATGGGGAGCCCTGAGGAAGTCCAGCCAAAATTGGTTTGGGGTTTGAGAGATGTTTATCTATTGAAACTGCAAAAGTTCTATTGCTTATGAAGCTAGTGATGATGTTGGTTAAGTACTTGGGTGTACCATTAATTTTAAGTTTGTACATGAAACCTTCATGCCATACTCTGTCATATGCTTGGGAAATGTCTAGAAAGGTAGATATGGTGTGTAATTTTCTTTGGAATGCTGTATGAATATGTTCAGTGATTCTTAATAATTGATGAGTGGTTGATAGCTTTTCTGTGAATCCAAATTGATGTCTGGGGATGATACCATTTTTGTTGAGGTAATTGTTGAGTCTTTTCTGAATGATTTTTTCTAGAATTTTTGATAAAGAGGGTAACAAGCTTATTGGTCTATAATTTTCTACATTTGATGGATTTTTGTTTGGTTTTGGTATGGGTATTACTATAGAGTGTTTCCATAAAAGTGGAAAATATCCTGTTCTTAATGAAGAGTTTTAAATATTATTTAGGAATGCTATGGCTTGGTGTGGTAGATTTTTGAGTATTTTATTGTTTATTCTGTCATGTCCTGGGGCCTTTTTATTGGGAAGTGCTTTTATTATATTTGTTATTTCCTGACGAGATGTGAATCTGATTCTGGAGGGTACATTATAGTTAGGAGCGGTTGCTATCTGTGTGATTGTTTGATGTAGGTTGTGTGGGTGGGAATCATTGGGTTTGAATGTATCTTCAAAATGTTTTGCTAGGGTTTCAGCTTTTTCAAAAGGTGAGAATTTTTTGCCTGTGCTAGTTTTAAGTGGAGGAATTCTTTTAAGTGGAGGTATTCTTTTTGTTAAGTATTTTATTTTTGAACTGCCACAATGTATTGTTACTTGAGCTTAATGTTTGGATCATGTTGTTATATTGTTGCTGTTTGTGAGTGAAAAGTGTTTTTTTTGGTAATATAGGTTAATAGATTTAGTTCCTTTTTTACTTCAGGGTTTCTAGTGTGATTCCATAATCTTCTTGTTTTATTCTTTGTGTAGATTAGATTTTGTATGCTTTTGGGTAGTTCATTTTTTTATTGTGTATGTTTATAAGTGCTTTGTTTGATTTACTATTCTGTAGTTCACTTAATATAATGGTATTGAGTATTGTTATTGCTTGGTCTATTTCCGGAGGGGTATTTAATATTTTAAATTTTGGGATGGATGTCTTAACATTATTTTTAAATTTGTGCCAATTGATTATGTGTGTGTTGATCTGAGGAATGGGTGAGTGTGTGGGGAGTGAATGTTGTGTTGTTATTATTACTGGTAGATGGTCTGAGTCCATTTCATGGTGTACTGTGGAGAAAAATGTTTGTTGTATATTTGTTAGACCTATGTCTAATATATCTGGGTTCCTAGAGTGATCATATGGGTAGTAGGTTGGTTCATTGGGTGCTATTATATTAAGTTTGTGGTAGTTTATTAATTGTAGTAATTGTGTCCCAGCTGAATTATTACTTTTACTTCCCCACTGTATGTGTTTCCCATTAAGATCTCCTAAGATTATTGTTGGAGTGTGTTGATTAATAATACCGCTGAGATTAGTATTTTGGATTTTTATATTGGGGGCTTATATGCTACTATTAGTGTAGTTTCCAGATTGTTGTTATTATTGAACTTAATTGCTGCTGTCTCAACACCAGGGGTTGGTGGTAGTATTATTTGATAACATGATATTGTGCTCTTTATGAGTATCATTACTCCTCCTCCATTATTATTTTGTCTGTCTGTCCTGATTACTTTATAATCTGGTATGGTGAATTTTACACTGTTGTTTAAATGTGTTTCAGTTATACATGCAAAGTCAATTTTCTTATCTTGCAAGAAGTATTTTAGTTCATTGACTTTATTGATTAATCCATTTGCATTCCAATTGACCATGATTAACTTATTAATTTGTGTTTGTTGCATAATTATTATTAATGTATGCTGAGATGGATGATTGAATGTTGCTTATTATGGATGGTATAATTGAGTTGATTATATTGATTATGTGAGTAGCTATCGTGTTGATAAGGGAGTTGAGAAAGCTGTTCTCGTTTGTGTGTGCATGAGAGTTTAGATTTTGGGGGTTGTTACGTTGATTTAAATTTTGAGCTGTGTTTCTGTTGTTTATGTGTGTAAAGTTGGGGACGTTTTGAGTGGTTCTCAGTCCGGGAAAGTTTGTTTGGGTATTTTGAGGTGGCGCTGTTGAAGATTCATTGGTTCTAGTTCTATTTTGGGGATTGTTGAGGTTAGGGTTTTGGCTGATTTTTTATAATAAGGGCATTCTACTGTTCTGGGGTCCGCTCGGTGGTTTCCTTGACAATGATAACATTTGAATGGTTCATTTTTATGGGGGAAAGTTGCAGAATAATGATTTTTGGAACAATAAATACATGCTATTTTATGATTACAATTATTTTTTGTATGGCCAAAGTCTAAACATCTCATTCATTGAATGGGGCCTTTAGGTCTCCTTCTCCTTTTAGCTTTTACAATGAGATTACAAATTTGATTTATTTCTAAAATAGTTTCTATGTTTTCTTCCCCATTGAATTCGACTGCTATTACTGGAATTGGGTTATTGTCTTTTCGGAGTCTGGTAACTTTAATGAGTGATGGGTGTTTCTCTTTCAGTTCAGTGTATATTTCCTCTTCTGTGTGCAGGTTTTTTAATACAACTGAGAATTTCTTATTTGCTGGGTCCTTGTAAGTATGAAATTGTCTTCCTGTGTTTATTAGATATTTGGTTATGTCTCTGAAGTCACTGATTTTCTCTGGTTGTATTTTTACTCTATTATTTATGAATTGAAATGTGAAACTATTTGTCACTTTGGTATT
The DNA here is from genome assembly GCA_031308135.1 of Acheta domesticus. Lineage (NCBI taxonomy): Eukaryota > Metazoa > Arthropoda > Insecta > Orthoptera > Gryllidae > Acheta > Acheta domesticus. Next base: position 87,466,003 of record JAHLJT010008446.1, on the reverse strand, counting down.
GATTTCCTTGCTAAAGTTCGTGATGTTAGTTATATTTGCTACATAGATTGGCGGGATTTTAACAGATTCTGACACACTTGGCGAGGTTTCATTTATGTAACTAAACCAATTTTGATTGTTGGATTCTAGTTCACTGCTCAGTGGCTGAAATCTGTTGCCAGTGGGGACCGAATATGAATACTGCGTTGAACTGTCTATGCTGGCTTGTTTTGATTGCAGATTAGACCTTTTTGTTTCGTTAGCCGAGGTAACATCATCAGAAGGACGCTTTAAATTTTGCCCTGCGGCATGTTGGCCTGAAGCGTTACCTTGTAATGAGTTCAGGTTTTGCTGTCCGAAGGTCTGTTGGTTTGGCTGAGCTCCCATTGTTGTTTGGCTTGATTGAGATTCCATTGATGTAACTTCTGAACTGATGGTTTCCGTTGCTTCTTCATACAACATCGATACGTTGAGTTCTTGGATGGAATAATCACTATTTAGTATTCTTAAGGCATTACTGATGAGCTGCCCGGATGTCGGGCAGTACCCGTTGTGCATAATACGTAGCACTCAGTAGTGGCACTGTTTCCAGTCCACAAGAGTTTCGCTGGTTCACAGTCTTTTCAAATTCACACGGCTATCACTGTTCACAACGATAAGCGAGGTCCGTTCGGTTCGACAGTCGAGCGCGGAATGTATGATCTCTGAGGCATTTATTTTGATGAGAAGAGATAAATCACTGTCTCAACAATTCACAAACATTTGCCTTTAAACAATCAATAAAAGCTTTTTGTGGATTTCGTGATGTTGTCTATATTTGATGTCAGTTTTCGCTCATTGTTTGAACGGAAAATGTTTTGATACATTTTTCTTCTATTGACTCTTTTAAAATATTTTTAAGCATTGAAATCCTGGGGCATTCAGAGCACTCTCAACAAAAATTCAGGGTGGATTTGCAACCAACTGAACGCCAGGATGTTTTTGTAAGAAGACACGTTTCAGTTAGAATAATGTAATAACGTTGGTAACTTGAGAGCATCTTGCATAAGCTCTACTTACTGATAAATAACTGTAAATACTGGAATAAACACAAAGAGTGTGTATAATAATATTCCTTTACTTTTTTTACAGTCTCTTCGTATAAATTCTTGCCTGGTTTGGGGTTTTCATTTATTTATTTATTTATTTACGTCAAAGCAGTTTAAAACTGTGTGTGACGAGCTATGGGGAGAAGTGAAATTTGTGCACGTTTTCATAATTCTATGATCTCTATCCTACACCATATTGTAGTCAAATTTGAATACAGAAAAAAGAGCTGTTTTTTCAAGTTTTGTTGACAAAAATTTTGCGAGAACAGTTTGCTGTGCTCTTTAACGAGCGTTTTGTCTTTGCGTACCATGTATTCAGAGGCAGGATATTCATTTTTCATTTTATTAATACTTCACGTATTCGGAAGAAGTGTCAAAGTAGTATTTTTTTACTTCTGTCAGAGATTTGAAATTTTGAAATTATTTAATATTTCTCCGTGCAAATGCGTCGACGAGCCAGGCTCTAGGTTATTAGAGAAATTAAAAGTTTTCCCTTTCTACATTTAAAAAAAATCTTCTTTACACTGACTTTCTTTAAATATTTTTAGTCTAATAGATGTTTCACATATACTTAAAAGACTGTTTAAAATTTCCATCGAAGTATCTTCATCAATGATCGCTACTTCATTTCCCACGTTTTCTGGTGAATCAAGAGAACCTTCTGACAAATAAATTAATCTTCCCTTTCATTTCTTTCCTGCATCCATCGCATATTTTTCGTTGAGACGCCAAATTCTGATATACACTGACTGTCTAAGAAAGAAAACCACTTATGATAAAAGTGCCCAACTTTGTTGAATGGATACTGAACTGTACATTGAATACTTAAACCGATATTTCATGTTGCTAAGCCGCACACACTAAAAATATTTCTAGAGCCTACGTACGCGAAAGCAACTGAACCCAGGCTGAACCTTTGAAGGTTTCAGTTCGTAAATTATTAATTCATATGTCGTTATACAGAACAACAGCTTTCCAAGAAGATAAACATTTATGCTCTATGTTTGATAAAACGGATGATATTGCGATTGAAATTAGCGATAGCGCCCCGAATTCTACATTTTTTTGATTTTCAAGACACGCAAAATGTAAACCAACAATATTACTGTTCGAAAAACCTTACAGAAATACTTTATGCGTGATAGAGAAAGTGTATACCAAGTTTCATAACAATCAGAGGGTGTTAGGTTAAAAATGTGTCTATTCTACGATTTGACGTAGAATGATTCTTTTCATACCACTAGCTGGTTGCTTTAAGATGCCAATGCAAACACCAAATTATGATTTTGTAATTGAATAAGTTATTTTTAAAACACCGAAAGTCACCTTTTTTTTTTAACATTTTCTCCTTTTGTAAGAAAATAGAAGCTGCAGCTTAGATGCATCGTTCCATATGGAAATCCCGTTAGTCAGATGTTTTAAATGGACACGAGGCCACTGGAAATTTTTGGTTTAGTTTTGAAACTCTGGAAGTGAGACTTGCGAGGTTTCTGATCTTAACTGTATGATTCACCGTTAGATTACATGCATAAAGTACATGCAAAATCTGCAATTGGCCATGATTCCAGAGCAAGAAACATTTTCTCTCAGACAACTTGTCAATTTTTCTTGTAATTACAATTTACGAGATTTTTTATACATCATTTTTTGTTACCATCATTGTTTTGTTGCCACTAAAACACCAAATGAAGTTTGTTCATTTATTTGTTTATTGGATGGGATTATCTGCGGAAAGAATGCCTTTAGGCAGTGTTCCGCCCCCGAGTTTTCGACACAGACTTTCTTGGAAGCCTACCTCCAACGCGGGTCTGAGGGGAGGAGACCTTTACCGAGCAGGCGCACCTCGCGGGCGGTCCCCCAAATGCGCCTGTGATATGACTCTCACTTTCTCCGCCAGATGTCGGTCTCAGTTAACTATATCCGAACTGTCTATTTGGGAGAAAGTGAGATCTCGTTAAGGCGGGATTTGTCGGAGGGATTTAAATTTTGTCGGGGATCTGCCAGGGTTCTTTTACTTGCCACAAAAGTGACATGGCTACTCTGGATTTTCCGCCCTTCAAAAATCCACGCACCTCGGATGTTCAGAGGTCAGTAAGCTAACCCTTCACCCACCAAGGTGGCAGTTTATTCAATTTTTAATGACTACATTAAAGGTATTCCTGACAATGTGTAATACACATCTTCCTCGACAAGTGTAGTGCCCAAATCAAAAACAATACAATATTGGGAATGTGTCTTGCATTGGTCGAGGATACATTTCAATTCATATACCAGTACTTCTCCAGTAAGTGGCCACTTCTTTCTTCCCTGCGATAGGGATTTTTCCGTTGTTAAAAGGAAGATAAGGAAATGCAACAGGATTTACACAGTGATGGATTATTACTAACTCTTCCAGGACACATCAATTGTTAGTTACTCTTGTAGGCTTTGTTGATTACATTATTGTTTACAAAACTCCTCTGTTCAAAAAGTCTGTCCTATTCATTGAATCTCATCGGAATTGAGTACGTCAAACCTCCACTGTTTAAAAAGTCTGCCCTATTCATTGAATCTCATGGAATGGACTACCTGAAGATCAGAAAGTAGAATTTCAGGTGTTAGTATAATCATTTTATGTATTCTAGTGACGATTTAGGCATAGTTAAGGCCAGCAAGACTATTAATGGCCTTGTGAGCTACAACTTCAGGCTCCTTAAAAGTGCCTCAGTGCAATTATGATACCAGTAAAGAGAGCATACAAACAGAATCTGCCAATTAATGGAACGCAAATGGAATATTTGTAACAATTGAGAGAATACATACTCAATGAAGACGAAATTCAACGATTCTGGAAGTATGTATGACTGGGATATCACTGACAGAGAAAATGGTTATTAAACATGTTCAATACAGTAATGCTCCTATGTATTATCGTAGAAATACGTATTTTAAACAATTGTTTCCGTCATATGAATCGTGTTCGAGGTAGATGCACATTATTTCACATAATATTGTAATAAATGTGTCAAATCAAAAACTTGAACATTCAATGTGTATTTATTTACATGTTATGGTACAACATTCTTGATTATAATCAAGAATTAACAGGATTTCAAAAATATAATTTTTGAAATCCCTTAAATTATAAATTTTAAATAAGTCCAACGGTTATTATTCTATTAATGCAAGTCAATTACAAGTCATCATGGTATTCTAATCAATATTTATACATCACAAATTTTTAAAAAAAACAGAAAAATTCTCTATGTACTTAATTATTCAATTTGTCTTGTTTTCACACAACTTTAGAATTCCAAACTTGCGAGTTTTTAAAGACGACCTATTTGATTACAAATAAATCTAATTACATATTACTCCATATAGCGATTATTTGTACTCAAGTGATTGATTTGAAAAGGTTTATGTCGAGATTACGGCCGCACGACGGTAAATAACAGTCTTTGAACGCGGAATGATACTTGGTGCTACAAGCATGGGATATTTAATTTCGTAAATCGTTACAGAATTCAATATTCCCAGACCCTCAGTGTCAAGAGTGTGCCGAGAAAACCTTATTTCAGGCATAAACTCTCACCACGGACAACGCAATGGCCGACGGCCTTCACTTAATGACCGAGAGCAGCGACGTTTGCTTGGAGTTGTCAGTGCTAACAGACAAGCAACACTGCACAAATAATCGTAAAAATCAATGTGGGACGTACAACGAACGAATTCGTTAGGACATTGCGGCGAAATTTGGCTTTAATGGACTATGGCAGCAAAATACTGATTCGAGTGCCTTAGCAAACAGCACGACATCGCCTGTGGCGCCTCCCCAAGCTCGTGACCATACCTTTTGGATCCTAGATGACTGAAAAACCGTGACTTGGTCAGATAAGTCCCAATTTCGGTTGAGAGTGGCGCAGACCCCATTAAGTCATGGACCCAAGTTGTCAACAAGACACGTTGCAGGCCGTTGATAGCTACATAATTGGATGGGCTTTTTGCACATAGAATGGATTGGGTCCTCTGGTCCAATTGAACCGATCATTGACTGGAAATGGTTATGTTCAGCAACTTGGAGACCATTTTCAGCCATTCATGGACTTTATGTTCCCAAATAACAATGGCTTTTTTATGGATGACTATGCATGTCACCGAGGCACGATTGTTCGCGATTGGTTTAAAGAATATTCTGGACAATTCGAGAGAATAATTTGGCCACCCAGATCGCCCGGCATGATTTACATCGAAAATTTATGGGATTAGATCGAGAGGTCATTTCGAGCACAAACTCCTGCACCGGCAATTCTTTCGCCATTATGGACGGCTATAGAGGCAGCATGACTCAATATTTCTGCAGAGAACTTCCAACGACTTGTTGAGTCCATGTCATGACGAGTTGATGAACTTTGCAAGGTAAAAGGAGGTCCGACACGATATTAGGAGGTATCCCATGACATTGTCACCTCAGTGTATGTGAGCGTAAAGATTTAAATGTGTAGGAGAGCATGTACAGAACAATCATCTCTTTTCGCGCAAGCAAGCTGTCATAATTAATCAAATTAAGTAAATAAGTAATAAAGAAGTAAATCGGTTCAATTCACGGATAATCTCATGTGAAATTTATTCCAACAAATCGAGTTTGGCGCGGCTTTACAAGGGCTAGTCCCACCCCTGTGGTGTCCTAAACCCTACCCCATCCTTATTCCTCCCCAAATCTGACCGCTGGGTAGTGACGCAGGAGCGCGTGGTAGGAGGCGCGTACGCGGAGATGCTACCTGGCGGTCCTCTTGACAACTGACTGCGACGACACGTGACGGATTCGACGATGCAAATAATTAATGGAGGATTACTCCGAAAGCGCAAAGCACTCAAAGTCCACTCCCCCCCATAGGGCTTGGATTCGCAATGCGTCACTTTAGACGCAAAACAGTTATTTTCATAATTAATCTTTAGACACCTTTATAAAATTATACAATTCTCTCTTCAAACTGTTCAATGTATCATTCAAAAATCCTAATCACACCATTGGGATTTTTTCTATTTTTTTGAATTTTAATTTGCTTTTTTTCTCCTATTGTCTTGTAGCACCAGGTCCTAAGTGATGGGGCAGGCTCATAAAAGTTTAAAAGGTATTATTTTCAGCAGAAAAAATCTGTTCAAATTTTGCTTATAGGCATCATTTCAAATGTACAAAATGCATCAAACTGCTTAGGGGTCATTTGGAAACAGTGGCGGCTCGTGCTTAGGTTGCACGGTAGCACAACCCCCAGATAATCGAATAAGATCTCATAATATCTTAAGAATATCCATTTCCCTTTTAATGACATTCAATATTCAAAATATTGCAGCAATAACGATGTATATAAAATCATTTTGAAACCAAAGAGCGTCCAACTGGCGTTCTCTCCGGTATCTGATGCCCTGCCTCGAATTGCACCACGCTCTTGGATCTCTGCTGTGTTACTGAGTTTACTTAATTTACTCATTGGTCCTTCGATTTAACACGGCTGGCATTGACCCCCGTGACGATGGCCAGAAAAAAATTCAAAATTCAGAATTTTTTATGCATACATGCATATTTTTTATGCATGTTAGTCCATCGTTTGACCACGTTTGCCCACCCTTTAGAAAAATTTACCAGCCTCCATTCTCAAATTAGAGCAAATACATTTTGTTCCGGCCAAGTTCACGATTTTACGAAATTACAAGATTGTGCCCAAAGTATTAAAAATACCAAAATTTGACGTACGCTTCCATTTGTCCATCGTTCCACCACCTTTAATCACTAACTACATTATTTTTATCACGTTTCCTCTAGCAGATATTCGCGAAAAAAGTATTCCACTGCACCTAGAAGCCGTGAACCTGACCAGAAAAAGTTTTAAAATGCAAATTTTTTTGGTCGATTCGTTTGTCCATCGTTTTACCACGTTTGACCACCATTTAGAAAATTTTTATCAGACCGGGCTCAAAAGTTATTGAAAAAAAGTTTTTTCCCGCCATTTCTCAAAATCGACAAATTGGCAACAAACAAATGAAAAATTCGAAACTTTAATTTGCATTCGCTACTTTACCTCCTAATTACTTCTTATTCATCTTCAGACGAGGTTGATCACTAACAGAACAACCAAAATAATTTTTCAAAAATTGTGAGTTTGGCCAGAAAAAATCAAAAATGCAATTTTTTGTTCGGATTGGTTTGTCCATCGGTTGACCACGTTTGACCACCCTTTAGAAAATTTGTACTAGGTTGGGTTCAAAATTTATTTCCAAAAAACTTTTTTCCCGACATTTTTCAATTCGAAAAAAAGCAACACGCAGAAATTTCGATACTTTTCTACCCTCTGCGTTTGTCCATCTTTGGAAAGTGATTGTCCATCACCTAAAATACGTACACTACGTTTAGTTTAAGAAGAACAGGGGAAAACGATTTTTTTCCCACCGGTTGTTTGTAAAATTCCCCAAAAAACAAAAAATTTGTTCAAATTATTTCAAAAAACATTCGCATTCGTTTGTCCATCCATTGATGACGTTTGCCAAGCCTTTTAGAAAATTTTTACCAGCCTCTGTTCAGAAATTAGAGCAAAAACAAAGGTTTCGGGCCAACTTGATGCTTCCAGGCTCGGACCCGGCGGTCGTCGCCATCAAGGCTGACTCGTCGCTGAAGATGACCCGCTGCCAGTCTACATGGCCCCAGGTCCCTGGAGTCTGTAGCGACGATGCTGGGCTGTGAGTGGCAGGCGTCGCGTCGTAACGGTCGGCATGCGGCGAGCCTTGCGTTGTGCAACCGCCTGTCAATGGTACCGGCACTTACAGGATGTGACAGTGCAGGCTGCACAGCCCGCTAAGCAGCATCAATCGTTGTCGTTGAATCTGTTCGCGGGTGGCGGATAATCCGTCGGTCCTCGCTCCTCATGGTGCGTGGTGGACGTCCAGATCCTACATTTCGTGTGTGCATGCCTTCCTCAATCTATTGCCGCCAACAGCGCTCGATGGTGGTGTCTGTGCGACCGGTCTGGTGCAAAATACGGTGACAGGACCAACCAGCCCTCTCGAACGCGTCTCACTGGACAACCAGCTGTCGAAAGAGTCTCCGAGGCATAGTGTACGTGCAAATGATGGTCTGGCGACGCTACCCGACGTCGCAATGGCCGGCGCGGCCGTTTGAAGCCCTCTTATCTACACCGGTGGGCGCGAGGTCACGCACCTACCACCTACCCCCCAGTGCGTGGCCGACCGTGAAAACGAAATCATTGGCTTAGCGAATGGTGTGCAAAATACCCTCAGAGTTTGCATCGGATCAGTAGAGTCCTTCGAGGTGCAGCTTTTTTTATGCCGATGAGTGTACATTTTCGTACATCGTAACTGGGCGAGTACCTTACTACATCGCTTTAGGTGGGAATATAACACCCTAACCATTTCCTTACATAATTGTGTCGAGCCATGGAACACAAAAATGTTACGAGAAATATCTTCAGTTGTTTAAACAGTACATACTCTCTCGCCTTTAGTAGCTGTTACGTCATAGAATCCTACGGAAATTTATTCTCCTTATTCACATATGTCATCTTTTTTTGTGAAACTCGTTACAAGTTCTACAACAGTAGGTGCGAAAACTAATTATTTTCAAACAACTATCAACACATTTTCGACAATTACTAGTGCGTTTCATACAGCTAAATCATGTCCCAACAATGAGATTGAATTCACAGAAATTAGCACGTACGTACGCAAGGAATGCAAGGAGATAATTTATAGAAAAACATTGGTGCTGTTGTTCAGAAAAAAATATTTAAAAATTCAAAATGGCCTTATATTTCAAGTATAATAATGCAAAATCTGCTCAAATGTTCAAAATATTGTATATTACGTTTCAAAATCTGTCTCTAAATAACAGATTTCATTAACTAGCCATGAATTGGTTTTAACAACAACATAGCAATAATAATAATAATAATAATAATAATAATAATTTTTAAAGTGTACGATCTAAAAGTAATAAAAGAATTTAAATTCTTAAAGCGGATAAAAAAAATTTCGGGGAACGAGAACGAATTCCATAACTTGGCCCCGCAGCCTACAGATTGGAACGGAAATGTCATACTTTTAAGAAAGGTTTGTCCTGCACCGTTGTCACTCTGAAGTAGTGGGGTTTTCCAGCGCAGGCAAGCAGCATACCCGGGGGTGAATGCAATGCCCCTCCCCCTAGCCGAAACACAAGGCGCGGTTCGGGCGCCAGGTGCCCTTACAACATTCATGCAGTCTCTAAGACGCTCGAATGGACGAGTAAAGCATTGCTTCAGAAAATAATGAAAGGAAAATTCAATTGCTCAGCATATTAAATAATTTCGAAAGTACAACTAGACGTTCGAACTATAATTTTAAAAAATCACTTTATGGAAATCAACTCAAAAGCTAATAGAAGACCTTGTTGCACATGAAAACGAAATATCTCCGTCACCCATGTTTATTTTCTCGCATTAATACGTATGTAGTAAAGAAAAATTATTGTAATCGGGCAGCGTAAATAGGCGATTTTTCAACAGAAAAACTCTTATCGTTGGATCCGGGAACAAAAAAGTTGATAAATCTTATTCCTACATGTAGTAAATTACTTCCTCTAACACGAGAAGTCAGCATCCACTTTTTGTGGGTCCTTGATAACGACAAATCTATAGAAGGCAAAATGTCCATCTACCCATTCGTTCGTCCGACTTTTGGTTCGTCCTTGACCGCTAAAAGTTTACACGATTTTCTCCTAAATTGATATTGGACACTAGGCCACAGCAGGCAAATTCTTCGATCGATCTAAACGAACTTGAGCCCTTGCGAGTTTAAAACGGATGTTTTGATTTATGGGACTACCGTACATGAATCCTAAACATTGTCAAAATTTTCTCAAAAATGGCTCCAATCTTTTCATTAAACCTTGTTCTCGTTTAGCGTAGAGAACGATTAAAAAAATATCTACCTCTCATTTTCATTGAAATCTTTGAATCTCGAAAATTAACATTTTTCTGTATCTTCATGCGTCTGCAGTATTCAAGATACATATATTTTCCTGAATAAAATCTATTATTCAAAGGAGGATCTGAAAATAACGTCATGTACAGTTTTTCGAAAATGTTAATAGTTTTTACGTAAAATAAGCAATTTAAAAGAATCCAGAAGCTTGCAATTTTTTTCATTATTTTTTCCTCGGATAGAGTAAATATCGCTTAAAATGATTAACGACCCATTTTGTCGACCATAGCGACTCTATTTTCGAAAATTGCAAAAGAAATTAACATTATGAAAGTATAATATTTATAAGACATTCTTCCATCAATAAAATCTGTTCTAAAAATGTAATGTTCAAGTACAATCATGCACTTTAAAAAAACAAAAAACAAACGGTTCCATTTCTCCCTTAATTATTTTACACGAATAGAGCCAAGGAGGCTTAAAACAATGCCAAGGTCTTATTTTCGTTGAACTTTCCGTATTTTCGAAATTCACAAGAGTTCGAGAAATGCAAGGAAGTACGTGATGTAGCTCCACTAATTACTTTCTCGAATACGAATGTGTATCTACGGAGTAATGTAAGTGGGACAAAGAATGTTATACAATGCTGCGGAAAATCGAAATCGCGGAAATACACACGTTTCGGTGTCCTCCGATACCGAAATAGCGTATTTGTTTCAAAACGTCCTGCCGTCCGTCACTCTGTTTTTCCGTCGTGTGTGAACAACGCTGGCGCCTCATTAATTTTGTAGAATTATTCGAAAATTAATATTTCTGCAACAATCTGACCAAATTAGAATACCTGGTTTAAAAACATTTAATTACATATTGGAGGTACTTACATGAATCCTCCACAAAATTCTCTCAAACAGCACTGAAATTTTTTCTTTAAATTTCTTGTAAGAATAGAGTGAAATATTCTCTTAAACACAGAGTTCGTCCGATTTTCACTGTTAAACAAATTGCAAAAATTTGAATGTTGAATATTTTTACACTCCTTACCACTGCATCATGGAAGACGTTTTTTTTTTTTAAATAATTTGTCCTCTGCAATTAACAAAAGTAAATAATATCATGTACAATTTTCTAAAAGTATTAGTTGTTTTTGCGTAATTTTGAGTGAAATATGGACAAATATAAAAACTCGATTTTCTCAAAAACGGCTTCAAATTGTTTCTATAAATTCTTTGTTCTGTAGATTCACGGAATGATATGTGCTTCAAATAATTTCTGATGAAGTTTCTCAGGAACTCAAAGTTTTGTATGAAAATGAGTTCAAATTTGTTAAAATGATATTTTTTCATATACGGATCCAAATTTTTAAATTAAAATTTCTACATAGGACAACTTTCTACAATTCTATAATATTCTTAAATTCCATCATTAGGAATCCGAAAAATTGAAAACACGGTGGGCCGTCAATTATCCAAACGTCAATCATCCGAAACGTCAAATATCCGAATTCATTCAACAAACTTTACACATACAGCATTTTATGTACACTCGCCATTTTTATGTTCGGTTATCCGAATTATCGAATATCCGAACTATACCTGGTCCCAATTAATGCGGATAATTGACGCCCCACTGTATGAGAAAAAGTACCGGATAATCAGTTTAAAATGCAACCCACAGCAGGCAGAACGAATTGTAGTGGCAACTGCTTGAGCGGGTCGGATAGTGGCTGGCGGTTTCATGCAGGTAACTGTCGGAAAGTACGCTTAATCCCCTCCCCCCTAATGCCATCCAGAGGAGGAGAGCATGTGACCGTCGAGACCACGAGTTTAAAAAGGAAGGAACGCGCTTGCTTGTTTGGCGTCGAAAGAAAATTGTATAGACAAGAACAGTGAATTATTTGTAAATTGTTTAAAAGTGAAATAACCTTGCCAAGTAAAAAATTCGTTCAGGCAGATTTTATAACATACTTTCCTTGTTTTAGTGTCTCAAAAAATACGGTCCAGATATGTATACAATTTTTCTTGCTGTTGTAAATAAGTATTAATAAATTATTAATTCCAGATTCGCAAAACAAATTGTTGTTATTATTATTATTATTATTATTATTATTATTATTCCTCTATATCACGACTAAAGATGTCATGTGTCGGCTGAATATAAAATATACTCCAGGTTGCAACCAGCTACCTAACAATAAGGAGCAGATCTAGGGACTGTCGGTGCCTCTACAATAGTTTGCGCAAAATGTGGGCTGTTCCAAACAAAGCAATTTCTTGCACATTCCAGTCCTTTGAATGAGCTGGAAGTGTAGCCCAAGTTCTTATACAAATTTTGCGGAACAAATCCCAGAGCTCCGATAACTATCGGTACGACCTGTGCTTTTACGCCCCACATTCGGCTGATCTCGATTTCAAAACTTTTGTATTTAAGACGTTTCTCTACCTCCTTGGTTACATTTTGATCACAGAGCACAGCAACATCTACAAGTAGACACAATTTTTTCTCAAAATCACGGATAACAATATCCGGTTTGTTTGCTGCTATCGTGCGATCCGTATCGTATTATTATTATCATCCGAATTTTTCACTCTCTGCACTATGTGCAGGAACATTCACCTGACCATTGCTGGTCTAGGCTCGCTCGGTCTCGCAGAGACAAGACACGAACGAATGTTACTCTTGACATTTCAATCAATCGTGTCCCAATCAGTCGTACATCCCAGGAATTCTCTTACTATTCTGCAGCTATCCAGTATTACTGCTTTCTGCATTTGTTCCACGCATGAGAATGGTAATTCCAACACTTGTGTTGCATGCATTGTGTGTTTTGGTTCTAACCCTGTGGTGGACATTATTGTCGGTTGTATGCCGATTTTCTGAAGTTGAATTATACTGTTATTATTATTATTCTGTTATTATTATTATTCTGTTATTATTATTATTATTATTATCATTATTATTATTCCTCTATAGCACGACTAAAGAAAATTTTGGACAAAAAAGACATTTTGAAAATGTCTCTGAGGCTTCATGTAAAATATCCCAAAATTTTTAAAATGTTCAAAATCGCAAAGCTTCCAGGCGAGCCAGATCGACCGCAGAATATCCATTTGGAAAAAATCCTACGCATGGTCAAGGCACTAGTGATGTTCACAGACGGACGGACAGACCAACAGAGAGACCGACGGACGGACAGGCGGACGAACAGACGGACAGACGGACGGACAGACGGGTGGACAGACGGACGGACAGACGGGTGGACAGACGGACGGACAGACGGACGGACGGACAGACAGACGGACGGACGGACGGACGGACAGACGGACGGACAGACGGACGGACGGACAGACGGACGGACGGAGAGACGGACGGACGGACAGACGGACGGACAGATGGGCGGACAGACGGACGGACGGACGGACTGACGGACGGTGCTGTTTGACAAAAGTTAAAAACAAATGTAAAATGTTAAAAACAAAAAATACAAAAATTTATATTTTTAAATATCTCTCACGCCCTTAATCTGCACATTTCCAGCGATTTGTAAACACTATTACATTTGTGAGCTAAAGTGCTTAAAATTACTTCCAATGAAGTTTTTCTAGAACTCAAAAATTTTCTGAGAAATAGAGCTTTAAATTTCGCGTTTACAGTAACGCTTAAACGCCATTTTCTTAAAAACAGCTCAAAATATTTCAATGGAAATTGCAATATAGGACACAGTTTAACTCTTCTTTAAAATTCTGAAATTACTAATTCGATTCTACAATTAGTAAACCGAAAAATTGAGAAAACTTAAAAGAAATATACTGAGGGGGTGACAGACAGCATCTGACAAGAGGGTGGGCCAAGACCGTAAAGACCCCAAGGAAATTAGAAAACATTACAATGAGAGAGACTGTGCCAGTAGCTCCATTAGTTTGAAAAATTATTTTTGTTTACCGTTAGTGATAAACCTCGTCTGAAAGTGGATAAGAGGTTATTAGAATGTAAAGTCAGGTATGCAGATTAAATGTTTGAAGAATTTTTATTTGTTTGTTGCTAATTTGGCGATTTTGATGGCGGGAAACAAAGGTTTTTGAATAACTATTGAACACAACCTGGTAAAACTTTTCTAAAGGGTGGGCTAACGTGGTCAAACTACGGACAAACGAATGCCATTGCTTTTTTTAATTATTTGAATGTGATTTTGGTCTTTTGGGGAATTTTACAAAAAATGGTGGGAAAAATCGTTTTTCCCCTTTAATTCTTGAACTAAATGTTGTGTACGTATTTTAAGTGATGGGCAATCACTTTCCAAAGGTGGACAAATGCAGAGGGTAGAAAAGTATCAAAATTTCTGCGTGTTTCTTGTTATTTTTTCGAATTGAAAAAATGGCGGGAAAAACGTTTTTTGGCAATAACTTTTGAATCCGACCAGGTAAAAATTTTCTAAAGGGTGGTCAAACGATGGACAAACGAGTCCGCACAAAAAATGCATTTTTGATTTTTTTTTCGCCAACTTCACACATTTTTGAAAAATTATTTTGGTAGTTCCGTTAGTGATAAACCTCGTCTGATGGTGAATAAGAGGAGGTAAAGTAACGAATGCAAATTAAAGTTTCAAATTTTTCATTTGTTTGTTGCTAACTTGTCGATTTTGAGAAATGGCGGGGAAAACTGTCAAAAACTTTTTAACCCGGCCTGGTAAAAATTTTCTAAAGTGACTATGTTTTTCTCGAATATCTGCTAGAGGAAACGTGGTAAAAATAATGTAGTCAGTGATTAAATGTAGTCAAACGACGGACAAACGAAAGCGCACTTCAAACTTTGGTATTTTTAATATTTTGGGTAAAATCATGTAATTTCGTAAAATCATGAAGTTGGCCCGAAAAATTTGTTTTTGCTCTAATTTGTGAATGAAGGCTGGTAAAAATGTTCTAAAGGGTGGGCAAACGTGGTCAATCGATGGACAAACGTATGCATAAAAAAAATTCTGAATTTTGAATTTTTTTCTGCCCATCTTCACCGGGGTCTGACATTGGCCTTTTTGGTTGCCCCAACATCAGACGTGTGGGTGGCGTTTTTGGACGCTGCGCGGCGACCAATGGAGTCTGAGGGGAATACCGATATTATGTCTTCGTCAAATTCCCTGCAACGTAATTTAATGACTTTCGCTTGTTATTGAATGTACACAAGTTCAGGCATTTAATGCATTGTTTATGATGTTCAGAGAATTTGTTTCCATTTGATACTAGATTTATTGATTTAAAATGTACCCTTGATAAATTCTTTGTGTAAAGCTTGCAGTTCTGGAAGGAAGTCCCTTTCTCGGTAGATGAATATTTCGCTTGCAGGAGCCAGCAGTTCGCTGCAGTTACGCATGGAGAGCGATTGTGGGGTACGAGCGTGTGTGTGGAAGGACTTAATTACAAAAGATACCAGAGCCGTGAAATTTTCGAAATAAAATAATTTTATTTGTGTGAAACGTTCCGAAGCAATAGTGCTGGACCCAAACTTATACTGCGGTTTTTGAAACTTTGCCCCTTCCTCCTTCAGCGGTTTCCCTGCCATCTAATCGGGAGCTTATATTTCGCTAGTGATGTCACTATGGTGACGTTCAAGCTCCCAATTGGATGAAACCGTCGACAGCTGATTCCTGTCAGGGGCACAGTTACGAAAATCGCAGTATAAGTGGAATGTGGAATTCAAAGCCAGAACCACGTGCGCGAATCTGAACGGACACGACGCATAAAATTTTGTAAGTAATGTTTCAATATAGACTTTTATTTAACTTAGTTTAAATTAATTTGAATTCCTTACATTTTTTATTATATATTCGTATTTTGAATTTTGGAAATTACATTTCCGTCATCCGATGGAAATGCAACCTCCAGTCTGTTGGGGCACCAGCCGCCACTGTTTGTAAATTATATAAAGCAGATTTGGAGTATTTTGAATATCCCTGTGCCTTCTGTAATGCTTGCTTGAATCTCCAAAATAATGGCTTAATGCTTGCATCACCCTCCCCTTCTTTTACAAAATTAAACTAGTGGTGCTACAGAATGGCACATACTTTCCCGTATGAGTTTTCTGTTTTGTTTGGTCTCGGCTAGCTATTCGGACTTGCCAATACTCTTGACAGCTGTCATATATCGCCGTCCAAACTACATTTTTTTGAAATTTTTTTATACATTTTTCGGTTTCCTAATAGTAGAACAAAAATATTATTTTAAGAATATTAAAAAACAGTTAAAACTTGTCCTAAATGTCATTTTTCGTTGAAAAAATTGGAGCTGTTTTCAAGAAAATGGCGTTTAAGCGCTACTGTAAATGCGAAATTTGAAGCTTTTTCACAGAAAAGTTTTGAAATTTCGAAAAACTTCATTTGAAGCGCTTACACGCACAAATTCAATAGTGTTTACAAATTGCTGAAAATGTGCATTTTAACGGTATGAGAGAACTTTCAAAAAAATTACATTTGTGTAATTTTTGAAAAATCAAAAAAATACCCAAAATTAAATTTACGCTATATTAAAGAGTGCAATTAGCACTACCTATTCGAAAAGTTTGAACAAAAATTTGAAGCCATTTTTGAGAAAATGGCGTTTGAGCGTTTCAGAAAATACGGAATTTTGAGCTAGTTTTCACAGAAAACTATTCAATTTTCGCGAAACTTTATTTGACATTATGTAAAGTACATGTACTCATTAATACAATAATGTGAACAAATCGCCGCTAATGTAAATGTGACTTGAGAGACAAGTAAAAAAATTACATTTTTGCAATTTTTGTAAAAACAAAAAATAGAGCAATATGGCGTTAATGTCATCTCATAGAGCACATTTAGCACTATCCCTACCAAAGTTTAAAGAAAAAATTTGGAACCGTTTCTTGAGACAATCTGGTTTTTGTAATTTTTTAAAATTTCAAATAATGCGTGCAATATTGCGCAAAAACTGCTAAAATTTTCAAAAAAATGTGCATGACCTTAATGAAAGAACTCACTTTTTACAACAAATTTTATTTAAAGGAAAAATCTCAATCTTCAATTTTGTAGTTGGAGAAAGACGCCGAAAAAAATTCAAACTTTTGCAATTTTCGAAAATTCATAGTTATCCGTGAAAATCGGACCTATGCCACCTTAATAAGTGTATTTTACTCTATTCTAACAAGGAATTTAAAGAAAAAATTTAGAGCCGTTTTTGAGAAAATTTTGAAAATGTCCGGGGGGCTTCATGTAAAGTACCCTCAAACTTTGAAGAATCTTTTTCAAAATCTCAAAGCTGCGTCTCGAACCAGATCGACCGGGGAATATCCATTTTGGAAGAAATCGTACGTATGGTTTAGGCCAGAGAGTATGTCGTTTAGGCGCTAGCAGCGTTCAGACGGACGGACAAACGAACCTTTCCTTCCCTTCAATCGGTTTTTTGATATCAAGGACCCACAAAAGAGGGATTCTGGCTACACCACCTGTTAGGGGATTTTCTTTTTCGTTATCAGCGCCCGGCAATGAATTTTTTTTCGCCGAAAATTTCGCAGTTTTTTCGTGCAACATTACATAACTTTCCCAATACTACATATATCACTCCGTGTATACGTACGTATACGGGAAAGTAAAAATCGATTATACAGCAATAAATACAATTTGTATTAATTTTGTCTAAATTTTAAAATTTATGATAATTTAAATTGGTTAATCGGCGATTCGGATTGCAAATACCAGAGGGAGGACAATTTTTTAATGAAGGATAAATAAGAGAAAATTCTTGACAACCCAGGCACATATTGTTGTGGGTGATGCAGTGGCAGGGGTCTACAATGATAATTTAATTGGATTCTAGAATAAATTATTGATTCATTTTGAATTCTTTCTTCGTAATCTAACAGATTCAATCATTATTTTATTAAATTAAAAAATATTTCTATTCCCATTGCAACAATTCATACATAAAGCTTTTTAATGTATTTATATTTTTAAAAAAATATAGTTTGTCAATATATTTATGTTTCATTTTAGTATAAGATTGAATAAGAGGAACTATCACAGTAAATGTAAAAATAAAAAGAATAAGAAATCCCAGCATTTTGTTACACAAAATGAACACCCCCTACCCCTATGTAACGCAGCATAACATACCTCAAATCCCCCTGCCCACTTTTCAGTGTTACATAAAATATGGACAATCCCAATATCAAATTAATCAGTAATTTTTAATTGATTTAAATGTGAATTTCAAGGGGATACATTTTACTTCAATTTATCCAACATCAAATCAACCTGCGCATACTATATTTTCAATTCACCCCAAGTTTAATGTTTCTTTTCTTTCCTCATATTTTCAGAGTTCCACACAAGTAATTGGCATTCATGTACTTAGCATCTTTGAAAATCCAAAGAATATCTGTTATACAAGAAACAAAGATGGATATTAATTCAAATTAAGTATGTAATCACTTGACTCACTTATAGTCATTTGAGCATGAAAAAACTGGGGGAGGGTCTTCATATCAATGGGCGAGCTTCATGTCAAGTGAAAAGGCAGAAGGAAGACACAGCAAAATCATGGTTTACAGCTTCACTCATTTTTCAATGCACACCTTCCAAGACACAAATAAGATGTCCATGTAACATAAAATGAGGGTGGTAAAGTAAATAAAACAGTAGAGCATAAAATCAATGCATTCCAATGTGCACAGAAATTGAAAGAAAACTATGCAGCTTCCAGCCATGTAAGAGATGTCTATAGCTTCATTAGATACCCAGAAAATCAGGAGAAATACAAAAGCATCTTTATTACAAATTTCCAAGGCACACAGACATTAATAGAAAATTATGCATCCTCTGGCCACGTGAGAGATGGTTACGTTAGATACCCAGGAACTCTTGAAAAATATAAACAATGAAACATTTTCAATTTTGACTGCAAATTGCAAATATTTCATTGTGATATGCCACCTATTCTCACACTCTGTGCACTGACTGATTCTCATAATCAGTATGTCTCTGCATACGATACAATTGTCATGCAATGGTAAGGTTCCAAGGGAGAGGCCATGAACAATTAAATATTCGCTATTTTTGTATTGTGTTGTGGAACAGCATCTTTTTTGATATTTTTGGTATGAAAAGAACCATTCTCCTCATACTGTATATATAATATACTAAGTAATTGCAGTATTTGAGAATACTGTTTTTGTTAATATAGGTATTTTATTTATTGTAATGTTATATAACAGCATGCTACTTCTTGGAAAACCATTTTGTGTGTTCTTGTTCAGAAGCATTTTTTGCTGTTGCAGGCCACAAATTTTTTCACACTTTCTCACTTACTACTTGCATGGTATAGACAAAGTTTTGTAATGCTGCAGTAGAAAACAATGACTTTTTAACAGAAAAACTCATATCATGGATTCAATACCAAAAACTTGGCTCCAATGTGCAGTAAATAAGTTTATCTAGTACACTGTGTAGTCAGAATCTGTTTTGTGTTCCTTAATTCTGAAAAATTAGTTTACAGCAAATTGGCTGGCTGTCCTTGTCTGTGAACACTACCAGCTAACCCATATGCAGGATTTTCATGCCCCCTGACGCACAGCCCCTTGATTACAGATATTTTGATTTCTGGGGGAGTACTCTACATTACATCCCAATGACATTTTCAAAATTTTCTTAAAAATTTTCTTAAAATTTCTTTCTTCTCTTCTTTCTCCTCCCCCCAAAAACAATTGAGCAAAAACTGGTGCAGATACGAATTCAGTTGAATTCTCAATATTTTAAAAAATTGAAGAAGTCTCCCCTGCGCCACAACTTATACACAATACCTTACAAGTACAATATTCAATATATAGTTTTTTTTGTAAAACAATCTATTCTTCACAAATAGATCTGTAAATTAAATAATGCAATTTTTTTGAAGTAGTTTTTTCTCAGTAGTTTCTGCCTATTTTGTGGGTAAGAAGTGTTAAAACAAGATTTTCTTAAAAATAGCTCCAAATTTTTTCTTCATATTTTTTTGTTGAATAGAGCAAAGAATTCTTATAAAGTGACACAGTCCCATTTTTGTTGAACTCTCTGAATTTTTGAAAAGGGGAAACTTACAAATAATGTGAGAAAGTATTCACTGTTGTTGCAGCACTATTTTCAAAATTAATTACGTAAGTCGAACTTTATTGTTCGAAGTGAAGTACAAAACCAAGATATAACAATATGCCAATATTATCATCCAGGAATAGTCTCGAGGCCTGATTCAAGATCTGATGTTACTCACACATTAATTTGGTAAGGTATGTTTTGTGGTTCTAGATACTGTGCGACAGAACATTGGCATAATATTATATGATTAGGAACAAAGGTATTACTTTGAGCATGAAAGACATATTAAAATTCTCTCAGGGGCTTCATTTCATGTTTGGGTTCTTTACATACTATGAATATATGACAAGAGATGGACTACTTTACTTCCCTTCTGAAGGATTTGCCCAAAAATCTTGTATACGTATCTGTAAACACACTGCATAACTTACAATTTGTCCCTTTATAAATCCATGAGAAAAACAAAATTGGATAGTTGAATTGAAATTATTAATTAATAAATAAAGTAACAAAATTAACAAATAATCCTTAGAAATTAATTTTGGGAACAATTTTTACAACTCTCGTCAATTTTACTGTCTTTTTCTTATTTTCAGATTAGAATAATTGAGTTCAAAAAATGTTCAAATTAAAAAATTATTTAATTAAATTATTTTAATTAATTATTTTAATTAATTAAATTAAAAAATTATTTCCTTATTATAATTAATAAGGAAATTAAATGAAATTACCAATTCTTTACAAATATTTTAAATCATACCTTCGATAATTATGTCTCTCATACAATTCAGGAAAAAAATTCCATCAAAAATTGTTTAAGAAGCATTTATCAATAAGGAGCATAACACTAGATATAATGGATGAGCAATATGATAGCTGGGACCCATTACATTAAATCCATCTTCATTCATATTGCATAAAAATAAAATAGTGATGTGGTCAAGATATCACTTTTCCACTCACCCCTACTACTGAACTAGTAATGCTTCTCATCATTCATTTTTTAAGGATTCAAATATGTAATAAATAGTTCAATGTCTCAAGATGTGCTAAAAAGTTTCACAAGAATTGAAAATTCTAATTAAGAACTACATAAACTGTATATTAACTTACTCTTGAACATGTATGTGAACTTCAGTTCCCATGAAATCTGAAATATTTCAGATCATAGATTTATAGAGCAACTAACAATAAAACATTATAGAAATTCGGCTGTTCGCATGTGAAAATAAAATTAACTACAGTGTTTATTACTTTTATGATAAAAAGAAACAAACATTTCCGAATTTAAACTTCACACTTTCAAGCCACTCTACACACCTTTATTGTAAGACAAATAATATATTTTAAGCCATTAACTAGGTACGACCATTCATTAGCAACATGATGCCAATTGCCACTTCCAGAGAAACAGCCAAAAAATGTACATTCTTCAGGTATCTTAAAACCACCCATATCTCAAGACACTCGTCTTCTTAGAGGGCTAAATTTTCACGATATGAATATTACTCCAATTTCAAAATTATTTATACCATTACCATTTTAAATCATTTTTTGTGATCTGTGTAGTCTTCTGGACACAAGAAAACATATGGCAAGGTACATATCATTTCTTGAAACACTGCTTTCAATAGCTGGTAAGGAAGAGATGCTGTGAATCAATTTACATCTTATTAAGAGAAAGAATAAATCAAATCCTACAATATTGAAAAAAATTGAAACAAAAATTTGAAACAAAAATATTACAATTAGAATTTGGGAAAAGGTGAAAGAAATTGGAAAGAATAAAGCTTTGATGAGATTTACAAGAGCATTATGCTTTTCAAATAAAAAATTTATTACATCAAACAAGACAATAAATATTGTGCAAAATCAAAGTCTAAATAATATTCATAATAGCAAATTCAATCATAATACAACTGATAGAAAAAATTAATACTAAAAAACAGATATAAGCTATTATTGACATATGGCAAGCAAAGATTAAATTAAATTTTAAAAAGCATTAAGTTGATAAGTATCCACATGACTAGTAAAATATATAATCATCTAAATACACAAAGAACTAGGAGTACGAAAATAATATTTTATTTCCAATCCATTATGACTCAAAAGTCTTTCAAATTTTTTAGATAGGAAGAAAAATAAACACTTCAAATGTTGTCACTAGTGCAGTTTATAATTAATGTAAGCAAGTTTAAGGCACAAATAAATATGACCAATTTCATTTCTAACTAGAAACCAATAGATTCTACACTTTTGGTTCAACTTCTCTCTAATTAGACTAGTGTGCTTCAATACTTTTTTCACTCTGTGAGCAATTAATATCTTTTTATATAACTATTTTTATAACGATTTTTCTCTCTACTATCTATGTTATCATATAATCACGTTAGTAATGGCAGAGTAGGCAGGATTCAGACAGATTTGAAGAAGAAATATTTAGCATTACCATACAAAAAGAAAGCGTGAAGATTGATTTGAAAGTCAGAAGTGCAGACTTGCCTGGATCATTAATATCCATGGGTTGTCATTCTTCCTGTGATGTTTACAAGTATCTGTAAACCAACTTCTGATACAAACACACCTCATAATTTTTTCAAATGAAACAATATATTAACATTCTTGATGAAGTGAAACAGATTAAGAAAGATTTAATATGATACTTAAGTGAGCAAGTGCACTACATAAGCAGAACTCAGAACATGGTTAAAACACATTAGGATATTTCCTGTCATATGGATATTTCCATACTATAATAAGATAAAAAGTATTTATACATACATCAGTCAATAAAGTGGTTCTTGTATGGACATAACATGGTCAATAAATCATGTTTTCTGTATACTGAAATCACCAAAATCTAAAATTTTATTATCAGTGTATTATAGAGTATTCAAGTTCAAAAACAGTGCAATGTT
The DNA here is from genome assembly GCA_031308135.1 of Acheta domesticus. Classification (NCBI taxonomy): domain Eukaryota; kingdom Metazoa; phylum Arthropoda; class Insecta; order Orthoptera; family Gryllidae; genus Acheta; species Acheta domesticus. Next base: position 87,442,994 of record JAHLJT010008446.1, on the reverse strand, counting down.
TAACATGTAACGCAATGATGTACACAACTTTAAAGCTTCCCTTTGGCATATTAATATAAAAAATAAATATTTCTGAATATTAAGAGCACATCAATTTTAAAATGCTTATCTTGGAAGACATAAAAACTTCTTACATTATACTTTCATATTCCATCAAAAATACAATGCATCAAGTGCAAATTTTGAGGAACTAATCTATTTTTAAGAAAGATCTATTATAACTGTGACCTTAGAATTTGCTTTGTCAGCAGTCTACATCAGTAATTTATTGAATATTATCGTGACAACCATATATAATATGGAATTTTAATTAAATGAAAACATTATTGTAATGTTAAAAGATTCTTTAGGTCAATTCCATCGGCTTTTAATTTACACAGTGCTCATTTCAACATATCTTGCAGGCCAATAGATCAAGTGTTGTTTTTCAGACTTCTTCACTGTGATGCTATTCAGCCATCACTGTGAAGTTGAAAATGTTTGGTTTCATTTTGTAATCAGCAAATCATTTACTTTCTTTTGCTATATTCAGCTTCTACTCTTCTATAGTGCGTTTCAGCCGTATAATGCCATGCAGCTACAAGAAACATAAAAAGCTGTTAGATTTGCATTTGTAAACAAAGCAGCATTATGAAAAGGCAAGAAAAAAATAAGAAAATCCCATGCCCCTAAAACAAATACTTAATGATGCTAATTGATACGAAGCAGCTCTTTCAGCATTATTATGTTAACATACACAGCATTGTAATATTGCACTTTCAATTCGTTATTTGTAGTTTCAAAAACAAAAAAAGAAAAATTGTAAGAGCAGGGCAAAATATGCAATGACAACCACACAAGGGAAAGTTTTTAATTCATTTTGTAATCCAATACTTAAAAGCAACATTACAAAACTCAATAAATTATAACTATATTAATTATACAGTAGCCACTTCTAACCTCATTAAATTATAATACTCTAATATATTTATATTTTTATGAGACTTCAATGAGGTTTTAGATTTACAGAAGATTGTTATCAAGCTGACATTTTTGCAGGGTAACTATACAAGGAACAACAATATGACACCAGCATACAGTGTAACACTGAGAACATTAACACATGTCTAGAGGAATTTCATTATTACTCCTTCACAATACATGCTAAGGCAAATGTCAGACAATGCACAAATATAGTGCAATTCTGTCAGTTAAGTCACAGAATGCACTTTCCATTTAAGAAAAGATCTCTTGTTCCATACCAAGGGCTTCAAGAAAAATTCCCATTGGCGTTCGTTTTAAGCCAATAACTTCCAGCTTATTAGTTAGTTTGTTCTTAATATTTCTAAGTCGCAAAGATGCATGAACAAATATAACTGTAAGAGAAGAAAGCATATTCATTTATTGTTCTCAAAAATCACATCCACTTAAAGTACTGCACAAATTACTTACCCATTACAGGCAACAAAACACCAACAAAAAGACTACCACAGAACCAAGCAAATACACAATGAAATAACCACCACCCAAAATGAGAATCACACTAAGAATTGGATAGTCTTTTTTGATTCTAGCAGCTGATGGAGTGGCATTTGTGAAGTAATAAAATAATCCGAATGCAATGGAGATAGCAATAACTCCACATGACATCTGAACAGGATGCAACAACCTACAAACGAATAAATAATATTTATATTTTATCAGCACAAAGATCTCAAAAGATTCACAAAACATACTGAATAAAGATTTTGATGACTAATTTACATAACTTACCCCACAATCAAGAAAATTATTATGGCAAGCATAAAGTAATTTGTCTGATAATACAAGAGATTGTTCACCACCCTGTTTCCCCATTTCTCTAAATCTTTGAAATTTGGAACTTGAAAGCGGGCCGATTCCAGAAGAAAATCATTTAAGCTACGCAAAGGCGAAATTGCCACTTCGTTCCCTGTCTTATCCATGTTTGAAACCCTATTGCTGAACGTGATACACTCACGTCTCTATTTATGACATCTGACGCACACGTCAGAATCTACAACTATGGTCAACACTCAACACGTACTGTGAATGCAACTCAGGGATATTCAACTTCACGAATATTCCTGGGCGCATTAAAATGACAACCGTGCCAACAAAAGAAAAACACTGAAATGCAGAAGGCAACACCGTTTCCAGAAGTCAAAGAACAATCCTCCCTGATCTATCTCTGATTATGCGCAATACAACGAAACGCAATTTCGAGAGATACATTAGATAGCGTCACTAGTAGAAACAAACGAGAGCAGCACCGACAATTACTAATTATCAAAAATGTTATAGAAAGTGAGCTACAGTTTTTCTTTAACGTTTTTAAAATAAACAAAAATGTTAACTGACAAAAACACGAGAATAATTATTTGGCATTGCAACGCATGTTCTTCAGTGCGACAATGGTTAACGAAAACAGTAAATATACATTTAATAACATTTTTATTGAACAAAAAATGATTTTTTGAAGATAATGATTTGTTCTCAGTGCACTTTGCGAGCACATCGTTTCAAGCTACTAATTTTTTTGAACCAGTAATTTAAAAATGGAAAAGAAATAAAATTACAAATTTTCAAATAAAGACCCAATACACTTTTGGCTAAGAAATAGTTTAGACATTTTAATTTCAGGACTATAGAAACGTCGATAATACATAACTTTCGAGAGCATGTGATGAAAGGACCATCGCTTCTGGGTGAAAAGTGTCAGATGTATACTTGGCTTTTATAACCTGGTACTTGACGTACATCAGCTATTACGGTGTCATCCAATCGAGAGTTTGAACGTCAAGGTAACATCACTGTGGTGGCGTCAAAGCTGCCGATTAGACGAAACCGTCAACAGCTTTTTACGTAAAGTACCAGGTTATAAAGACTCAAGTATAAAATGCCGTGAGTAGGCTATGGTTAGATAATGGCTATACTGCGATTTTTACTTCTGACGTGAATCAGCTGTTTCGGTGTCATCCAATCGGAAGGTAGAACGCCATCATACTGACGTCACTGTATAGTGCGATTTTTATATACTGCGATTTTTTCTAAGAGCAACTCTCAAGGAAACTCAAATCACATCTTCGCGATGGAATATGTCACGGCATTTCAAGCCTTTCTCAGTCGCTCCGCTAGATTTCGCGACCGTATGAAGCAGTGCTTGCGATCATGCGATTTCTACCGGCAAGACCGAGAAAAGACGCGAAATGCCGTGACATATTCCATCGCGAAGATGGGATTTGAGTTTCCTTGAGAGTCGCTCTTAGAAAAATCGCAGTATAACTTTGCCTCTCAAGACCTGTCTTCACGATGGAATATGTCACGGTATTTCGCGTCCTTCTCAGTCGTGCCGCTAGAAATCGCATAATCGCGTGTTTTTGACATCTCTATAGACGTGGACATCTCAATATTCTCTGGATGTGACTTTTGGTTGTTCCTGTCCAGAACACGTGTCTTTTAGTAGTTCTGAGGGCAGCACCGAAAGGGCACGTGGATCAAAATGTTTCATACATTTCATTTATTACAAATTAACACCTTAGCATCTACCTTAGCGCTAATGTCATGATAATATTTACTTTGAACGATTTTCAAAATTGATAGACAGTGACTTGATGTATGTCTGATAGAGCAGTGCTTCTTTAAATTAAATTTGTGAACAAGGTGCGCCAACCAAACCAAACGAATAGAAAAATAATTGTCAATAACAAGTGTGATATGAAACACAAGCCTCTGCAGTCGCATAACACAGCCAAACATTTACGAATTCATTAGGAATCGCAAACGCGCACAGCTGAAGTTGACTTCTTTTATACTGCGATTTTCGTAACTTTGTCCCTAACAGGAATCAGCTGTTTCGCTGCCATCCAATCAGGAGCTTATATTTCGCGACAGTGACGTCACTATGGTGACGTTAAGCTCGCGATTGGATGAAACCGTGAACAGCTGATTTCTATCAGAGACAAAGTTACGAAAATCGCAGTATAGTAGTTCGGAGGGCAGCCTCTGGGTGGCAAGTGGCAGATGCTGGTATGCTGCCAAGGAGGTTATACTGCGATTTATTCCGTTCATCCCCTGGCAGGTATCAGATGTTGACGGTTTCATCCAATTGGCAGCTTATATGTCGTTACAGTGACATCACTATGGTGACGTTTCAGGATATCTTCTTTGAAGCGAGAAAAGTTAGATGGTTATTTCAAGTCAATAGTGGCCACGTACAGGAAACACCATCTTCGTAATTCGCAGTTCAAACGACTAAACATTTTCCCGTCATTCACAGGTATTTCACCTGTAAACGTATGTAATTTTCCACATTTTCGTAACAATATAAACAACACACTAAAAGAGACATGGCTTTCACAAACATAACTTTTCATTTACATCACGTGCCTGAACGTGTTGAAGAAACGGCCTTGAATTTTAAGTCCACCAGCACATTTTATTGCTTGGAAACCTTCCTAGCGGCTAGTTCCCGAGCGACTAAATATGCAGGTGAATTTCAAATTCAAGGCCATTTCTTCTAGGTGTGCAAAATTACATTTTATTTAACAGTAATTATTAAATTACCTTGTAATATTTTTCATAAGTATTAATTTTCCACTTAAAATTCATGCCTTCCGAGCAAATTATAGACTGTACAAACTGTTACCAACTGCATATACACTACACACAATAATCTTGCTGTTCGCCATGGCGCCGACTTCACTCAAGCGTCCGTGGCGACAATTTTTCATGTTTAGGCGATCCCATCCCGGCGAGACGTTGCCGCACCTCCTACGCGGTTTCTGGCTCCATCGAATGGCGATCACCTCCCACGCACTTGCTGATCCCCGCGTCTCACAGCTCAAAGAGCTCGTGGGGGATGAAAGCGCGCGGAAGGCGAAAACGACGCGCTGTAGGCCCTATTGTCGTCAAATAACCCATAACAGGAAGAAGACTGAGTTATAGATTCGCGTAAGCTCCGTGCGTGTTCGAACAAGTTACCATATGCATACTTTATTTTATTCTCTTTCTTACATTTGTATTGAAGCACTTCGCATTCTCGCAAACTCTTTCCAATGCCTATGTTGCAATTCCTGTTTAACGGAAGAACATGTCATAACACGTTTCCTCAGCGCAACCCAGCTGCAACACTTAAATTCTCGGGATCCGACCTCCCTCTCCTTTTCTAAGAATTGCGCGTCAAACTGCTACGTGTTAACCGTTATATCCAGCTTATAATATATAAAACATTTTAAGATTCCCCTGTCAGTCACATTTGATGGCATAATTCTTACAATTAAAAATCATGCCTGTTTCATATATTTTATCTTGAATTCCTTTTCCCTTTCAGAATAATCGTAAATACATCATTTTTGTTAAGTTAATTCTGATTGGACAGCGCCCAGTATGCGCGCCAAAGGCCGCACACGGCTCATTCTACCGCTGCGAGCGAGCCGAGGCGCACTCAGTTGTGTTCTAGTTGTGATGTGAGCTCCATGTCGTACACTCCACGCCGCCCAGGCGCATGTTCTTTCTTTTGTGAGGCAACCAAGCCTTTGTGCTAGACACTAGTTCAGTATGTGCTCTCAGTTTTTCTTATGTTCAATCACGCTGCCCACACACGTGTGTTTTTCTCTCTTGCAAGGCAATTCATGCCTTAGCGAACTATAAGACATGCTTATGACACCGGTTCTTGCTGTGCCAAGTAATTACAAGGTGTACTCACAGCAGCTACGCTGCATATGTGTTATCCTTTCAACATTCTAGAAAATGTGCTCGTGTCAGTGCGAACGCTGTAATGTTCTGGCAACATCAATTAACATTGCCTTAACATTTAACCTGCAAAACTATGAGCCATGCTCATATTCATAATGTGTTTGCCTCAACGCTGTGACAGTGCATGTCGGTGCGAACAATTGGTTGCTACTCAGTTGGCGACAATGCATCATGCGAGTTCGTTCAGTGTCGTCTCGCTCAACAACTATTCCTGTTAATCTCACTTGCCACAGTGTCCAGTGTGCTCTGCCTTACGTCATCAGATGCGGGTGACGTCATCCAACACAGTCCAGCTGTCAGCGGCGCCTTCTCTCAAGACAAACAATATGATTTTGTATCTATGTTTCTCTTTCAGTCCATTCATTCAATATGTTCAGTGTACTTGCAACTAACGCATACTTCTCCGTGCTTTCATATAGCACGCCTGTAAATTATTCAGCTTAATTATATCTTTGTTAAATATATGTGTTGTGTTTCACTGAAGCATTTGGTGACATCTCACAAAACCAGGCAACTTTCCTGCCTTGAGAATTCTAAATCGGAAAGTGGTCCTTCACAAGCTATTGCAGGTTTTATTAGAAGAGAGGAAAATTCAATACGTCCACTTGCTCAGCCTCCCTTCTTACAGTGCGTATGACCGGGAAGGCCTCCTTTAGAACGGGAGGATTTACGAGAGTGATCGGTACCAATCTCTCTCAACTGCCTTTCCCACTCGGCTGCGTGGTGGGTTGCGAGCGCCGTTTTCAGGCGTTGTTTATATTCCCGCGGATTAGTTCTAAGTGCAGGCCACCTAAACTGCTGCCAAAGTCGCCTAGCTTTCCGTTTCTCGCGCAGCAGCTCTTCGACATCTGGAGGACGTATATACGAGTCCTCTTCGGTTGGATGACGAAAGACCGACGTCGCCTTTCTGTGGACTGTTTGTGTATGTTTTGTGTGTGTATTCTCGTATCTATAGATCCGAGTGAACCCATTGTCTGCAAGATTTGTGTTTGTGTGTGTAGTGATGTGAGAAGGTTGCGAAACTCATTCCAGTCCGTGGGTTCTGGGACCTATTGTCTAGGGCCGAAGGTGAGGATGCTACTAACTGTGAAGGTAATGGGGATGCGATCAGAAAGGGAGAAAGGAATGGGTTGGGGAGTAGTAATTTGAATATTCCCGGATGTGAGTGCCACATCTAGGATTTCGGGTCGGAGGTGGAGGTCAGTGGGGAAGCATGTAGGTGTGGAGGAGAGATGAGAGTTACAGTGTTATGTGACGCTAGGAAACTCACGTAAGTTTACGTTATTTTTTATTGTGTCACAACCCCATTCCTCGCACTTGGCGTTCAAATCGCCCACCATGACCATGGGAGGTGCGAGGGAGAACAGTGTTGAAATTGCCGTCAATGAGAGGTCGATTCGGTGATAAGTATGGTGACACCAGTGCAATTTCGCCTTCCGTCGTGTTTACTGTAATCGCTGCCGCTTCAAGCCTCTCAAGGCATGGTAAAGCTCCCGGGTGATGAGATATCGAGCGATGTACGGCAACCGCTACACCGCCTCCGCGATGGCAAGCAGCGCGTTCGGCGCTGTAGATAGCTATGTCACTTAGCTCCAGATTATCGGCACTTGTGAGTTTTGTTTCCTGAATATAAAGAATATCGATGTGATCTATTACAAGTGTCTATTACAGAATAACTCGATAAGACGTCAATCTCATGGGTCTATGTAACTGGAGTGGCCGTTGATTTTCCAGGCGGCTATCGCGGGAGGGCGACTTCTGGTGTTTCCCTGCGTTCGGTGTTCAACCATTGTGGGCTGTCACTTGAGAGCAGAGGGTTTGTATCAGTGTAGTGAGGTTTGTGACCTGCTGTTACAGGTCGGCGACCTCCCCTTGGCAACAAGTGTGTTGTGTGTTTTCACCTTGGGCCCGGCAGTGGCAGAGCGGCCGGCCCTCTCTTCAATGCCCTTGCGGACATTAGAATTACCTGTGCCCTCACCGCACGCGCTGCTTGCGCAGGATTTTGTTGCGGTTAGTGCACCGCTTTTGCAAAAGTAGTGCTCTCTTCTACCGTGCATGCGGGCTGTGTTTGTTGATGCTTCAGCTTCGCAGTTTTGCTCATTTTTCGGCTCATTTTTTGCTCATTTTTCGGCTCATTTTTTTCTCTTGGCTGCTAAAGCCTTGTGAGCCTTGCAGCCGCGTAGTTTGCGGAGAGGTTAGCTCCGCAGTTGCAGGAGACAGCAGGATTGTTGTTGCTGGAATCCTTTGTCAGATGGCCTTCGCCGCAGTGAATGCAGCGTGGGCTGACATGACAGTAGGGGCGTGTATGCGGCCAACGCCAGCACCGTTTGCCAAACGGTACGCAGTTAGTGCGCTTCGCGACCTCAATGAGCGCCCGGCAGTGACAGATTGTCTTCAAGGCAAACTTGTCATCGTCGGCCGGGGCCGGGTTGACGAAGTAGGCGCCTAACGGTATTTCCCGTTTCGGCGTCTCTTCAGCTAGTGAACTGCAGGATCAGGCTTCTCCGAGCACAGCAATTTCTTCTGCTGAAACTTGTGGAGGCGGGCCACTCACGTAGAGCTTGAGGCCCTGTTCCTCCTTGTGTGCTTGCATGAAGTGCGACGCTTGAAGCTTCTTCAGCGCGGACGCGAACTTCACGTGGTCGGAAACGTTCCACGCTTGCAGCGGGTAAAACTCCCCGCAGTGCTCCCCCGTAACTGGGTGTTCGCAGTCTTGCATCGCGGTTTCGAACCAACTTCGAAAACTACAATCAGAAGGGACCGAAGCGCTCGCGTACATGATAGGCGGGTCGCGAGTGGAAGCCTTCTTAGACCCAGAAACCGTCGCAGATTGCGAGGCCGGCGTAGGTTGTGGCTGGGAGGTGGCAGAGGCGGCGGCGATTCTGCCCTGGCGCTGCGGCAAGGATGGAAGAGGCGACGCGGCACCGGCAGGTGCGAGCTCAACAGCGAGGATCTCCGCCTCGCCGTTTCCGACTGGCGGAGTCGCGTCGGCGGCGGCTGCGGCGCTCGCGACCGGCATGATGACGACCTGCATCTCCTTTCCGCTCACAGTCAAAGCTAAAAAGTTGCCGAGAAGCAGGTGTGAGGCGGCGGCAGCGGCGGTCGGCGCATCGCCTGAAAGGCGGCGCTTCTTGCCTTTGCCGGAGGCGTCGGCGGTGGTGGCGGCGGCGGGCGGCGGCTGGCCGCAAGAGGGGCAGGAGTCAAATTCCGAAAGTTCGTTCTTGGCGGCAACACTGCTGAACTGTTGCTGTTCAGCACGCATCAGCTTGGCTGAGGAGAGCGCGACCAGATCGACCGTCAAGGCCTTGCGCAAGGCATCCGTCCTTGTAAGCCTGCATCAAGGCCTTGAGGGCGTTAGCAATGCGTGAGGCTTTGGTATTTCTGCTCTTTTTCGTGGACCCTAAAGGGGCCGTTTCAATGGAAGGGAAATCCTGCTGGTCGATAGCGCCTGGGATTTCTCCCGGCGTGGCGTCTGTGGAAGTGGCGACGGGTGCAGCTGCTACGATGGTGTGTGTTGCGTAAAACGCGGCGATGCCTTCGGGCGCGACCTAAACCGAAACGCCGTTGGTTGAGAAAACCAAAACCCCTCGGCCCGAAAGCGCGTAGGACCCGTCCCGCTGTGCGCTGTTGCCGTTCGCGATTTCTGAAATGGGAACGGCCGCTCCTTAACATTATCTTTCTTTTTCATATTATTCCGCCTCAAAATTTCTCCCTCTTTCCATTGTTACTTCCTATGCGCCCCACTTGCTTCTCTCCCCCGCTACAGCTCTGTTCTTTTCATTGGTTGTCACTTTGACCAATCTCACTCATTCTTCTCCTCAACATATATTTTTTTGCCCTCTTTAGTAGCCCTGAAGTGGCGGACATTATTTATATATTGCGCTACATATATTTCTGTAGCCGTTTGGCTTTTACAGAATGGAGAAGGCCTATTCTTAAGCAGACTACTTCAAACTAATAAATTCTAAACTATAACTTTTTAAATAAGCCTCTTTGGACCACTTCAGTTCTACATAAGAAATGAAAACATGTTTTTATTAGAAAAGCTCTTGTTTTTGTCATTTTTCTTAGATCTTTTTTCTTATTTTTCTCAATCACACACTCATTCATTTATTCTAAAGTTATATTTACAGACACATTCATTCACTCTTACACACAACACTTCTCTGCACTATTTACTCAATATTTACACATTTTGTTTTCTTTCGCCATGGCGTCGACTTTACTCACGCGTCCGTGGCGCCGTGACTCCTTCGGAACCCAAAACGCATGAGTCGCGGGGAAGCGCGTTTCCGCTGCTCCCACGCGGTTTCCGGCTCCAGTAGCGGGGATCACGTCCCATGCACTTGTTGGTCCTCCGCGTCGCAAGCTCAGAGAGCTCTTGCGGGGACAGCGTGCGGAAGAAGAAAACGACGAGCTGTGGGCGCTTTCGTCTGTGAAAGTCCCTGTGCACGCCATTGTTCGCCGCTATGCCGGTCTCGCACAGGATGCGCGGAGCGGACGGCCCCAGCGCCCTCACGAGAGCCGTTATCGCCCGCTTCTTCAGCTCCGCCGGAAACTGGTTTCGCACGCCTACAACTCAGAAAACGTCAGAGGTTTTAAATGTGCGCCAGGTTGAATATTTGGAATATGCGAGGCGCGCCGCTCCGTTTTCTGCACCACAGTAGAAGGAGGAGCAGCCGCGAAAACGTCACATTCATACGCCCATATGGAACGCACTCACGCGGTGAATAAAAAGCGCTTCAAGGAAAGGTGTAGGTCGGGAGAACGGAAAAGAGGTTTCGAATTTTGATTTTGGCCTTATCTATATAAGGCGGCCTCGCTAGCCATAGTAGCAGTACGCTCTGAGGAAGGCCGCAACCTGTCGGCCGAAGCGTCAATCACCACTGCAGAGGCTCGTCACGGATAGCTCAAACAATAGTGCATTTATAATAAATATTCAAGTAAAATCGAAATTGATTTTATTAAAATTAGGGTAGGGGAAATGAAGATTTATTATGCAAAATGGCATTAAGAATAACATAAAGTTTTTAACACAGCGCTTACAAATATTGAAATTAGGCTATCAAAATTTAATATCATACAGAAACCTTGAAAAACAAGCTTTTAAACTTGAAAAATATAAGCAGTGTAATACTATTTATTTATATTTATATATAATTGTAAACAAAATGTATAAATTAAATTCTTTAAAAATATACGTGGCGGCTCGTGACATTTTTTCATGGTGAGGCCAGGCGCAGGCGCACCAAGCAAGGATATCATCTCAGAATCAATCTTATTTAATTAAAGAATTGCCATTTATTCAATTATTTTATTAATATTATCAGTTAATTAAACTTTTAAATCTGTACGTTTTTCACAAAAAGCAGAAGTAGTAATTTTTATTAAGACGTTTAATCAAACATTGGTATGTCAACGGAAAAAAAATATTTTTGTAAAAATGACGCTAATGCCGTAGCTTATCTTTCGGAATACTGAGAGTTCGAAAGGGGAATATATCATAAAGTTAAGACAAATTGACTTCCTCGTGTTTTGTCAGTTGTTTAATCAGCCTTCAGAGAAACAAAATCAGCTACATATATGTCTTTCTTCATTTCCTCCAAAAACATTTCATACATAGAATCTAGCCGCTCGTTCTGTAACATATATGAGTTATATTTATAAACAGAGAAATTTTTTAAATGATCATCTAACACACTATCTAGACTGCAGAGTAACGATAAGTCTAAACGATTGCCACGGTTTTTTTAATCTTCATCATGCCCTCTCAATGCTCGTTCATGAGTAACACAGAATTTCAAACACTCAAGCACTCTACCTAAAATATATTGCGACTTGTTTATTATGTTTCAAGATTGAAATTTTACCGCCGAATCAATCTGTGCAATAATGTTCAAGGTCCCAAAAGTTTTAAATTTACAAACGTTTTCTAAATGCGATGCACTTTCTTCGTGTTTCCGTATCCTTTCCCTCAAATATTTAAGATACTTACAGCCTACTGTCGTCTACAAATTTGTTGTTAAAGACGTGCGCGTTGTTTGTTAAAGACAAGACGTTGTTTGTTAAAGACGTGCGCGCCAGCCATTATACACCCGTTAACTCACATATTTAATGCATCCTTATGCACCGGAATTCTTCCAGATATTTTTAAAACAGCTAAGATTAAGCCGCTCTTCAAAAAAGGCAACAAAAATGAAGTTCAAAATTATCGGCCAATTTCTCTTTTGTCAGTTTTTTCAAAAATATTAGAGAGACTTTTTTATGTGCGAATGGAAACCTTTCTCAATAAACACGACGCGTTTTCAAATTGCCAACATGGATTCCGGAAATCAAAATCTAAGGAAACAGCCATTTTTTCTTTTCTTAAGGATGTTGCCTCATCATTGGATCAAAACGAAGCAACTATTGGAATATTTTTAGATCTTTCAAAAGCTTTTGACGTCATTGATCATAACATTTTACTTTCAAAATTACCTTCGTATGGAATCCGTGGTATTGCTCTAGATTGGCTATGTTCGTACCTTAAACAACAATCTCAGAGAGTAGAAATACCTTACTGGAATGATGGAACCTTATGTACACACCTTTCCGGTTCTTTGCCAATTGTACGTGGAGTCCCGTAAGGATCGATTTTAGGCCCTATTCTCTTCCTATTATACGTAAATGACATGCCCTTAGCGATTCGAAACGGAAGAACAGTTCTCTTTGCGGATGATACAAATATTCTTTGCAACAAAGAAACCGTAAATAGTACAATATCAGACGTTTCAAATTGGTTCCGTAATAACAAATTAAAAGTAAATGAAAATAAAACTGTTTCAATGCAGTTTTCCATATCAAATAAAAAATTCTGTACTCCATTGAAAATGAACGGTGTGCCATTGACTGATGTTAACGTAACAAAATTTTTAGGTCTATCAATTCAGTCAAATCTCAAATGAAATGCCCACTTAAATGAATTGAACACAAATTAAGCTCATTATGCTACGCGTTCAGAATTCTTTCAAATTCCGTCAGCCTTCATACAGCTCGTTGTGTATATTTTGCCAATGTTCACTCCCGCCTGAGATATGGCATAATATTTTGGGGAAACACATCTTATAGTTCACAGACTTTCAGATTACAAAAAGAATTGTACGAATAATAAGCAAATCCAACCCACGTGATTCTTGTAAGTCACTCTTTATTAATCTAGGAATTTTACCATTACCTTGTCTCCCGATTTACGAATCAGTAGTTTTTGTCAAAAATGACTTACTTAAAGACGGGAATGTATTTTCAGCAAACGCCGATGTCTATAAGTATAACACACGACGTAGTAATCATATTCACCAGATGGCAGTATCAACAGCTCACTACAAAAAATTCACATACAATTCATATACATTACTCTACAACACTTTGCCAGAAGACATTAAACGATTAAATTCAATAGAAAAGTTTAAGTCCCAAGTAAAATCTTTTCTGCTACATAACTGTTTCTATACAATTCGAGACTATACCGAGCATCAAAAAGGAAAGTAGAATTAATTTTAACAATGATAGTTAATGTAATTATTTATCATTTGGACTGTATAATTCTAAAGAACCTGTAACAAGTATTGTACCACAGTTTCTGGGTTGATGGCCCCCATCTCGATCAGATTTTTCGTCCAGTTTCCCTGATCCTTGAGCAAATGCTGAGATGGTCCCTTGTTTTGCTTCTGGACATAAATGTAACTTCATTATTTGTGCACGTCTTCTGAATTTCAGTGGGAAATATAGTTATTCAAATTATCGTTTTTCATATTATCGCGGCAAAAAGTATTATTCTTTCATGAAGAACATGAGGGTTCAGGGCAGAAATTTATAGCTAATTGACCTTTGAAAATATATTTTATTATATAGGAGCGAATATTTTGTCAACAAAACTCTATTTTCTGTATTCAAAATTCGACTAGAATATGGTTTAGGATAGAGACCACAGAATTATGAAAACGTGCACAAAATTCACTTCTCCCCATAGCTCGTCATACGCAGTTTTTAACTGTTTTTGACGTAAATAAATAAATAAAAAACACTCACCACAAATAATAAACAATAAAAGCAAAATAAGATTTGTTTTTCTTCACTCACAGTCAACCATAATTTTTTTTCTGAAATCACGAATTACAGAATGTTCATTCCTTCTTTCCATCAACTTGTGTAATTGAAAAGTCACTCGGTTGATGTGCTCTTGACCGATTAATATCACTTTTTTCTTCAAGTCTCAGTGAATAAAACGGAAAACGGTGTAACGAATCCACTGTGTTCATTTTACAGCGCGCAGAACTTCCACGTGCACTTTGAAAACCGATCGCTCAGACTGCCGTTTCTCTGACAAGGGAATGGTAAACTTTGTCATGTGGAAAGCACACCTGATATTTTTTTCACTAGAAGTAAATATTATTTAATGGCTGTTCGAGCATTTTAGCGGCCACATTTGGCTGGAATCATTTTTTTAAATGTGCAAACTGATGATTTTTCGTTTGGCACACTAGTCAAAATACTGGGCAACCATTTGCGCGGATGCGTCAGCGCCGTGTGAAACAACGGCCGCGCAGCTCCTCCTTAATTATTCTGTGGCGCGCCGCGTCTCGCCTCCGCTCGGATCACCGCCGCGCCGTGGGCCGAGGGTCGGGGTTCGGAGTCCCCCTCCTCTCTGCGGACGACTGAAATGCGATCGACAGTAGGAGCGCGAAATATCCAATGCAGAAGCGATTGGGAGACTTTTTCTTAGGAACGGCCGTGCATACTTCTGAAAACGGAAATCTCTTTATCGTAAAGTTACAGAGAAAATAATTGTTTCATGGCGAGCAGATTTTCACGTATAACAAAGGGATAGATTCTTAAACTATAATCACTCATCCATTACTAATTTTCAACCCCAAGATTTAGGAATTTCATTAGATATGCATGGTACGTCGCTCAGTACGACGATGAAAGACCTGCATCCTTAGTGACACCTGCACAATACGGCTGCCCTATCACAGAACCATTATTTGAAATTAATTTATGCGAATCATCTTCTTTTATTATATGTTCGTGGTGCAAGAAAAATGTATTTCAATCACTCACATTTCTGTAGAACGTACAATGAATGAAGTTTTAATTTTGAAATGAATGTGATGATGACATTATCGTCGTGCTCATTCGCACCTGTGTAAGCATTTGCAAACATTCGGCCTGAGGCGACGAAAGCATTTGTTTCTTGCCCTCGAAGCGATTCGCGCTAGGGTGAGGCGCTGCGATACAAACGGACGCGCGACCTATCTTGAGACGTATCGTGTTCCAGGGATGTATTTGGCCTTTGACACCTATTTGGAAAGGAAAAACATCGCCAAAAACACGGAAGTTTATTTTTTTAATGCTTCCAGGAAAGTTTGGCAGCTAAGATCTTCCATCCAGCCTTGTTTGAACACTAACTGTAAGCAGAAAAAACTGAGGTAGGGTTTCGACATGACAAAGGTAAGCATTCCCTTGTGAGAAGGGCACGCTGGTGCGGGCCCCTCGGACTGCTAAAATTAGCAAGCAGTGGTCGCGCCCAATACGAAAGGGCGCTGACCTTGTAAACGGAATAAAGTTATCGCTTTGGGGCCCACGCAGGCCGGGCCCGTTGAGTACTACTAACACTATCTTTGAGTGCGGTAAGTAACTATGATCCCCAATTCTTGCTTATTGGGAAAATTGAATAGTTATTGAATTAAACTATGCCGCTTTTCATTATGCCGACGCTGAAGGCGTCTGCACCTCTCTCTCTCTCTTTCTCTCTCTCTCTCTCTCTCTCTCTCTCTCTCTCTCACACACACACACACACAGCTCTTCTATTGCTGCTAGTCCTCCCGCATCATCGCGGTAGTAATTTTGGATTTTACCATTGTTTTGGTGGCGTCCCGGCAGGGAAGCGCTCCCAGCTGGCGGCGGTCGTGGGCAGATGGATGAAGGGCGTCTCGCCTGTCAACTGCGGTCAAGGTCAAAGCCACGCCCCAGTATAGCCCCCGGTCCGTCTCGGGCGCGTGGATCGTCCCCCAGCGGTGATCATGTGCCAGGCACCGCCCAAAAGGCGGCGGCGGCGTCCAACTGGATTAGCTCCGACCCTCGGCTCGGAAGATCGCGGATAGCTCACGCGGGTGGCGCAGGTGCATATGGCTTATGGCGTATGACGGCGCGCGATCTCGGATATGGCCGGTCATTTGCGCTGCCAGAAAACGCGAGAGAATTTTTTTCTCTGTGCGTGCAAGCGATTCGCTGCTCAAATCGAATTAATGCTTTATGCACATACCGAGTGGCAAAGTTCGTAATCGGCTACAGCTCTGCTCGCGAGTAACTAAATTTAGTTTCACTTCAAAACTTGTGCGGAAACCTACATCACTCTCTCGTCAAAGTTCTATCTGATGTCCGCTTTGGCGGGGGGGAGGTAGAGTCATAAACCCGACCGCGCGCCCGTCCCCTAAGCGACCCAGGCAACGGCCGGCGCGTGAGAGGGCCGCGTCTCGTCAATCGAACTAAATTCTTACAAAAATTAATTTTAAATTTATGATACTCCGTTCGCGGCAGGTCGTACCGTTACAATAAAGGAAAGTATAAGTGATAATACTCCTTGTATCTCAACTGTACAAGATATGAAGATGCCACTTGAATTCAACATACTTCGTCTTTGCAACATTTTTTAGTACGAAGACATGAAGTGTCAATTTTCAATCAACTTTTTTATGGATCCCTATGCTAATTTTTAGCGTATTGTAATGGGCTTAAAAAGACGATGTATGTGTATATCTTTGATGTATGTGTATTTCTTTGTATTTGAGTGAATCGTTTTTTAGAAATTGATGTGTGTTTGTGACTTCTTTTTCTGCTGAAGTGGTCCTTTCCCATGTGCCGCTGGAGTAACTTTAGCGTCCTTCTACCGGTTTCATTAAGCCGACGTGTTCGCCATTGAAGAGAAATATATGAGTGCGGAAGAAATGCCTTAAGAGTAATATAACGACATGAAGAGCTGTATCGTGATTGTCAGCTTCCTATACGCCAGCTTCTTGCAAGTATGTGCACGAAAACTATTGGAATCAGGAAGTTGGAATGCGAAACAGAGCACAAGACAGAAAACTGCAACTGACGAAGCATATGAAGAGGTTCTTCTGGCATTGACGCATAGCAATTCACATGCTAGATCGTGAGATTTAGTCCAGAAATGTGGGGCTGGCTATATCAAGTGCCACACATCTTGTCCTTTGAATGGCGACTGCAAATTTGCATTGCAGATGGGCAAAACGTCGAGCACACGCTTTAGGAAAGCAATTTTTTTAAAACATTTGTTGCGTCTTTGCGCAACGCGTTTCGAAAGCCCTTGGTTGGGCGTTGAGCGCGGAGTTATCTTATCAGCGCACTCTTTACCCCACATGGCGCTATATATTACACTGTCGCGTCTCGTCAGTTGTCAAGAGGACCGTTAGGTACCATCTCCGCGTAAGCGCCTCACACCGCGCGCCCCTACCCAGCGCCAGAATTGGGAAGGAATGGGGAAGGGGGTAAGGTTTAGGACACTTCACAAAGGTTGGACTAGCCCTTGTGAAGCAGCCGAACTCGTTTTGTCGAAACAAATTTCACATGAGAATCGACGGGAATAGAACCCGGACCCCATTGGTTAAAGGCAAGCGACTTTTCTCTGAGCCACGAGACAGCGTTTAATGTAACAACAATGTAACGTAACAACGTTCTTGGTATAAAATTTGTATTTTATTTGTATTTTGATCATTGAATTTTCTTTGTATGTGACAGATAGTTACGAATAAATTATGAATAATAAAATATTGTTCATTTATTTTTGTATTATTTACTTAAAAAATTATAATAGAAAGTGTTATCTCAGTTGTCAAAATAACAATAGTATTTGCGTGACAAAACAAGAACCTTCCGGAATCCTGTATGCAGCATTTGAGTCTTCCTGAATTGCTTATTACAATACGCTAAAATTGAGCATGGGGTTCC
Source organism: Acheta domesticus (assembly GCA_031308135.1). NCBI lineage: Eukaryota > Metazoa > Arthropoda > Insecta > Orthoptera > Gryllidae > Acheta > Acheta domesticus. The sequence goes on along the minus strand of JAHLJT010008446.1, from coordinate 87,425,234 downwards.
TTTAAAAAAAAGTTGACCTTATATCTCCGAACTAAAAAATAGTGCAAAGACGAAGTATGGTGTATTCAAAAAGTCCCTGCCCAAACGGCATCTTCGTATCTTGCGCGGTCGAGAAGATACAAGGGGTGTTATCACGTACAGTGAAATTATTTTAGCGTGGCCGCTCAAGATCAATGCCCAGAGCTTCCGGAAGAGTCTATTCCTTAAACTTGTCGCTTTAGAGGGAGCGCGTCCCTTCCTAGGACGTGTTGACAGCCCTACTCCAGTTGAGTAAACACTGACCCTGACTATTCGTCTCCGCAAGGTGCCAGTTTTCTATTGCATTTCCCTAATAGTGTTCAGTTATTTGTATGAAGTTCTGTATAAGTGATTATTATTTTATTATGATAATTGCAATACGTCCTGTTCAGTGCAACTTTCATATAGACATCCTTGACAGTCAGACACGTGAAGTCGTTGCAAAAGTATATTAATTTATGAAGAGAAGCAAAAGAAGGAATTAAAAATATCAAAACGTAAAGTTCTTAAGGCAGTAATTGCTGCTTCGGGTTTTTCGAAAAGATCTATTTGCAGAATTAAAAAGAAAATTAATTCCATTCAATCGGAAGAATCGTGTTCATTTTCTTCTCCTAATAAAGAGAAGAAAAAGGACGTGGAATCTGCTCTCGATAGTTTCAATGAGAGTGTGATTTGCCGCACAATGATTTAATGCACCATATCAAGAAATCGTTATTTTACAGGTAAAGACGCGAACGGTAAAGACAGTGATAGTGATACTACTTATAATAGTGAGGAAACAGGTATCAGTGACAGTGGAAAATATTTGAATGATGAGGACGCCAAGCCATTCCAGGAATTTGGTGTTTTTCCATTACCGAGCGAAGACACTACCGCAAATTAATTTCCAAACCTTCGATAGCATGTAGACTAATGTTTTTGTTAAGGGCAGACGAGCCAGGCGCGAGCGAGCGCCGCCTCCTGGCTCTCTCCCCACCACTTTCAGCTTCCCCTCTACTCGCGAATCCCAGCGGCCACCCTAGAAAAATTTAGCTGTATTTGTTCCTCCCTCTATATTTTTCTCACTAGCAATGGATATATCATAAAAAGAGGTATACAACTATGTAACATGTGTTAATGTTTTGATAGTATTTTGAGTATGAAATTATACTTTCCGCCATGTGATTTTAAATTAAACTGACAATATAGCAGCCCTTGCAATTGATGCCTTTGGAGAATGTGGCCTCGGCGCCGAGACTTACGGGGAGAGGGGAGACTGAGAAGGATGGCAGGAAGGAAGAATGAGGGATACAGACGAAACGACTGCAATCCATGGTCTTATCACCACAGACACAGGAACAAACAACGACATTAACGGTCAGAATGAAAGATTTTTTCCATTGATTCATCAGAATTGAGCTTTCTTCTATTGGTAGAAATTTCAAAACAGTTAAAAGAGTTGTCTGTCGGTAAGCGATAATTGATAACGTATAGAGATTTGTTCAGAATATTTCACTTCATTGCTACATACACAAATAACTGAATAATTGAATAAAACAAAATAAAAGGAAAACAAGGAAAGCATTCGCCATTCCAACATATTCCTGCTTCTTGAAAAAATGTTTATGCAAGGCAGAATTTATAAAGGAAATAAACATGAAATAGTGATAAAGAGTAAAGAATATAACCATAATTCAAATATCGGATGTGTGATAGAACAAATCAGGCAAATATATTTTCTCATGTAGCCAATATTCCCCGCCTAGCGCCGCTTCATTTGGCGCATGTACACCCCTCTCTGGGTTTGGAAGAAAATTTAGAGCCTCGTCAGGGGAAGAGTTTCGTGCAGAGCTATGTGACACGCCAGCCCCAAATACTTACCGAAAATCATTGTAAGCAACACCTTAAATAAATACATTTTGCGACCTTGAATAAATGCGTTTGTGGTGCCCCATTCGACCTCTCGCGAAGTACTGTTGTAAACTGAAACAAATTGTAAATGAAGTTCACTCCAACACGATATAACTGAAAAGAATTGCCCGTTCTCCAAGTCGCGGTTGAGTAGAAAATATGGGGAATACAGACATAATGGAACTAATGTTTTTGCCTTTATTTGATGTGTTATTTCACATTCTACGAGATTTTACGACCGTAAAGGGACATTCTGTATAATGTGAATGTTGTAGGCAAATGCAGAACATGTGATTTATATGGCGAATCCATTTAATTAACATACGATACACAACATACGACTGTCCGTAAATGTCAAAAAGATATGCTACTTAAAGGTATACTATTATAACATATTAGGTTTTCTGAATTTTTCTTTTGTTTTTTGTAAGTTTGTGGATTTTTTCCCTGACGAAAATTATTTTTATAATACTGAGATATTGACATTCGATCACACTCACATCTACAGCCCTTTACTTTTTTTATTAATTTGTTTTCCTTATTTTTCACTTTTCGTATTATAAAAGCTTGAAATTTATGTTTATGTGTTTTATTGGCATTTTGCAGTTGTACATCCCTTAGTATTTACTACATCATTGGAATATGTTTGTCATTGAATATTAAAATTAACTTGGACAATACATTCGTGAAATTTCAAGCATTTAACTACACAATACAGTATTTTAAATGCACATGTAACAAAAATTAATTTATTGTTGACGCGTATGCGAAAATAGTCGAGGAGCATCTGAAAGATGCGCGCAATTCAATAAAAATTCATTTCTTTGGCCCACGTGACCGTATCGAAGGATACGTCAATTCATGGCGATATCCGAGTATGATATCTAGCAGATCGAGGTGCAGTGGTTTCACCAACCGTCACCAACCTTACAGACTGAAACAGGCCACAGTCATCTTCGGTTGATTCCGCTCATGTTTATAAGCCGGTATTGTGGCGGACAGTGGAAGAAGTGTGATATCGGGTTATAAACGTTGATTTGACGGATTTTACGTTGTTTATTGCGATTGACAAGACATTGTGAAGATCAGTGCAGGTGAAAATGGAAGGATCTCATCAGGTGCATGCATTAATCTTTATATTCCTACATGTACATATAAGGTTTACTTCAACGTAATTCCTGTGTTGTTAAAAAGGGCGTAGCCTTACCTTATTTCTGCTTATTATCAACTGTGTATCACCGTTTATCAATTCTGTAAAATTATAGGATTGCATGTATCTATTCCTTCAGAATTGGTAAAGCCCGGAAATAAGAAAAATCACGAAAACCCCTCATTAAATTATGTATGAAAAATATGCCCTCATTACTCCTAATATTAAATAATCTGTGTAGTAGGCTGGCAAGAGACTGTTGAAATCGGATACTAAAGTATTTATTTGTGTAACCCATTTTCTCTAACTTGTTTTAGCTGTCAGGAAATATTAATTATGAAAATGATATTCAGGTAAGATGATCAGAATGACTGTTAATGTCAAATAGTTCACCATGGTATTAATTTTAGTGTGGAGAGTTTTATTTTCAAGTATATCAAATTTTAATTCTAATGTCCAAATATATACATTTTTGTTGAGTGTGGACTGACTGAGTGAATGAATGACTAGTGTCATATTTCCTCTTATAATTAATTTATATTTGGTGTATGTTTGTGACCTTTCCAAGTGCAAAATAGATTGATTAAATTGTGGGAAAGGAGATTGCATGGAAAGTAAATTATATATGGGTTTAATGAAGCGTTCCATCAACTGTTAGAATATGAAGTAATTTTAATAATCATGATGAGTTAGATATATTTATAAGGTTCTCGAGTTAAGTGATTAATCAAATCATAATTGATGAATTATATGTTGAGACTAACACTGATGAGGGCTGAAAGATTGACATTATGAATTAGATAAATCACTGTGATCTTTCATTCAATTGCATGGTGTAAGCTTAGTAAGTTTGCTGTCATATCTTGGATAAATAACATTGTGAAGTTGTTATTGTCAATATTAGCGGAGTTAAATGCTTTTAGTCCTAGCAGTTCTAAAGTTAAGCCCTAAGTTGAAATCATAAAAAGATTTAAATGATATTCTGATCCAAGTTAGCTTTTGATGTTATAACAATGTGATATTGATCATATTCTGTGTATTATTCTGTTGTGCAGCCCATGCCCACCCAATATGAAACAGGAATGGTAATTATAATTGTTCTGTTTGACTTTGCCTGGCTAAAGTCTAGTGTACGGTACAACTTAAGGAAGTTGTTCAGACTGGCATTTCGCGTATCTTCACGTGTTTGCAACTACGCAGTTTAAATACTAGAGGCATTCTTATAAAGTTCTTACTGAAGTGATTTCTTATAAAAGTGAATTGGTAATTATGCAGTGGATAGACTAGGTTGTTTATAGTGAATGCAAGGGCCAAAGGCCCGAGCCTCGCCACGTCTTGGATCCGGGCGAGCGAAGCGAGAAAACTTGCCTTTTAAAGTAATTTGGCATTATAATGTGATGGGGACAAAGCTTATGAAGGCGTCTCAAAACTTTATGAGCCATGAAAATCGCCTATCAGTAAGTTTTATTCATTTCGCATCGCTTCTCTAAGGGTGTACCGTACACCCTACTTTAACCCTTTGCCCAATCTGAATGTACAACAATACTAGGTTCAATACCTAATACAATGTCCAATTTTTTCATTACATATTTAGTACTATATTACATATTTTGCTACTTTCACAAAAAAAAAAGGTTTTTCTATGGATTTTCTTCAATTTGATTACATATTTTTTAATGAAAAGTATTTCTTTAAAAAAATCAAAATTTTTTTCCCCTACGTTATTGATGAAATTTAGGTGAGAAGTATCATTCACGCCGTTTCTTGACCTTTAACCTTAATTTCCAAGAAATTTTGGCAATCGCCGACTTGAAACACTAAGAATGTTGCACGTTGCAGTGTTTGTTTTCTGGTCATAGATATCACCAGTTAGTACGATGGCTTGTATTGCTCGAAGTGCATTTTAATTTGCTTAAATGCACCTTAGTCTGGCTGCTAAACTACAGTCCTGGATAACAATAGATCAAGTTTTTACTCGTGACGGGAAAGTTGTATTGTGCAAAGTGGGTTTCAACTTGTGCTCTCCAAATGATTTTTAAAATGTTTGCATTATTTGTAAAATTTGTTTAGGAAATTTTCTATTAAATGTAATTTCGTATTATGTAAATGTGTTGTATAATTGAAGTATTTTAGTATTACGTATTATATCTGATTTTACATATTTCTCACATATTCTTACTGTTTCCATTACATATTTATGTACATATTTTGATGTTTCATGCTACATATTTTTCCGGTCTCTATTGATAATAACATAGTAATTGATAATGAGGGACTGATAGTTCAGATTATTGTATGATTAGAAATTGTTATGCAGTTTGTAGGGTACCATTTCTTAACTAATACTTTTCCTTTCCCTAATAATACTCATTTCTATATCGAGTTTTAAGTGCAAGTAGTTTTATATAAAAAAAATTAATAATGTCATTTAAATAATCTGTATTTGGATCACAGCCTGCTGGACAGTTACCACCAGGAACATCTTATCAGGTATTCATTATGTACTTATAACATTAATTTGTTTAATTATAAGTGTAAGAAATATTGTTGGTCAAGTTTAAATTGACTGCATAATAATGTTATAGAAATGACATTTACTTGAAAATTATAATAATTTTAAAAAATTGTAAAAAATCCTCCATTTAATTTTGAGAATGTCAGAAATTTCACTTCCTTTTGTATACACGTTATAAGAGAACTTTTACAGAACAAGACAAAATAATCTTCAAATATATCCTTGATGTGCCTGCAAAAATTATAATATGAAAATGTCATTTTATAGTAGCACAGTATTTTTTTAGTATTACATGTGTTAATACACCACCTTCTATGTTACAGTTAAGGTACAATTATAGTACAATGAGCGGTTTCTTACTCCATAAAGTGTACATTACTCATTTTTATAATAAGTGCACATAGCAGTTTTAAACACCGATATTTTGGCGTTTCCTCTAAGGTCGTCGGTATAAATAATGATATCCATTTTTATCTCCTTTCTTTTATATTATTAAAAGTTAGAATGATTGTAATACGTTTTACTTTTTAATTTTAATAGCATCTTGGCAATTGCAACAATAACTGAAGCCTTTACCAACTTATAAATATAAGAAAAGTTTAGTCTTTTATAAACATCTGAACTGCCTTTCATTAGATCCTTACAAAAGTTAGCCAGCATTGTTGGCATCCAATTCTCCCTATTTTGCTTTCGTATGGTTTTTATATCTTCATAGAATGTTTTGACATGGTAATCTGGTACTTGGTAATCCCCAATGTTATCTGGGAGAAAAAAAGTAGAAATTATAATGTAAGAAATGAACTTTAAGGGACATATTACACTCAAATTTTGGTAAGCATTTATCAGCTCTTTAGTTACTGATTTAGTCTGGAGATCTGAATTTTCCTACGAAATTGTCTGTTACATTTTGGAAGCATGTCACGGCTTTTCTCTTTCTCTAATAATGTTCGTCACATTTAGGGTCTCTTCAGTTCTCGGACATGGGAGCCAATGAACAGACATTTTTACTTTCATAGCAAATAGAGATTTTTTTTCTAAGATATACAGTCCTTTCATCTACAACCTTGATTCCCCAAATTTTCTTAGTCATAGTTGAATATGAAGAGGTGAAATCAGTGTTACAAGCTGTATAGCACTTTCTAAGCATTTCTTTCTGAGTTTACCTGAATAAGAAATAATGTAGCCAAAATGTAAATATATAGTTTAAAATCAATGTTGTCAAGTATACAGGCTAGTTAACATTACCTGTATAATAAACTAATACTAAAGGATTTTTATCAACAAAACTATCCCTGAAACACCATTTTTTACTCCTAATTTGAATCCAGGATAGAAAAATTCTTGCAGTTTCACTAAAAACCCTAACAAAACATTGTAATGCCATGTTTCCTTTTCTGTTGCTTCATTTTACTTTTCTCTTAGCCTTCTGTTGCTCTTGATTGCACTCTACAAAAGAATTGGAAGTAATCCTAATTTGAATAAGTGTGTTTTGTTTCCTTGTTGCGATAAATTACTAATTTTTCTTTTGTTTCATTACTTGATTACTGAAAAATTTAGCAGAAAGGGTACACTGCATAAGGTACTTCTGTTTCATACAAATCCCAATAATAGTTATTCTTTCAGGCCATGAAAACTGCTGTTGGACTTAACTTCGATGTATTTCGGGAACCTCGTGGTGTGATGCGAATTCTTCAATTTGTGAGTCAAAATCAGTGTTTTTCTCTCTAGAGAATGCAATAGTATTTCAACATTCTACAATTATTTTTAAATTTATTTCAGATCTTTTGTATTTGTGCATTTGCAACAACTACTAGTTATTCGAATTCTATGAGATTTGAAGTGAAGTGTTCGAACAATTCATTTCCACCACAAGTTGTAGACCTTCCATTTTCGTATCCTTTCAGGTATTGTATTTTCATTATCTTTCCATTTTTTTTTATGTTATCATTGAGTGAATCAAACTTATGAAGTACTACAGATTTTTTTAGTGGTGAATTATTGCTAAGCAAAATTTTAAAATCTTGATTTTTATGGAAAACTAATGTAAAGTGTTTTATTTTGTGTGGATTTCCTCCCATGAAAATTGGAAGTAGCATGATGTAAACGATAAGATATAATGATCGCTAACACGTTTTGGTATTCATCAGAAGTGGGGGGGGAGATCAAAGACTTTTTGTTATAAAATAATTTCATCATTGTGTGATACATTTGTAATTTTATCATCAGTTTAAAAACAAATCTGGAATAAAAACTGATAATGAAATTTTTATAGTAAGCTTTTAATATTTTGATACACATGTTTTAAATAAATCTCCTTAAACATGTGTACGAAGGGGAATGCAATTTTCATGTAAAATGTTGGAGGAGTTAAATTTGGCACTTGGTAGGATTCTTGAACACATTCATCATTTCATATTCACTAGTTTTATAGAATCATTGTTGTAAAGAAGACAGAATTTTATGTCTTTTTTCATTAGATATCAGAAAATACAGAATTATTATAAGAGGCTGATATCTAATCTTTCAAAGAATCATAAATATCAATTTCAGGATTAATTGTTGGAATTATAATATGATATTGACACCATTAATTGTTTGAAACCAATAGCACAATTGTTTGTGAAGTTCAGAGCTATTTAGGTTTGTGACATAATAACTATAAAAAAAAGTGTTTATTTCAAATTCTATATCATAAGATTCTATGCCCAATTTTTGGATGGAAATTCTGGTCTAGTATTTCAATTGATAACAAATCAGGAAAATTAAATAGGCAGAATTTTTTAGAATTTTAATTGGAAGTTCTCCTAACAAACAGACGTAGAATTGTTTATACACATCACGCAGAATTTGAAGTCAAGATATTCGTCCATTATTGTTTCAGATTAGAGGAAGTTCAAGAACCTAAACCAATTTGTCATGATGGTGAACCTCTTCATCTTGTTGGAAACTTTTCATCAGATGCTCAGTTTTTTGTTGCCACTGGAGTTTTGTCTTTCCTATACTGTATTGCTATTGTGATTGTATATGTTACACTTAGTGATATGTATCAGAGCAATGGACTACTACCATTAACGGTAATGAAGCTGATTTACTGTGTTTCCTTAATTTTATTTATCCTAATGCCCTTCATTGTACTTTCTATTTATGAATGTGTGTATGTCTATATAAATTATATATATAATGGATTAGTTTTATGTAAATTTTGCTTCAGTTTCTTTACAAAATTAATTTGGTGTACTTGTGCCTTCTAGGACTTCATCTTGACAGTTATTTTGTCTGTTTTTTGGCTGTCTGGAAGTGGAGCATGGGCAAATGGTTTAAATGGCTTGAAAATGGCAACAGATGCTACTAGATACATGGAAGAAATATGCCCTAAACCACCTAATAATTTTTGCAAAGAAATATCATGTGGTGATTATTCAGGTCTTGTCATTTCAGTGGTAAGTTCTCTTTGAAAGTATCTAGTTTTTTCATGCAGTGAAAAAAATTGATACTGCTATCATTAAATTTTTCAGTCAGATTCTCATTTAATAATTATTAATTAGAATTTACATAGATGATACCAAGGAAGTACTTGGAGGAACCATGAGATCCACAATAAGTGGATTCATGAGGAGAACTCCAGAATTTACTCCAGTTGGTAAATAGATCTTTGCAAATTATCGTTTTCCTGCAGGATTACCTGGTCGTCAGCATATAAAAGAGAATTTAAAAATGTATTTTTGCCCTGATGAATTTCTGAGGGCACCATGTTCTTCCACCTTTTCATTATATATCCCAGATATATGTTAAACAAGTGTTGGCGAAAGACTGTCACCCTGCCTTACTCCTTTATTTATAATTCTCTTTCCAGAAACATATCCATTGTAATTTACTGCAATATTAGTATTATCATACATACTTTTCACCACTTGTACTAGACGACTTGGATACCCTTCTTCTTTCATAATGATCCATAATTTACATCTGTTGACATTATCAAAAGCCTTTTAAATATCCATGAAGGCTAAATGTGTTTCGCTATTAAACTCAACTCGTTTCTGAATTATTTGTTTTAATGTAAATATGTCATCTATTGTTGAACGACCTTTTCTAAACCCCTGTTGTTCCTGAGGAAGAGTGCAGTCTGCAATTGGAACTGTTCTGTTATTCATAATTTTTGCGTATACTTTGTAACATGAGTTAAGTAGACAAATACCTCTATAGTTGTGACATTTACTCTGATCTCCTTTTTTAAAACATGGAATAATTAATGAATGTAACCAATCATCTGATATTGTACATCTTTGCCAGCATTCTTTCATTAGGTGGAGCAGTTGAAATTTCAGTAACCTACGTCCCTATTTCATTAATTCTATGTTAACCCCATCAGGATCAATTCCTATTTTTTTGGGACGTTAATGCATTATCAAGCTCTTTCATATCTAACATATCCAGTGGCGTAGCCTGAGTTTTGGCTTAGGGTATGTAACTCGAGAAATGAGAAAATAATTTAAAACTTTAATTATAATTTAAATATTTCTCATTCACCAATACCATTTCTGTCACTTTGATCAATTAGAGCACCGAAAACTGATCCAGTAAAAGTAATAATAGCTCACGTACTTCATGTAGTTTACTGGTTGAAAGTTAGAAAAAATTGACTTAAGTTCACGACCTAGCAAAATATAAATGTGTGTCCTCACACTTTAATAATAAGAGGACTATCAAACCCAACGATTTTCAAAATTGTTTAATTCATATGATTTCGAACCCAGTAGAATTGGCATAATTTATAAAATGGAAAACAATGATCTATAATAAAAATATAATAGGAATGAGAAAATCAATCAATTTACAGACACTTAATGAAAAACAATCGACAGTTGTCCTATGCTGCTTACATCAAGGGTTTCATCCAGTATGGCGGAGACAAAAAAGGCTTTAGAAATTTCATTTTTAATTTCATGGGACATTACCGTGCTCACACTTGAAATCCAATGAATCTGAATTTCTTGGTGAGATTGCACGAAACACTGGAATTTTCATGTTATCCTTGTCAGTTTTATCATAATTCATTTTTTCACTTATATATTCCATGAAATTGTCTCTATTTGATGATCCCCTATTTTCATTATGGCTAGAAAATACAAGCTCTCGTGTCTCAAAAAAGCATTCAACTCGAATGAAGTGAGACAGAATTTCCCTATTTTCCCTTATATCACCGTTGTGTTCCTCAACATAGCCTGTGTTGGCTGTTTAAATAAAATTCTATCCTCTCATATTTTTTTCAAATATTTTTAACTGTTTCTCATGTGCTATAATTTGTCCACGGCACAAAAATACGACTCCATAATTATGTAGGCACTTTGGATCGCGTGGTGCGTGCCATTCCAGAGCACAGATGTGGATTGCACAGTCACATACCCTTGTGCATTCAACCAGCACAATTCCTAACCTAAATTGGCTACAAATATATAGTTGCTAAATGCATTAAAATAAGGCAATAAAACTTAAATAAAACAACTATGTTCTTTAATTAACCTCGTTCTCTTACAAACAATGAAGAGAACAATGAAGTTTCGTAAAACGACAGTTTTTTCGTATGCACCATGGTAGGCACCCTGGATGTAATGGGTCAGTGTACATTTGATTCTCAGCGCAGGCTAGGCGGTATTTTAGACTGATTTGCTCATCCGTGTGAAGAATCGAATTCACAATGGCACAATGTTTTAAATATAATGAAATATTTGTAGTAGAAAAAGAAAATAACAAATAGACAATTTACAATCATTTTAAAATTAAATAGTTGATATTGTCAGGGTATGTAACACATCATCCACATCCATGGACGCTACGCCCCTGAACATATCTACATTTCTTTTTGTTCCTTTTTCTTCAACCGGTGAATACATTTCTTCAATCCCACTCCATAATTTTACGGAGTAGTCCAACCATTCTTTCCCGAATATTATATTGCCGTATCTGTTTCTTCTTAATTCATTGTTTTTAACACTTTATAGGCTGTACTTTGTCTTCCAAATACATCATGTTGTAACGTATTCACATATCTATCCCAAGATTCTTGATGGACTTGTCTCACCAATGATTTAGCTTTATTTCTTTCTTGGTTGTAGATCTGTTTAGTTTGCTCATTTCTGCTTGGTAGGTAATTTAGGTATGCTACCTTCTTTTCGTGCACTGCCTCTTCAATTTCATCATTCCATATTTTCAAAGTTTTCCGTTTTCGTCTAATTTTTTGAGTGCCTAATGCCTTACGTGCTGCTCTTCTTATCGATTTTTTAATGTTTCTCCATTCTTCATTTAGATGTTTTGATGTGGCGATGTTGCTCAAGAACTATTCAACCATTTCTGATATAACTGCCTTATACTATGGTCTAGTAGATACACTTTATACCCTACATCTTCTTGTTTATTTCCTGAAGCAAGTTGTTTCTTTCATCTTGCTCTTATATTTATTTTTGTTTCCAGTAGAGAGTGATCTGAGTAAATGTCATATCCTCTTAAAACACGGATATCCTTCACGTTAGAAATTAACTTTTATTATCTATGACATAATTTATCACTGAGTGTTGTCCCTGGGCACTGCAAGTATGTTTATGAATATTCTCTTTTCTAAAATATGTATTGGTGATTCTCAGTTCATTGTGTCTTACAAATTCTCTGAGTTCTTTTCCATTTTCATTCATTACTCATCCTCCATAGAGTCCTATAACATCGGAAATAGTCATGTTTCTCACTCTTGCGTTTACATCTCTGGCTATATTTAGCGAGTTGTTTTGGATTGCATTTTTTTACTTCTGTCTGCAGCTTGTCATAGAATTCTTTCCTTCCTTCCTCGGGACATAAACTACTATAACTGTAAGATTATCTCTATTCAGTTTAAAATCTACTCTTAGCATTCTTTCATTGATGTATGTGTAACTCGTAATACACTTCTTCCATTTCTTATCCTCGTGCATCGCTACACCAGCTTTTGCTCTTTCTCGCTGTACCACTCCACTGTAGATATGCAATCAGTCATCAATCTCTCTTGTTCCCTTTGTTTTCTTTATTGTTTCCGTTATTACAGCACAGTTGGTTTTTCTAATATCTTTAATATTTCTATTTCTTTATTTTGTAGGCCCCCAAACATTCCATGTTACTATATTTAGTGCATCCATTATTTCCATGTGCTTTAACCTTTTTCGTTTGCTGTGGTTGTCATAAAAAATATGTCCGGCTTCTTTCCTTGAGGCTTGTCAATAGCAGAATATATCCCCTGGCTGTGTAATGGGCGCTGCACAGGTCAAGATCAGAAGAGGGGCTGCCACCTTTCTACCTCCAAACTTGCAGGATTTATTTAGGGGTTTTATCCCCTAGATGGGTAGGTTTCACTTCACCTGAAGAGCATAGTCTACCCCCAGTGTGAAGGGAATGGGGAGGAAATCCTAAGGATCGGGAGCCTCAGAGTTGGTCAATCCACCTGTTGGACCCGAGGATAGGGAAGGAATAATGGGTGCTGAAGGATGGACATATCAAAAGGTGAAGACAGCAGTCAACTGCTCCCTTCTATAATAGGTAGGAGAAACCGGGCTGACTGCTGCGTTCCCCACCCTATGGTAAGGGCGTACAGGGTGATGGGGTCGCTACATCCCTACGCTGCTTGTGTGTGTAAATGCATGTAAATATAATTGATCCACATCCTATTTAGAAAATTGAAAATATCTATGACCAACATATGATCATTCTGTGAATTTCAGTTGTTCATCTGGTAATTTGTGCTGTTGCACTAAAATAACAAATATTCAACTATATCTTGAGGTTTTCAAGTTTTGTAATAAATGAATGTCCATATCTTCTTTTTACATGATTTTCATTGGCAATTTTTCTTTTCAGACATTGGGTTTCTTGAACTTCTTTTGTGGGCTTCTGACTTGTGGTTTTTGTACAAAGAAACACCATGGTTTAAAATGAAGCAAACCACTGGTGTTGTTGGAGCAGCTGCCTAGATTGTATGAGAAAGTGCATTAGAGGAAGAATATCAGATTGAAGTTTCAGCTGTTTGCTGTAGATTGTATATGTTGTCTATGTGTTTCCTGAGTGGTTAGGCACTTATTGTGCCTCCTTGCTATGCAGGCCTGGCCAGTGTGTATAGTGTATGTTCCCAAGAAAAGAAAGTTAGGAGTTGTATATGGTAGGGTGGATGTTATGTAGTACTTCTTCCAGTGTGATTGAACCGTGATCTCCTGAAAAAAAAACCTATTGATATTTTTTAACCTAATATGCTATTATGTGGAGATCTACATATCAGTAATAAGTTACTGTCTTATTCTCTTAAAAGAAGTTTAGTATGTTTTACTAGTTTTTAAATTAACATTGTTTTCAAGGTATTGTGACTTGGAAATTATGTGCTGGTTGTACTGATGAATGAGTATAAATGTATGTATTAATTTGATATATGAAGTGAATCTCAGAGAAAGAGGTGGGAAAACATTCCTAGTTCTACATAAACAGTCATAATGTACAATTACAGTTTTCTGTGAATATTTTTTCACAGTTCATATGCTTTATGTCTAATTATTTTCTTTTCTTATTTTTGAAATTTCATTAATTATCTTGAATTGGAATTGTGAAGAAGCAGTAAAAATATTTTTATCAAACTAGGTATATTTGAAAATGTTTTAAATATTAGTGTTTTTTGTTGTTTGCTTTATTTCACAAGTTGCATGATTAGATACAGGCTGTGACGAATTTGAAAATTTAATATTTCAGAATTTGTTTGTGGAATGTGTAGTAAGGCACACTTTTATTTTACCTTCAGCTTTGAGACAATTAAAATTTGATTTCTACACTTAAAAACAATGTGCTGAGGCTTATAATACTTCGAACAGTATCTTTACTATGGCCTCTACAAAAACTATTTGAGAAGAATTCTCAAGACTGAAGTAAATAAACTAAATTTATCAAAATAAATTTAATTTTTCACAAAAAGTACTTTTTATGTTTTACAGTATTATTATATTTTCAGTTTATTTAGTTCAACATAGTATTTCCTCATGACAAAAACAGCTCCCTGGCTAATAGACCAAATGTGACAATTAAATCAATTGGTCAAGTTAATGATTTGAGGTGAAGTTGCATCGCATATTTTATAAAATTAACATCTGGATAAATGTTGCTGTCTTGATAGAAGTATAAAATGTGATTGCTGATCTATTGGCTTTGTCAACAATATTTGCCACCTGTTTTTTCAGCATTTGTATTCATAATTCTATGGGAGGTATAGATGAAGGATTTTGTAAAATTTAGCTAACTGAATGAAAATCTTGCAATATATCTCAGTTCAAAGGGCTTTGAATTTAGTTCTCAGAAGCATTTTTCAATTTTTTGCTGTGCTAGTCACAAAAATAGAATTTTAAAAAACATTCTGGATTAATTATGGAAAGTTGGTTGTGAGCTGTGCAATGCAGGGCGGAGAAAATTTTTTCAAATAAATATGTTCACATTTAATTTATGAAATAAGATTTTTTTTTAAAATTTCAATAAATTGCCAATACAACAGGGTACAAAATTCGTCTGAAATTTTTAGAAATAAATTTTTCAGCTGCCCAAGTCAAATGTTTGGAAGTGTGAAATGCAGCAGTTCTCACTTATTTGTATACAATGTTCATAAATTCCATTTCATTAATGAAAATAAAATGAAAAATTAGTTTCCAGTATATAGAGAATTCTTTAGATGAAAATGTATGAGGAGTATGCCTCCTGCAATGTTAAGTGTTCTAAATTTTTGCTGTACAAAGTTTTGTGTTAGTAAAAAGTTTTATTATCTGAAGGCATATTGATTATTTGTGGCATTTAACACATCTTTTCCTCTTTTTATTTAAATAGTTGTTTAAAATTTGATATATTGGACTCAGACAAGCAAAATAAACATAAATAAAAACATATAAATGTTTGTTTTATTAATTTATCTGATGCATCCAGAAAGTATTTCGAAGAAATATATAATTTGAAATAAGTTCGTAATAATTCAAATTAATTAAAATAAAAATACTGGAGAGCAGTCTCAATTCTTTGCATTATTATTAAATATTTACTTTCTAATTTTATTTTTGTAGGATACAGAAGTATTGCAAAATGTGTGGGATTTCAGATCAGTTAGTTTTTTCAGCGTGAAATAAGTCTTCAGTTTACTTGCTCTTCTCTGAGGAAGTTATTTATCTGATTATTGCATAAGAATTTGTGCTGTTGAGCTTACATTGACTTGTCTCATCCTTGCTGGTCAATAATTCAATCTTGTAGCAGACTGAAAACTGGATTCCTTGTTTCTAAAAAGATACTATTTTGGTTTCTAAAATTGGCAGAGGAGTTATTTGTACATCTAAATATTGTGTGTGTGTAGATACCACTTTACATGTAGTTTATACAGAGTTAAATTGGAAAATTCAAAGGCTTTTAAAGCAGTGTGGCTGTTTTGTTTTGTCATGCATTTCTGCCAATGATTACAAATTTCTCATGAGGTAATGTATAGAAATTATGCTGATGTAGTGTACCTATCAGTTGTGTGTTTTAAAAACTAGTAATTGTAAATAACAGAATACACATAGGGAGTCATATTTCATTATGCATCTTGATACTAAATAAGTAGATGGCCAGTGAATTAATATTATTTTGTGTGTTGTTTGATGTTGTTACTAGGGCAATGGTTCCCAATTGATGCAAGTTTGTGTGTGATGTATAAAAAATTATTTTTTCAGACTTAACCTGTTGAAGCTAGGCTTATGGATTGATTAATCCTATTATAACTAGTATGAAAGTAGGAGAAATCATTTTTCATTTTAAAAATTTGATTGATCTGGAACCATTGACTCTGGAGTGTCACTTACAGCGCTCAGGATGGTTGTTATTGGCGTTATTTCTGTATGAGTTTGGATTCAAAATTTCCTGACAATTTTAAAAATTTTAATGTAAGAAAATTGATTCATTGCCTTTATTATCAGTTCATGTTTTTTCCGATATTATTAATTATTACAGCAGAATATTTGGTGCTTTTATGTTCAGACAGTGTCATTTTGCAGCTTTTCTGAGCTCTTGAACACTGTCAGATAAGAATGGGAGAGGCGTATATGTTTAGAAATCAAGTAAAATAATCAATTTCTGTGAGGAGTGAAGTGGAGGGTTGAATTTTTCGTATGAGTAACAATTATGTTACAAGATAAATGACTGGTTTGTAAACACCTGTAATGCCTAATCTCTTTAACATTTTAATAGAGGTAATTATTTTTTGAAAAAGCTGTATATTTATCTTTGTATTGCTAGATCTAGCATCTCTTAACAAATGAAGTCAATTTTTAGCTGATTAAGTAACTCACAAGTACTACATGACATTGTTAAAGTGTACATATAAAATGTATTGTTTAAGATATGGGTAACCCAATTTTTTAATTGGGATTTTTCTTTTTCTTTATATTTTTCCTTCAGCTAAATGCATCATGTCTTGTATGACTGAATCTATTTTGTTCTGTATACACAAGGGTTCAGGTGTAAAACATGATAATCCACACAGAAACACTTTCAAGATACAAGCAAGCAAGCAAGCAAGCAAGCAAACATTTTTGTTAAGTGGGTTACATATAAATGACAACAACCAGGGGCCAACTAAGAGTGATAATGGAACTATTTGAGCATCATACTGTGTGGTCAATAGACGGAAGAAAAGTTTGGAAGACTGCATGGGCAATAGATGACAGATCATAGTATGACAAACTACAATTTTGAGGGTTATCGTCTTTAACACCCAAGCCCCCTTCATATGATGAGCATAGGAATGCAAAAATGATGGGAAAAAATTTAACTGAATTTACCAAGAATTTTGTTTACTGCATATTAATGTGATATTCAGGATGACTTCTGAGAACTTAAAATTTGCATGACGTGCAGAAAATGAGTGAATTACTTTTACATTGATGTTTCATGAACTAAGCTACAGGCCTGGCTCAAATAATTGTGATATTCTTTGTTGTCTTTTTTTTATTTTCCTTGTCATATGTTCTTTGTAATTTTTTGTGAATATTATAATGATAGCACTGCAAGCTGCTTGAAAAGTGACACTTTCTAGATAGAGAGCTCCATTTTTACTCAGTGTTTATGCTCTTCAAGTAATATGCTGGCCAGTGTACTTGACGAAAGTCAAACAAAGGAACTTTTTATTAATTCGTATTTAAAACATGAATTTCCTGTTATATGCCTGTCGGATAGTCTGCAGAGTAGAACTATTAGAATAAACTTGTTAAATATATTTGTCTAATTTCAAGCTGTTGATTTATATTTAAATTCTTTTCTTATTGTAATCACATTATGAAAGAAAACTTGCACACAAAATGTAGGATATTCTTTTCAATTGCATATTCTTCTGTAACCATATGCTAATACTTTTATTTACATAGTTATGCTGCTAATATGCACTCTGTATTACCCTATATTACTAGTAATCAGTAGGTGGTTCTACTAATATGAAACATCACTTACAAGTGATATACTG
This sequence comes from Acheta domesticus, assembly GCA_031308135.1. Lineage (NCBI taxonomy): Eukaryota > Metazoa > Arthropoda > Insecta > Orthoptera > Gryllidae > Acheta > Acheta domesticus. Next base: position 87,407,138 of record JAHLJT010008446.1, on the reverse strand, counting down.
GAAATCGCACAAAAATGTTGCACTCTTTAAAAAAATCCTACAAATACTGAGGAAAATGTATTATAATATTATCCAGAGTTTATTCAATATGTGATAGCTTAATGCTAACTTTTTCAAAACCAAAGATAAATTTGAAAAATGTTGACCGTAAATTAGTTTCAATTTCAGGGTGTTCATAATGAAAATTGTTGAATTGCCAACACTGGATTTTCCAGTAAGTTACTTGAAACCAAAACACTGGTTCAAGGGAAACTGAACGTTTTGTTAGATAACATAGACCTGGTAAACAAATTTAGATGAAAAAAATAATTTTAAAAAATAGGATAGTGGTAGTTGTACAGCTTCATCTGTTTAGATTTCAAAACATATTGCCATTGTGGTAATCAAACTGAATTTGTTGATTACGTAATACCTAGATGTAATGGTAGTATCATGGCTAAAAACTTAAAGAAGAACTTGGGAAGTTAAAATCTTTGTGCCTATTATTTCTTTTGCTGAAATTTTGGTAATAATATACTTGAATTGTAAGTTTTTTTTTTGTTGTGCTATTGTTTTCATTGAAGGGTGGTGAAGCCTACTTAACAGGATGTTTATTTTCATTTTAGACACAAGCAAATTATTATTTTATTCCTGGTTAAGAATTTAATAGGTCTAGTGTTGAGAAGGAAATTAATAATATCAAATGTTATCATCCTCTCTTTTCTGAGATAGTGACATATATTTCCTTTTGATTAACACTATGTTGTCTTTGAAAATTCATATACAAGGTTATATATTATTGTTTTGAGGACATCCATTTTTTGGCTTCATGGAGTACTAAATTATTTCAAATGTGTAAATTCCACAATGTAGAGTAAGCATTATACAATGCAAGGACAGTTGGGGAAAAAAACAACTGTGGTGTAATTGTTTTTGTGCCATTAATTAGATTATGATAACTCAGAATGTTCTCACTGACTCTTATATACTATAATGCTTGTTAAATGTTATGCAACATAAGTAGGAAACAAATGCTCAAATTAATTAGTTTTTGTGAATAATTTCATGTATATTATGAATCCTATATTCTCAAAATAGTTTTGTTTCTTTGATTGTCTCCCCTATCTAAGTGCAAAGATATAATTTGTTGTCCACTGTGATGTTCAAGGTTACATTTTGGGATAGGCAACAAATATGTATTTATGTGCATAATACTTTGTTCGCCAATTAATATGATCCATTCAACACCCTTACATCTTTAACATCGTATTAGGTTTTAATTATCATTCATATGAAGAAACGTTGAATTGTCTAATTGCTGGTTGCCCAATAACACCTTTACTTACATGTATTGAAACTGAGGGCATGCAAAAAATATATGCAAGCTTGGCGTTTGTAATACATAATAAGACCCCTTTTTGTTCATTACTATTATAACTCTTTAATATTCACGTAAATAACAATTCTCCCACATAGTACTTGTGTTAAGAAAAAACTTTCAAAGAACTTTTACGTGGTTTCTGAAGAGATTCTGATAATTCATTAATAAAAGGAAATGAAGTCGGACCCCGTAGCCGAGATCGCTAAAGCAGTGTGCCGTGGCGATCTCGAGCCGCAGGGGTCACGGGTTCGAGTCCCGCCTCAGACGTCGGTGTATTTGTGTTCGTATGTGTGTTCGCCCTCTCACCCCTCATAATCATTAATTCATCTAACGGCTAACAATCCCGTGGTGTAAAAATGGACTCGGCAGAAGTGCTGATTCCCCAAAGCAATGTTACGTGCATAAAAGCACGTTCGTGTGGTCCATAGAGGTCGATTCGTGAAGAAAAAAAAAAGGAATATGAAAAATATTCAGATGGTAATAGAATGTACTATTCATTAATCTTTGCCTAAAACATTGTACAGTAATACCTCGACATCCGCGAGTTCCCAACATTCGCGAGAAATGCTACATTGTTTTAACATACGTGAGTGCGTCTTTTTGGTCGTACTAAGAGGGGCATTCAATAATTACGAGACAAATTGTTTTCTTGAGAAATAAACGTTTATTTTTACAAACAGGGGCTTTTCCTACTTTGGAATATATCCCTCACCAACATTATGCACTTGTTCCAACGGGTTACCGAGCATTTCTACAATGGCTGCAAATAATTCTTTATTTTGGTGTTTAAACCAATTTCCCACAATTTTTGAACGTCGTTAAACGGAACTTCACCATGTCAATGCCTCCTTCGGTGGGACCAAACAAACGGAAATCAGATGGGGGCTCTAAGGGAGGACGGGGCAGTACCTCCCAACCCATTTTAGCTATGGTTTCACGGCTTTGTCGAGCAGTGTGAGGATATGGTTTTGTATTGCTAGGAGAATCACATCTCTCTGAGATCCACGGCGTGTTCTCTCTCACTACGCTTCATCTGTTCAAAAGCCTATCTGAGCAGTATTGGCTGTTTATTATACACTGTTTTTCGTGATAATCACAAAACCGCACCTACAGAGTCCCCAAACACAGTCACAAGATCTTTTCCTGCTGATGCAGCCAGGACGATGTTTGTCAGTCCCACTGAGCCTCGATAACATTTAGAACTGTTCTACCCTCTTGTAAAAATTCTCGTGGTTCTTACAACTTTCACCATACACTTTAATAATACTAGAGTATATTTTACAGGATTTTCACCTTAAGTTCAGAACGAATCGTTGAAACGCTATTCAACCGACCGTTGTTGAATTTTCAAGTGGACTCGCCATCGTTCAGCTTAAATTTTGAGTTTATGAACAACAGCAATGCTGATCCTCCTGATGGTCAGGGGCTCATCCAGTGATGGCAACTAAAAGTTCTAAAATTACCAAACTTGTGCTACCCATTGTTTTTTCTCCAGATCAATTTGTCTCTTAAATTTATTGAATGACTTATGTACATTTTGGTTTGAAAGCGAGCACATTTCATTTCCTTCATCAGCGTAACCTGAGAAACTAACTCGAAGACACCTGAGCTCAAAGTGTCACGTTTCTGCAAAAAATGTCAACGCTAGAGTGTCAATTCACATAATTAGAATAACAAAATTGTAAAATAATTCAATTCAGTTGCGTAAATTGGAGGTAAGGGGAATGAACAGAAAATCTATTCAGGATCTGTGCAACTAATTATAATGACCTAACAGAAGAGGAGCTTTTAAGAAATCGTCTGCGAAGAAAACCTTGAACGTAATGATGAAGTATTGGAAGTGAAACTGCTTCCTGGAGCAATTTTAAATCGGTTAATGGCGTTTTAAAATGTTGACACGCTCTGATTGAAAGGGCATTCGAATATGATTCGAACATGGAAATAACTTCAAATTTAAGGGAGAAATAGAAGCAGCAACTCTTCCAAATTTAGGTTTTTAGAACAATGAGAGTGATGAAAAAAATCCTTTATCCAATGACTCACACTTGGAAACAAGTTTCAATTTCTTTAATTTATCTTTTTTAGATTTGGATATTTTATATTTTTAATTGTGAGTTTTGTTTGTAGTAGTTCTTATTTCAGTTCTAATGCAATTGTTTATGGAATATGTTTCCCTTCTTTTTGTTAGTTTTTCATATCGAGGACCTAACCCCCCTTTTTTTTCTTTTCATGAAAAGGTAGACTCACATTCGCGATGGTTTTGGGAAACCCAATTATCGCGAATGTCGAGGGATTACTGTATTAGTTTTTACAAGTAAATAACAATGAACAAGTTTGTCTTAAAAAATATATGAAAAACGAATTCATTAATATATGCAGGTATGTTGATGGGAATTATTAATTCCAAGGATGGCAACAGAAACGAAATTAGGCCATTTCGGTACCGCTTCTTGTGCACATAAACTAAAGTCCGAAGAGCAGCAAAGAAATATATTGACGTAACGAAACTGCCTCTGGAACGAAACTACTGCGCTGTTTATTTATTTTTATAATTAAGTTTGTCGTTACAGGAACGAAACTATATCATGGGAATTAGTTTCATCCAGAAGGTTTATTCAATATTGTTTCGTTATTTACAATTCATGACGCGACAAAAAAAGGTTTAGTTTTCGCTCCCAGTGACGTAACTTACAAGTAGTGTTTTGGCGACCAATTGAGACCTTCATGACCTCACAGGCTGTCGAAAAGCAGGAAATCGCCGCGCGATGTCGGTTTCCTACGGCCATAACTCGTGTGTGCCATTCACCATCAGGCAGGACGGGGCGGCAAAACCTACAAACGTGTATGTTACCGTCACAGGTTGACGGACGAGGCGGTCGAACCACGTTTTAATAATACAAATACAATTTTTGCAAAGATATGAGACCCATTAAATGTAACCTCAATATGTGAATAAATATATACTTTGCATTTTGGAAAAAAAATGTTCACAATAATGGGTCTAATAAAAATGTTAAACCGTAGAATGTAACACAATGTTTATCAGGTGCACCGTAGGTCTCTTTTCACTTTCTTTAATATCATTGATTTACGATACTATTACACCTGAACTTCGGTAGAATTATTAAGAACGCGTGTCATTGCACTTCAAACTAAAAGGAGACAAACGAATCTTTTCAACGACCAACCTTTGCCATCAGTCACAAAAGAACGACCGCGCTAGCAGAGTGTATCTACATATTCGGCGGCAATGGCAAGCATAGAATTGGCGTCACTGTCACGATACTTCAAATTAGGGTTGTTGGTTGTTCTAGCGGGTATATTCTAAATAGCGCCCTTGGAATGGCGCCAAGGCACGTGCCATGTTTGCCATATCGTAGATACGCCTCTGCGCACTAGAAATTAACACTGGTTGATGGACGTCGCATAACGTTCCTCGCGCTACTGAAGAAACGGTTTTCCAAAACCCAACGAAATTTGAATCCCTTTTTTTCAAAACGGGTATTGCCCGGTCGATGTGGCTCAATTGGAAGCGCTGCTATTTTGAAAAAGCATTCTTTAAAATTTGGAGGTACTTTATATGCAGCTACTGGGACATTTTCAAAAGTTTTGGCCCCAATTTTCAAAAATGGCCCCAAATTTTTCTTTAGTTTTTTTTAAGAGTAGAATTAAATATATTAAAAATGACACAGGTCCGTTTTCACTGTAAACTCTGAATTTTCGAAAATCACAAAATTGATATTTTTTTCGGCGACTTCCCACAACTACAAATTGAAGATAAGAGATTTTTCATTCCAATGAAACGTGTTCTCCATAATTAGTTCTTTCACTAAGGTCATGCACATTTTCTTGAAAATTTCAGTAGTTTCCGCGCATATTGCGTGCAATATAACATTGAGACACATCTAGTCTGCATTGACTTGCAAAAGGCGTACAGCAGTGTCCCCCTTTCAAAATTGTGGATGGCCATGGAAAATCAACATATTAATAGCATGTATATTAAGGCCATTAGAGAGTTTTCTTATATCGCGCATGCTCACGCCCACAGACACACAGGGTGTCCGGGGAGGAAACGTCGAAAATAAGCTCTTAAGACAATTCTAAGCATAGAAACACTCCAGAAATATTTAAATTATTTATTATTTACCAAAGAATTGAAACATACTTGTTTCGCGAAGAAAAATTAAGCGAGAAATAAAAAGCCCCCAATTTATACAATTCGACTGCTTTTTTTGTTTCTCGCTTAATTTTTCGGTCTGAGCAAATATATTCATACACAGGATGTCCCACCAACTATGGACCACCCCCATAACTTTTAAACTGTTCAGGATATCGAAATGCAGTTTTTCGCCGATTAATGCGGATCATGGGACAGTACCT
>JAHLJT010008446.1:87340844-87401298 GCA_031308135.1 Acheta domesticus | reverse complement strand
CAACCCCCCAGAAGTTATCTGAAAGCAATAGTAACTAGATCCTGGGGTACCAAGATACATGATGTCGGTATGGATGCCAGGCACAGGAAACATCCACCATATTACATCTGGATGCACTCATTTCTCGGGAACTGATTATAAACAACGCCATGATGTAGTTGGAAAGATCCTGCATCAAGAGCTGGCTTACCAACACCAGCTTATAGAATGCAAGGTACCCTACTATAAATACGTACCTAACAATGTTCTCGGAAAATAATGCCGACTTTATTGGGACAGGACAATTCTCACAGACCAGACAGCCACTCACAACCGGCCTGATTTGGTTCTAGTAGACAAGACGAAAAGGCAAGTGTACTTGATCGACATAGCCATACCGAACACAAAAACCTTCAAGAGAAGTATGTCGAGAAGATCTCAAAATATGCTCCGCTGGTTGAAAGTATTAAGAAACAGTGGCATATGGACCTCGTGAGAATTATCCCCATTGTCTTCTCCAGCACCGCAGTAATTCCCAAGACACTGTTCCAAAGTTTAAAAGACCTGAATATCAATGTGAATATTTATAAGACAATGCAGAAGGCTGTGGTTATCTCAACATCAGGAAAACTCGAAAGTTTATGGGAGTAGGATAGATATGAATTCGTAACAAAAAGACGTCGATAAATACGCTTTGGTCTTGTATAACCTGTATATTTGTCCTTATGATAAAAGAAAATAAACATTAAAATAAACTGCATAATAATAATAATAATAATAATAATAATAATAATAATAATAATAATAATAATAATAATAATTCAATATTTTTAAACTCTGTAGGACCCAAGAACAAAAAGCTAGAGACGCTATACTTAGGTCTCAGGATTCCCTCATGCAGAAGGTGGCATTGCTGACAATGGTTTGACACTTAGTGGTGTCAAACCATTGTCATTTAAGCAACCAAGGCACGAATATTACAATACCAAGTCTAAAGGAGGAAATACAAAATTGGCAACAAATGATAAATTTCCGAACTCTGTTGGATCCTATGAATGACAAATGTGCATCCTTGAAGTGGTTGAGTAACTGTTTCTTGTACCCGGAAACTGAAGGTTTTGTAGCAGCAATTCACATCAGAGTAATAAGAACTAAAAACATATTTTAAAAACAAGTAATATCGACAAATGTAGAAGATGTAACAATAGAGAATCTATTGAGCACATAATGACTAGGTGCAGTACTTTGTCAGAGAGTGTTTTTATTTAGGCAGACATTACCAATTGACAAAACACATTAACCGAGAAATAGGAATGAAACTTGGAATGTTAGGGAATAATGCTACAGTATATTACAAGTATGAACCAGACGCTGTGCTCGAGACTAAGACACATGTCTTATATTGGAATCGGCCTATTATGAAGGATAAAACATTTGGTCGTAACCGCCCTGACATCCTCATAATAGACAAAGAAAATAAAATAGCTTCTATAATCGATATCTCAAACCCTTTGACTCACAAGTTGCGAAGTCCGAAGCGGAAAAATTCAGAAAATATGAGAATTTGGCAAACGAAACATTTGGATAGGTCTCCCATTTCCCCAGGGTCATATCAGTTGAAGGAGTTGTCACCAGTAACTTTAAAAGAAATCTGGAGAATTTAGATATCAAAAATATCCTTGAAGCCCAGAAAGTCACCCTCCTTCGAACATATCATATTGTTAGAAAAGTTTTCGATGAGTGACATTCATGTAGGTCAGGATGAATTTCCTTCCAGTGCAGTCCGAGCCTAGTCCTATATCATCAATTGGGCAGGTGAAAGTTTTCCCTGCTAAAGCAGAGAAAGTGTGAAAAATCGAAGTGATAAAGATAAAAATATTAATAATAATAAAAATTATATTGATCCCGCTTTTGGATTTGTATTCTATACTTCGGATTTACTTTCTTGGCGCACGGGGTGGGGGTGTCATCAAAATGGAATATCTCATGGTATTTCGCGTCGTTCTCCGTTGTGTCGCCAGGAAACGCATGATCGCCAGCAGTGCTCGATACAGTCGCGCTCATGCGACACCTAGCGGCACAACCGAGAACGACGCGAAATACCGTGACCCCCCCGTGTAAATATTCCGTTTTACCGTGTCAATATTCCATTTTATTGACACCCCCCGTGCGCCAAGAAAGAAAAAGCGAAGTCAACACAGCTTCTTTTCTTCGTTCTGGTAGCAATGGTTAACTTTCACATCATTATCCGAAATTGACGTTTTTACAACAACTTTTTTAATATAAACTATTGCCGTAGGTAAATATGAGTCCGTTTTTCCATTTTAAAAACTTTTTTGTTTTTGTTCTTGTGTTTGTTTTTTGGACTTTGTTACTAATGTTAGAATATGGAAAAAACGTTTATTGAAATATGAAAAAATATCGAAGTCTTGTCTTCCCTTATGTTAACTTCCCAAACGAATGTGTTCAATACTGTTGTACACACAAAACAACAAAAATGTAGGCATCTACTCGTAATATTAACCCGTTTTTGCCCGGTGTTCCCATTTGGGAACATTTTTTCCGCAAAATATTTTCGTCTCTGGAAGAAGTCAACAATGTCGTGCAGCATTCTTATTTTGATTGAACGTCTCTACTTGCATGGAAAAAGTAGACTAACAGTCATTTGTTGTGTTTACTTCTACCTGAGCCGAGCCACGGCACAAAGAAATACGTGTTCTTAATTTCACTCACTACGATTTCAAAAAAGTAATTTTTCTCACTTCTGATTACATGATATCATTAATTTTAGTATTGTAAAATGTAATTTAGATTTGTATGGTGGTAAATCATTATCAGTTTATAAAATAATGTAGATTGTGTTTCAGTTGTTGCGCAAGAAATTGCAATGTTCCCAAATGGGAACTCCGGGCATGAATGGGTGCATGTTGTTGTAGAGGGCTAAGGACTGTAGTAGATCGTGTAAGTTGAAACAGCCATTGCTATTGAACGGAAAGATGGCTAGTAATACCTGCGATGGAGCGGAAGTGCTGGCAGCTGATGGTATTTTGGCCAGCAACCAATATATTCAAATACGTTCTGACATTCTGCCTACGTTAGACCAGTCATCCCCGGAATCTACACCAGCCTTATCATCACAAGATCGTGCACCACATTCATCTCATGAACCTATCCCCCAGATATGATACACAAAAATACAACTGGAAAAACGTGGACCATGCCAAGGTGGAGGAGGTTGTGGGAACAAGGAACGGAGTCACCTAATGAAATAGTAAGTCTTGCAATGCCCAGAAACAGATTTGAGTTACTAAAAGGTACGCTCATTGCACATACATTTACCAACTTGATTCAACCGACAAGTTTGCTAAATAGTCTCCCTTGATAAACCTTTTGAACGAAAGATTTTTTAAACATGCACGATTAGTAGAAAAGTCAATGGATGAAAACATGATTCCATAATTTGGAAGACTTGATTCAAAATAGTTCATAAAAGGAAAACCTATTCGATTCGGCTACGAGGTGTGGTGCATATGTGATTCATCGGATACCTTATTTAGTTCCATACTTACACCGGAAAGGACAAAGATAGACCTAAGGACATTGGATTAGGGGAATATGTAATAAAACAGGTTAGTAATTTTATTCCTGCGCCTTACAAAATGTATGCGGATAGTTTTTTCTCAACCTTTGGTTTGGCTAATAAACTGAAGGACCGATGACTCGGGTACACTGGAACGATAAACCCCAACAGAATTGGAAAGCGTTCTCTGATTGATAAAGAAATAATGGAGAAGCTAGCGAGAGGTACGTACAATTATCGCACTGACACTAACTCTGCAGTAATAGTTATTGAGTGGAACGACAACCGGGCTTCTCCATATTATCACTACATGTGATCCCGTTGACCAGTAGTAGATGTCATGCGGTGGTCACGAAAACAGTACAAAACAATTTCATGTAATTAAGCCACACACAGTATCATGCTACAACAAGAATATTGAAAGTGTAGACAGAATGGACAAAAATGTTTCAAATTACCGAGTATCCTTCAGGTCACAAAAGTGGTAGTGACCAGTCTGCATTCTGTATTGAGATTGTAGTTCAATACTCATGGCAGTTGTACAGGAAAGAAATATTGACAACTATGTGGATCAATTGGCTTTTAGGCGAAAAATTGTGCGAGATACCTCCAAAACTATGCCACAACAGTTTATTCTGAAGGGAGCCATAAGTCATCAAAACAATTACAGAACAGAACCATTCCATTTGGTTCGACTGCCTGGATCATTGGTTGATCAATGTCGCGAAGCAAAACCATTGTGATTTGTGCAAAAAAAATCAAGAAAATATGGCAAGAAATGCTGGATTGTACTACATAAAAACTGCTTTCAAACTTTTCATAAGCCTTAGAAAACTATAGATACTATAGATATATTTTACACGGTACTAAGTTCCCGTATTTCATTTACATAATAAATATGTTATGATTTGTAAATTTTTTTCTTTTCCAGTAATAAAAGTGCTCAAAATGCATGATGTGTTTAGTTTTATCAAACGTACCATATTGTACAAGAACTTATTATTATACGTGATGAGGTAGAGTACTGAATTAAGTTTTTTTTTACGAAACCGTCATGTACCCATTCGAGCCCGGTGTTCCCATTTGGGAACAGGCGTTATTTTAGAAACAGCTATTGGAACACGGAGAAAATCATTTTTCCCTATTCACTGGTAATTACTTACATGCGATAATACAAGAAATACACGAAAATTCAAGAAAATATAAACTCGGGCAAAAACGGGTTAATGGAACACTCTTTTACAGCAATAAGACGGGGAGCTTGAAATTTCTGCTTCAACATTGCCCTATCATCTCCCATCCGCTTCAATGCACGTACGAGTATATACTATTAAGGTCAGTTTATATCCGCTTGTGTGGTCGTGCGAGTCTTTCATCGGCCGGGCACTTAAATAATGCAAGTACCAATTAACCCAGTCGCCCTGCGCTCAGTCGCCTAGAACATGCAGAAAATACGTCACGTCAGATCGTACTAAATAAGCAGTCGGTCAGGGAGACTTGAGCTGATTGGCACTCGCATTACTACATCGGTTACGAAGCATCCATAAGCCAAACTTTGTGTGACATGTCCTTCAAGACCTAACAAACTTCCAACGAGCCGCCCCGATGGCCGAGAACGTTAAGGTAGTAGTTCCGTAGCGATCTCGGCCCCAAGGGTCGCGGGTTTGAGTTCCGCCTTTGGCATGGTTGTATGTTTTGGTCTTTTCACCCCCTATCTTCACCATATCGTTTCATCCTCATAGATACAATAACTTAAAAATCCAATAGTGGTCGCTAATGACCTAGAAGTTGATGCGACCTTAAAATAACAACAAAAAACTTACAAGGTCTCAGTGTGATCAGAGTAATGACGGGGTCATTCCACATTAAATCAACACAGTCATTTTACATCACCATCTCAGATTCAGATGAAATTTGGCACATTGGTAGTATGAAGGAAAAATAAAAAAAACTACAAATTTTGAGTAAAATGTTTCAACCCGTTTGTGAAATACAGCCAAATTAAAAAAGTTTTTCAAATTTCAATAATAATAATAATAATAATAATAATAATAATAATAATAATAGTAATAATAAGACGCGAAGAGATTCTATCGCAACCTGACTCAAAAACCGAATGGCAAAGCTGTTACTCCTTCAAAAGATGACATCGAAGCATTTTGGACAGGAATCTGGGAAGAGAGCAGATCCTACAACAAAGACGCATCTTGGCTTCAATCTGAAGTTGATGCTGCCGATGAACTTGTAGAAACAGTGGAAGATGTTCACCAATTCTCGGAAGAGGACCTCTTCCAAGCAATTAAGAACATGGGAAACTGGAAGTCCCCCGGGATTGATAAGATCCAGATTTATTGGATTAAGAAATTAACAGCAATACATTCTCATCTAGCAAAGGCTGTTAATAAAATTTTTGAAAACCCAAAGGAAATCCCGGAATGGCTCACACGCGGCATCACGTATTTGCTACCCAAAGCGGGAGACAGCTCTTTGGCGAAGAACTACAGGCCAATTACTTGTCTGCCAGTACTGTACAAAGTTATAACTTCAGCTATAGCTGACAAAATGTATAGACATCTAGATAAGAATCATCTAATGCCAGCTGAACAAAAAGGATGTCGTAAAGGCTCTTATGGGTGTAAGGAAATCTTGCTACTGAATAAAGTCATCTTGAATGATGTAAAGAAACGCAAACGTAATTTGAGCATGGCTTGGATTGACTACCAAAAGGCCTTTGATAGTGTACCACACGATTGGATTTTGAAGACCCTGGAGATCTATCGATTTCATCCTAGACTTGTTGAGTTTTGCAAGGCTAGTATGAAGTCGTGGAGTACCAGGTTACTAATCCACAGCGGAAAGGAAGCAGTAGAAACCAGAAGTATTCAGATTAACAGGGGTATTTTTCAAGGAGATTCACTATCCCCTCTGCTGTTTTGCATTAGTTTGATCCCACTATCGAGACAGTTGTCGCAAGCTGACTTTGGTTTTAAGCTCCATGGTGATGAAAGGCCAGTATCACATGTGTTTTACATGGATGATCTGAAAGTGTTTGCCAAGAATGAAGCGATTCTCTCCCAAATGCTGTCTGTCGTGAATGACTTTAGCAATGACATCTGCATGAAGTTTGGTCTTGACAAGTGTGCAAAAATCAATTTAAAAAGAGGGAAACTCACAACGTCTGAGAACATTGAAATTGATACGCACACTGTGATTCAAGATCTTGAGCCAGGTAAAACTTACAAATATCTGGGCATTGAAGAATGTGAAACCATCTCGAATGACAGAATGAAAGAGAGAATTCGTAGGGAGTATTATAGAAGAGTGAGACTGGTCCTGCAGTCCGCTCTGAATTCCAGGAATAAAATATCTGCAATAGGTAGTTTGACGGTACCTGTAGCCGAATACAGTTTTGGACTAGTGGACTGGACTGAGCAAGAAATTCGCACCATGGATCGAAAAACCAGAAAACTGCTGACAATGCATCATGTTTCCCACCCTCGAGCTGATATACATAGACTTTATGTGTCACGTAAGGAAGGAGGAAGAGGCCTCAGACAAATTGAGGCCTCCTGGCACAACGCAATAGTCAGGTTGGGTAAGTATGTAGTCAGCCATCAAGACGACCCTCTAATGAGGCAGGTCATGAAATCTGACCGAAGAATGGGAAACAGAGGCATTGTTAGTGTAGCAAGAAACATTGCGAAGAAAACTAGGCAAGACACGTCGAATAACACAGACACTGAACTTCTGATGCTGCTAAACATGAAGTGTGAGACACAAAAAATGTTAAAGAAATCGTGGAGAGACAAACCACTCCACGGTCAATACCTAAAAAGAATGGACAAGGTGCAGATCAATAAAGATCAATCATTTATGTGGCTTAAAAGGGGAAGGATGAAGCCAGAATCGGAAGCACTTGTAATAGCTGCCCAAGATCAGGCCTTGAGAACACGACATTATGATAAAGCGGTTCTCAAAATTTCCCAAGATGACAAATGCCGCATTTGCCTGGAGCAAGTAGAAACCATTGATCATATTGTCTCAGCTTGTCCAATCTTGCAAAGACCGAATACCTTAAAAGACATGACAGGGTGTGTAGCTACCTCCACTGGCAGATCTGTACCGCCCTCGAAGTTCCAAACACATGCCCCAAGTGGTACGAACACTCACCGAAACCGGTGACGTCTGTTGGATTGTGTACGATATTGTACGACCAACAAATTCAAACTGATCGCACGATAGCGGCAAACAAACCGGATATAGTTATCCGGGATTTGGCCAAAAAATCGTGTTTACTTATCGATGTTGCTGTACCTTGCGATCAAAACGTCGTTACCAAGGAGGCAGAGAAACGTCTTAAATACAAGAGTTTGGAAATCGAGATCAGCCGAATGTGGGGCGTAAAAGCACAGTCGTCCCGATAGTTATCGGAGCTCTGGGATTTGTTCCGCAAAATTTGAGTAAGAACTTGTCTAAACTCCCTGGTAATTCAAAAGACTGGGAAGTGCAAGAAATTGCTTTATTTGGAACAGCCCACATTTTGCGTAAAGTATTGTAGAGGCACTGATAGTCACCGAATCTGCTCCTTAGGTAGCTGGTTGCAACCTGGAGTAGATTTTATATTCAGCCGACTCATAAGATCTTTAGTCGTGATGTAATGGAGTAATAATAATAATAGTAATAATAATAATAGTAATAATAATAATAATAATAATAGTAATAATAATAATAATAGTAATAATAATAATAGTAATAATAATAATAATAGTAATAATAATAATAGTAATAATAATAATAGTAATAATAATAATAAGTATATATTCTATTATTTTATTATTATTATTATTCCATTACATCACGACTAAAGATGTTATGAGTCGGCTGAATATAAAATCTACTCCAGGTTGCAACCAGCTACCTAAGGAGCAGATCCGGTAACAGTCAGTGCCTCTACAATACTTTGCGCAAAATGTGGGCTGTTCCAAATAAAGCAATTTCTTGCACTTCCCAGTCTTTTGAATTACCAGGGAGTTTAGACAAGTTCTTACTCAAATTTTGCGGAACAAATCCCTGAGCTCCGGTAACTATCGGGACGACCTGTGCTTTTACGCCCCACATTCGGCTGATCTCGATTTCCAAACTCTTGTATTTAAGACGTTTCTCTGCCTCCTTGGTAACGACGTTTTGATCGCAAGGTACAGCAACATCGATAAGTAAACACGATTTTTTCGCCAAATCCCGGATAACTATATCCGGTTTGTTTGCCGCTATCGTGCGATCTGTTTGAATTTGTTGGTCGTACAATATCGTACACAATCCAACAGACGTCACCGGTTTTGGTGAGCGTTCGTACCACTTGGGGCATGTGTTTGGAACTTCGAGGGCGGTACAGATCTGCCAGTGGAGGTAGCTACACACCCTGTCATGTCTTTTCAGGTATTCGGTCTTTGCTAGGATTGGACAAGCTGAGACAATATGATCAATGGTTTCTACTTGCTCCTGGCAAATGCGGCATTTATCATCTTGGGAGATTTTGAGAACCGCTTTATCATAATGTCGTGTTCTCAAGGCCTGATCTTGGGCAGCTATTACAAGTGCTTCCGATTCTGGCTTCATTCTTCCCCTTTTATGCCACATAAATGATTGATCTTTATTGATCTGCACCTTGTCCATTCGTTTCAAATATTGTCCGTGGAGTGGTTTGTCTCTCCACGATTTCTTTAACTTTTTTTGTGTCTCAAATTTCATGTTAAGTAGCATCAGAAGTTCAGTGTCTCTGTCATTCTGGGTGTCTTGCATAGTCTTGTTCGCAATGCTTCTTGCTACACTTACAATACCTCTGTTTCCCATTCTTCGGTCAGATTTCATGACCTGCCTCATTAGTGGGTCATCTTGATGGCTGACTACATACTTTCCCATCCCGGTTATTGCATTGTGCCAGGAGGCTTCAATTTGTCTCAGGCCTCTTCCTCCTTCCTTACGTGACACATGAAGCCTATGTACATCAGCTCGGGGTGGGCAACGTGATGCATTGTAAGCAGTTTTCTGGTTTTTCGATCCATGAAAAATCCATCCAATTTATTATTATTGTTATTATTATTATTATTATTATTATTATATGCATATAAGAATGACGATCTTGCTCTGGAAATAAAACAAATGTGGAAAAACATATCCATTTGTTATTTCGGCTGAAGGTGTAGTCTCAAAAAATTTCAGGAAAAATCTAAAACAAATGGGATTACCTCAACGAATCCTAAACGACGGACAGAAAGCAGTGATCCTGCAGACATGTTATATAGTTCACAAGTTCTTTAACTAACACAAATGAGGCTTCCATATTGGTCTTGGGGGTCGAGTGAAATATCTCTCCTCAGTGACTGAGCTCTTTCCTATTCGTGGCAGGATTGGGCAAATTGAACCCAGCACAAGTTGCTGAGAATCACAAGATGATGATGATGATGATGATGATAATAATAATAATAATAATAATAATAAAACAACACTCGCTAACAAAAAACACTAAATTAATAATTTGTATATATTAGGGCTTATAATTTGAAATAAAATGCATTTTAAATCAGTAAAATCTAGAGTAAGTAAATATTGTGAATTTAAAGTAAAGATTACCATATGAACCCACTGCAGTCCCATGTTTAAACTTGCACTATCTATTTTGAAACATATATGGGTTATTTTAGAATTTTTTCAATTTTTTTGAAGACTAGCATTTTGAAAAAATTCAGAATCAAAATTTTAAATTCAAATTTGAAAAACTTGTTTAACCCAACCCCTATTATGTTGTATATAATATAAAAAGCCATAAAGAAAGCTACAAAACTACACCTGTTTCAGCTCTATCTTAATTTGGAGAGGTTCTACATCAATTTAAAAATTTTCGGGAACACTATTTTGTAAAATTTTACATGGCTGTATTTTACAAACGGATGGAAATATTTTCCTCAAAATTTGTACTTATCTTATTCTTCGTTCATACTACTTATGTGTCAAATTTCATCTGAATCTAAAATGGTGAGGTAAAATTTTAATTAAAACTGTGTTGATTTAATATGGAATGACCCGACGGGAACTGTGATCCCAAACTGTTTTAGAGCTTGAAGAGTAATAGTTTCTTAGTTATTTGATTGATTTCTATAAGACTGGACAAGAAACATTTTTCACCCTGTCTTTTTCCGTTGAAACAACAAAATTCTTGATTTTCGTGTATCAATATTTTTTTTTAGTTTCGTAGTCACTTCTACGGCCACCTTTAACCAAAAATACCGTTGGGAGCTGCTTGGCTCTTTTCAGTTAGAGTTGGTTGGCACAGTGTCCATCAGTCCCATCTTTGTCTGCCAATCTCCACTACAAAATAAAAATATTTTTCGTATATTCAGATTCATTCTTATGGTAAAAGCCCGATAGAGAATATTGTTAAGAACATTTTCGTATATATCTCAAAATTCTTGGTTTACGGTACTATAGTTGTTCTGTGAAACTCATGGGAATTTAGTATTTTTCCTGTATTGATTTTTGGCGTTAAAAGAGATCGTTTTTAATTTGTTCTATTTTTCTTAATTTATTTCCAGAACCTGATTTTTTTTTCCCGGAGTCACCACTTAAAATTTGTAAAATTTTGGTAGCGATGAGAATGTAATTCAGTAATGGCCTACGAATGTTCGAACCACAGAACGTGTCTCAGACCAAACAATTAAAAAAAAATACGCTTCATATTACATTATTAAAATGGAATACTAATAAGATGTTTTCAGCTAATAATTTAAATATAAAATAAGGGAAAGGAAAAAAAGTATCTTCGTTCTAATCCTCAATACCAGAAAATTTAAGTTATACGTTATGCGAGTTTAAAAAGAAAAGATTGAAAGGTTCCCACTGGCTTGAAATTTTGTGCTTGAAGCAGCCACTACTGATGCAGTGGCCACTACAGGTGTCATTACCGTGCCCCAAATAATTGCAATCTGTTGTAAAAATAAAGTACATGGCTGCACGTTTTGGTAGCGAGCTGTTGATACTGACACTTTATGAACGATTACGATGCGTACACCGTCTATGAAAAATTACTGATCACTTTATTGGATGAAAACATGATGCAAGAAACCAACCAACGAACCAAAGGCTTTTTTCTCAGAAAAACCGAATTAGTGTACTTTCAAAAATCGCTCCTCTCTTTTAAAGTTACAACCTCCAACAGTCTTAAAAATAAATCTGGCTAATTTTAATCTCTTGTACTATTCTATACCTTAATAATTAATTTTAGCGTGAGCTAGTAACCGCGCGAGAGGAGATGCGGGCATAAAGTGTGCCTGCCTGCTCCAGGCTTCCTTGCTTGTTGAGCTTTTTTTTTTCCTCCTTTTTTTCTGTTATCCGCTTCTGTGATCCGCTGTGGCTTCCCAAGTGAAAAAAATCTAATATTTTTGCATTGATTTCAATAGCGTCAAAATTACTCAACATAAAATGGTGATGTTGTTCAAGGAGTATCTTCTCACAAGTATCAGGTGGATAATTACCCATGCTTATCATTTCAGCAAAATGAATCCGTCTGATAAGGCACTGATTGTTTCGCCACGTCGTCGTCGTGCATTTTCTTACAATAACTGACACACTTTCCATAATTGTCAAGCACCCTTACTGGCCAGAAACCATAATAATGACATTATGATAAGACTTGGTATGTAGTGCGTCAAAGAAAATATTATTATTAGCTTACTCGGCAAGAATTTCAGCCAGAGTTTTAATATCCGATTTCTTTGCCAATAAAGGATGTTCAAAACGTGGCAGTAGTATGTAAACGAACCCTAACTTTCTGTGCAATTATTTAATAAGCTAGTCCACCCCATAAGTTACGCCAGCATATCTTTGAATTTTTATTTATGTATCAACATTCTCAATGTTCAATGTATTTACTAAAGAATTAAATTCATGTATTCAACTTGCAGCCGAAAAAAAGAGTACGTCGAGTCTTGTAACGAGTAAGAGTGGATATGTTTACTATAAAGAAAATTTCTTAATTAATGAACCACTACAATTCACTTCACGTCTATGTTAATCACTCCTCCAGAACACTTTTTAAACTAATAATTAGGGTGAACGGCATAAAAGGGTTTCTCTGTATATCCGAATTTAAGAACTTGAAAGGAAAATATTGCCTGGAAACATGTTAAGTCCTGAGACACAACATAGTATATCCGCACAGGGTTGGGCAGTATTTAAGAAATTTTACTTGAAATGCGTATTTGTTTCTGAAAAACTTATAATGTATAAAATATGTGTATTTAAAAAAATACTTCAATACTTTAATGACAATAAAATTCGTGGATGTTATTTTTGCTGCCATTCCAATATTCATGGAACAATTAACCCAGATATGCCTGAATTTTTTTGTTTACATTCGTTGATTCATTGGTTTAATTACATTAAGAATACATACTAAATATTAGTTACCATTCAGAAATTTGTATGACTCAATTACTAATTTATTGTAATTGAATTTTACAATATATTGTTGCAATAGAAAAGATCTAATACAATTGTATTTACTGTATTTTGAGTATTTCAAGTTTTTTAAATACGTACGTATTTGCGAATAAAACCTAATGTATTTTGAGTATGTATTCAAATACTTATTTAGAATGTATTTTGGCAAAGCATTTAAATACCACTTTTAAAGTATTTTGCCCAATCGTGTCTGCAAATGATAGCCGGATTTCAAATGATCTCAGATCGTAAGCTGGGCCACGATCTTTCCCAAAAGTCTTTAAAATCGGTTGAGCCATTTAAGAAGAGTAAGCCATAAAACTTAAGTTACTTTCACACAGACAATTGATGCAAATAACATTTTCTGATAATTAACGCGAGATTGTGGTATATTTGTACTATCTTACAAAAAGCAAATTGATCTCAAAGTACTTTGGGTATTTTGGTTTGAAATTTTTCGAATGGTGAATTAAAAACGATTATCACGGGAAAATTCTTCATTCTGACACGACGTTCTTTGTTAAGAACCATGATCACGTTCAGTGCGGCACACGGATACCAACTTATCGGCTGGGTTTAGCTCCGAGTCGCTTCATTGCCACTTCTCTACAACGACTCAGACCGGGAGGTGGTACGCTTCGAGTGCCATTGGAGGGGAATTTTCGACACTAGCGATATAGCTAGGTCGAATTCAGCAACTTTCTGGAGGAGAATTGTAATGGCCGGCTACTCTGGTCGGTGGTTTCTGTGGTTTCTCCTATCATAATCAGGCGAATGTTGGAGCAGTACCCTAACAGGGCCATGGATCGCGCGCGATTTTTCCTCCATCTTCTGTACATATCCTCTCCTTTACACACACACACACACCACACACACACACACACACACACACACACACACACACGCGCGCTCTTCATTACCACATGTCGGGAGACCAAAAGAAATCTTAGAGCTTATCCAGATTGGGGTGGTGCCCCATTAAGGGAAAATATATTGAGGGGGAAATTTTCCTCAAGCCGACGTGTAGATCGGAGCTGGTCTCACTATCCAGCGGGGAAGAATTACTGCCACCTTCCGGAATAAACATTCTCTACACAAACGGGAATAATGGCTATAGCAGTTGACGTGTCAGAAATCAACAAATAATGGAATGTGAAGCAGAATAGATTGTTCACATCAAGGAGGCTATGAATGACTTTCAGTTACGACAAAATCTTCTGAATCCTCTCATAGCGCGTTTCTTTTCACAGGCATTCTGAAATCTTTTCCTCGATTATGGCTAAATATTATATCAGCCCAAATAAATCTTCATTATTCGTGGACTAGTATTCATCAAAGAAGATGTTCTTCCAGCTGCTCACTGTATACTTTCTGATCGGTGCATTCGGCCCGTTATTGTCAATACACCTCAGATACAGGAGCAACTGAAATTTGAAAGTATTTCAGTAGTGGTCCTTGTAACACATCTTTTACGTACCTCATTAATGATCATTTTTCAGAGCCGCAAAAAGTTATTTATGCAGTTGTTGGAAACCAACGACATTTCTAAACTTCCAACAGAAACGTTTTCCTGAACCCTGTGAAATCACTCATAAGTCAGAGAATAGGGTTACTTTTAAGAGAAAGTGAAAGAAGAGAGAGAGAAGAGAGGAGAGAAAGAGAAAGAGAAAGAAGAGAAGAGAGAAAGAGAAAGAAGAGAAGAGAGAAAGAGAAAGAAGAGAAGAGATAAAGAGAAAGAAGAGAAGAGAGAAAGAGAAAGGAGAGAAGGGAGAAGGGAGAAAGAGAAAGAAGAGAAGGGAGAAGGGAGAAAGAGAAAGAAGAGAAGAGAGAAAGGGAGAAAGAGAAAGAAGAGAAGAGAGAAGAGAGAAAGTGAAAGAAGAGAAGAGAGAAGAGAGAAAGTGAAAGAAGAGAAGAGAGAAGAGAGAAAGTGAAAGAAGAGAAGAGAGAAGAGAGAAAGTGAAAGAAGAGAAGAGAGAAGAGAGAAAGTGAAAGAAGAGAAGAGAGAAGAGAGAAAGTGAAAGAAGAGAAGAGAGAAGAGAGAAAGTGAAAGAAGAGAAGAGAGAAGAGAGAAAGTGAAAGAAGAGAAGAGAGAAGAGAGAAAGTGAAAGAAGAGAAGAGAGAAAGTGAAAGAAGAGAAGAGAGAAGAGAGAAAGTGAAAGAAGAGAAGAGAGAAGAGAGAAAGTGAAGAAGAGAAGAGAGAAGAGAGAAAGTGAAAGAAGAGAAGAGAGAAGAGAGAAAGTGAAAGAAGAGAAGAGAGAAGAGAGAAAGTGAAAGAAGAGAAGAGAGAAGAGAGAAAGTGAAAGAAGAGAAGAGAGAAAGTGAAAGAAGAGAAGAGAGAAAGTGAAAGAAGAGAAGAGAGAAAGTGAAAGAAGAGAAGAGAGAAAGTGAAAGAAAAGAAAAAGAGAAAAGTGAAAGAAAAGAAAAAGAGAAAGTGAAAGAAAAGAAAAAGAGAAAGTGAAAGAAAAGAAAAAGAGAAAGTGAAAGAAAAGAAAAAGAGAAAGTGAAAGAAAAGAAAAAGAGAAAGTGAAAGAAAGAAAAAGAGAAAGTGAAAGAAAAGAAAAAGAGAAAGTGAAAGAAAAGAAAAAGAGAAAGTAAAGAGAAGGAGAGAAAGAGAAAGGAGAAAAGTAAAAAAGAAAGAAAGACAGTGAAAGAAAGGGAGAAAGAGAAAGAAAAAGACCAAACAAAAGAAAAATAACGTATATAGTTTTGGAGAGCAGAGTGCTGAAAGGTGCTATTTTCTAGTCATCAGACACTAGACCTCGTTTGCATCAAATCCACTACATCGAATTCCATTGCCCACAAATTGAAATAATGCTCGCGCGGACCGTGGTCAGAGCCCGCACACAGGGATCAAGCTCGGATCACGAGCATTAGCGTAAATGTCTCCACAACTCACTTCTGGCACATTCCTCATTTGCCTCGCTTCGCCTGCAACGCTTACAGTTCCACATTTCCCTCTTTTAGACGCGACGGAGTGGATCTTTATCCGACTGTGCATAAAAGAACGGCGGATTGAGAAATCGTGCTGTGTGTGGTATTGGTATGTACTCACGTAACCTCCGAAATGGAGAATACATTGCTACAATTGACAAGGCTATCAGTGAAGATCGCTTGGCTATATAGTTTTAAAAATCAGTAGGGCAGACAGCTATTTCGTCAGTACTGAGGCTATCTACCAATGAAAAGTGTAAGTACCGTTTGCTTTCGCAAATAAACTTTCTTGCGTCGTCTTACAGAAACTTCTTTTACAGAGGTATCTTTATTTTCGCTACGCTATTGAAATCTTGTTTCCTCCTATCTCTTCCGAAATCTGCCGGTCACGCGGAGTCGTTTTGCCTTCAATCGATTTTTCTGGATCAAGGAACCCACAAAATATGGATTCTGATTCATCTGATAGAGGAAGTAATTTACTACATATTGGAACAATATTTTTCCAATTTTTGTTACCAGAGGCCGGCAATAAGATCTTCTGTTGAAAATTCCAGCACTTCTTCCTCTTCTTACGAAGGCGAGAACGTAAAAAATAAGTGGCCGGAAAGGTTGAGAAGTAGCCGTATAGCATTCCTCTTTAGGCTACGATGCTCTTTACTGCTCTGATAAGTTGTTCAACGGCTACGAAATGTCGTTGTAACCGAATTATTCGTCCATATTTCCTTACAACGGATCCCCAAAATATCCAGGAATCAAGATAAAATTTGAAATACAATAAGACCCAAAAACATCAAAAATACAGAAATGGGTTTACACTAACCCACGAACGCTGACATTGAAGGAACCTTGTCAAGCCTGATGTAGAAAGCAAAGAAGATCTTTTCCATCAGCACCTAGATATATGCTAACTTCGACGCGTGTACTATACTCAGAAATATGTGCCCGGTCCCCGAAAGAACAGACTGTAATCATATCACGTTTTCCTGATGAGAGTAATTGACCAAGGAGGGTGACACTGCGTTCCTCGTTCAACTTTTGAAGGCATCATTGAGACCGTTTGTACTTCTAATTCAGCTCGTTGACACGTTTGCCAGCCATCTCGCATCTCCAATTTAAGAATAAGACTTTTCTCGCTAGCTTCAATTCAATTTACGAACGAGTTTTCGTGCACACCGGCCGTTTCAATTCGAAAAAGAACCTGTTAAAATCATGACACAAATATTGTTATGAAATTACATTTTGATTTACAAAGCAGCATTACGTCTGAAAGATCGTGAAGAGTTACGAAATCCATCGATGTTTGTAGCTTTTTATCTCTGAACTCCAGTATGATATGAAAACGATTTTCACATTAATTGCAATGCATATATCAATCGGAAACGCACCATAATTCAAGAACATTAATTAATCGCTCTCCATTTAAAAAGTTTCTTATGAAATTAGAGAAAAATATCTTCACTGAGATAGTTTAACAAATATCTCGTTTTGAAAACAGAAGTGCTATCGCGCCTCCATCTGGCTGTTGCGTAAGGGCGAACGGAATGGAGTGCCTACTCTCATTACGGCAGCTGCACACTTACGAAATTCCCATTGTGATTGTTTAGGGCACAGTTGAGAACGAACCAAATTTTGAATTTCTGGATCCGCTTCAAACTAACAGCCTAAACGCATTTGATAGTGGACCAACAGGATTCTCATTTCTGGACATTCTGAAAGAGATGGTTAGCCCACGTTCCTACGAAGAATCGTTCTACATATTCATACGTAACGAAACAATGTGCAACATTTTATAAGCTACTATTGAATCCAATTGGATGTAATGCATCGAGTCTGAAGCCAATTGATTTTGATCAGGACACATCTCTTGAAACAAATATATCCCTTGTTACATTGATTTAGATTGGCGTCAATCACGAACAGACCTTCGAAATTTCATTTACCAGCTCTACCAAATATCACTAACTAGTACACGGCAAAGCTTTTAATACAAATCTCCTCCGCACATTAAATCTTCCCTAAAAATGCAGTTTTCTTTACGCAAATCTTTGCAATTCATAATTACACGAATTTTTCATTTTTTTAATGTTGGTTGTACATAGTTCAGTACATTTTGTACTTTACATATGTTTGAAGGCTTACGTGCTAACTTACATTTAAAACTTACTTCTAACTCTTAAATCTAACATAAGGGTGAGGATGCCCTTTTGGGTCCTCTATTATGGTTCGAATTCGGTAGGTTTTCAGGAATATGTTGTAGGGATATCTGTTTTTTATTCTGGTGTGGTTATGATTTATTGCGAGTCTGAAGGTTGCAAGGGAAGGGATTTGGGGTAAATAATGATAGAAGTTAGTGGCTAGGTATGTGATGTGACGTTCAATGGGTTCTAGTCTCAGTTCTTTATGAAGCTGATGATTGGTGACAAACCATGGTGCATTGGATATTGTTCTGAGAAAATGAATGATTCTGAATGATTTGTAATTTTTTTTAGATTGGTTTTTGAGGCATTTATCCAGATGGGACAGGCATATATTAGTAACGGTCTTATGACGGATTTATATACAGCAATTGAAGAATGATATGGTAATGGGCTGTTTCTGTAGATTAGAGTAGTTTTATTTTAGCTTGTTTAACATTTTCGTCTATGTGCTGTTTCCAATTCAGTACAGTGTCCAAGTTTAATCACAGGTATTTAATAGGTTATTAGGGGGGTACCAGTTTATTGTATTGCTATTTATTGTTAGAGGGGTGGGAGAGGTATAGGGTCTTAGCGTAAATATTTTTGCCGCGGTTTTGGTTGGATTTACTTGAATTTTGAGTTTGGATACCCAGCTATCGAGTTAAGTTGAGGTATGTTTGTGTTCTATTTCTGATTTCAATGATAGAGTTGCCAGAAGAGAATATTGCTGTGTCATCCGCAAATTGGGCTGTGTGAATGTTCATTAATTTAGGAAGATCTGCAACGTATAAGTTGAATAGTGTGGGTGAAATTGGTCAGCCTTGGGGGAGTCCTGCGTTAATTAGTCTAGGGTTGGAATGGTGATTATTAACGTTAACGGAAAAAGTTATATTGTTGAGTAAGCTATTGATAATTTATTTTATGTAGTATGGGGTGCCAATTTGTAGTATCTTTTACATTAAGGTTTGGTGCCATGTCCAGTCAAATGCCTGAGTGATGTCTATGAATACCCCTATTGTGTGATTTTTTTTTTTTTTTTGAAATGCTGTGTACATATGTTCCGATATTCTTAGTAACTGGTGCTGTGTAGACCTGTAGACCTTTTTTCAGTAAATCCAAACTCTTCTTTAGGAATTGTTTTCGTTACGTGTAGGTGATAGTTTAATCTTTTTAGTATAATTTTCTCGAACATTTTTGACAGATGGCAATAAACCATATTCCATTACCCATCTTTTGCGACTCAGGGGACGCTGTTTAACTTGTGAAAAAGCTCTCTTGCCTTACATTTACGTAGTTGATTTAATGCATTACCTTGGAAATAACTACAGACTCACCAATCAACTACCATTCCAACTAAGTGAAATAGTGTTCTCAAATTCACAAAAAAAAACTTAACAATTAGGTAATCTCGTAATGTGGAAAAAACCCTTACTATATACCAGTAATAATTACGAATTGTCTAATATACTATAAGATTATAAATATATATTCAGGAATATTCAATAAAATCCGATGACATTTCGGGAGGGATCTTATCCGAAGTTCAAGTTCTATTCAAGGGTCTTTTGTCCCTCAAATTTACTTGCATTGCTCATGCAATAACTGTGGGTGAAATTTCATTGGATAATTTATACTCCGACTAATATGTTCTCTCAGAGATGAGTCATGAACAAAAGAAACAGAGATAATGATAAGGCGGAGGCCAACGAACACCTATCAAATTCCAAAGATGTACAGAAAACGGCTTCCCACAAGGCAACCGTTTTAAGTATATTTGAACATTAAGATAAAAGGTTTTGGAATACACTTCTATACGAAGTATAACATTAAAGTTAAGAATTAACGTTCAAAATTGCCGATTCCCGGTGGCCAAGATCGCGAAGGCAATAGCGTCGTAACGATCTCTGACTCAAGGGTCACGGGTTCGAGTCCCGCCTCGGGCATGGTTGTATGTGTGTTCATCCTTTCTCACCCTATCATCACCATATGTCATCTTCACAGTTATCATAATGTTAAACCCAATAGTGGTCGCTAATGACCTAGATGTTGAAGCGAACTTAAATAACAAAAATCTCATGTTGATTCCTTGAGGTTTCTGAGCATGTCAACAGCTATGGTTATTCTCGTTAGCGTACTGAATGTTATCGCGGGACGGAGCAGTGTTCCTCCCCCCGCTGGATGGCGCGACTCGGCGCCGACTTACACATAGGCTTGCAATCCCGGCGGTGCACCGCTGTAGGCCGGACGATTTCTAAGCTCCCCGCTGGACTCCCGACATAGTATGTGGTAGTGTGAGAGAGGATAGAACGGGGAAGAAGAAGGAAAGATTGCAGTCCGTGTCCTGTTCTTAGACTACTGCCCCTGTATTCGCCTCGTATTGATAGGAGAAACCACGGAAAGCTATCGATAAGAGCAGCCGGCGGCTACAATCCTCCTCCAGTCAGCGACTGAATTCGACCTAACTACGCAGCAAGTGTCGAAAGTCGCCGTCGAGGGTCGAGCCCTTGGACCTCCCAATTAGAATCACCGCAGAGACAAAGGCAATGCTGGCTCTGAGCTAAATTTAGTCGCTAGTATCTAATGTAAACCATCTTCCTTCAACATATATGGTTAGAGCTTCTACAGTTACTATGATTAGAGCTTTCCCTCCCGACTTCAGTAGCCTCCCTACAAAGAGACGCTCTTTGTGCCACAGAAATGAATACTTTTTTGCTTTTCTCCGCATGCTCTCCAAGGCAACGCGGGGGAATCTAATCGGCTTACACTCCGGTCAAGCTTTCCACGTGGAAGTCCGGTGCGAGATGCAAAACCAAGCGCGCAAACCGGGCGGCAGCTTCCCGAAGCGCTCGCGTTGGCGGCTGAAGCCTTCCGAGAAACGAGCCCATTGCAGCGCCCTTCCCACACAGCATGCGTCGCCTTGCGCCGCCTCGCGTCAGCCCAGCCCACCCACAGGCTCCACACGGAGATTGAGCCGATCTGCCACGAAGGCAGAGATAGTGGTCTGAAAACGTTTCCACTAAACATTATGTACCAATAATGGCTAATGATGTAAGCTATTTAGATTATGTAGGTGATTTAATATACAACGCTCTATAGACGTAACTCAAACAACAAAATGTCATTTCATGTTTTCCAATAAACATCATGGCATTAATGAAAACCATGTAATAAAAAATTTATTAGTTTTATAAAGTCACTTGTTGCGCTATGATGAACCATGCTATTCGAGGAACTGAACAATTTGAAACAAGAGGTGGGCAGGGAGATGACACGGGAAAGACAGAACGTGAAAAGATAAATAGAAGAGAAAAAATGAAAAATTACAGAATAATAGTAATAATAATAATAATAATGATAAAAATAATAATAATAATAATAATAATAATAATAATAACAACAACAACGCAATAGTCGGGTTGGGGAAGTATGTAGTCAGCCATCAAGATGACCCTCTAATGAGGCAGGTCATGAAATCTGACCGAAGAATGGGAAACAGAGGCATTGTTAGTGAAGCAAGAAGCATTGCGAAGAAAACTAGACAAGACACGTCGAATAACACAGACTCTGAACTTCTGATGCTGCTAAAAATGAAGTGTGAGACAGAAAAAATGTTAAAGAAATCGTGGAGAGACAAACCACTCCACGGACAATACCTAAAAAGAATGGACAAAGTGCAGATCAATAAAGATCAATCATTTATGTGGCTTAAAAGGGAAGAATGAAGCCAGAATCGGAAGCACTTGTAATAGCTGCCCAAGATCAGGCCTTGAGAACACGACATTATGATAAAGCGGTTCTCAAAATTTCCCAAGATGATAAATGCCGCATTTGCCAGGAGCAAGTAGAAACCATTGATCATATTGTCTCAGCTTGTCCAATCCTAGCAAAGACCGAATACCTGAAAAGACAGGACAGGGTGTGTAGCTACCTCCACTGGCAGATCTGTACCGCCCTCGAAGTTCCAAACACATGCCCCAAGTGGTACGAACACTCACCAAAACCGGTGACGTCTGTTGGATTGTGTACGATATTGTACGACCAACAAATTCAAATTGATCGCACGATAGCGGCAAACAAACCGGATATAGTTATCCGGGATTTGGCGAAAAAATCGTGTTTACTTATCGATGTTGCTGTACCTGCGATGAAAACGTCGTTACCAAGGAGGCAGAGAAACGTCTTAAATACAAGAGTTTGGAAATCGAGATCAGCCGAATGTGGGGCGTAAAAGCACAGGTCGTCCCGATAGTTATCGGAGCTCTGGGATTTGTTCCGCAAAATTTGAGTAAGAACTTGTCTAAACTCCCTGGTAATTCAAAAGACTGGGAAGTGCAAGAAATTGCTTTATTTGGAACAGCCCACATTTTGCGTAAAGTATTGTAGAGGCACTGATAGTCACCGGATCTGCTCCTTAGGTAGCTGGTTGCAACCTGGAGTAGATCTTATATTCAGCCGACTCATAACATCTTTAGTCGTGATGTAATGTGAAAATAATAATAATAATAATAATAATAATAATAATAATACTCTCATTGATACTGTTTTTAAATCAATAGGAAATTACGATTTTCTTCGCCCTTATTGTAACCTTTTAAGGATCTGCCAAACAGACCTGACTGGCCGAGCCGGAGGGAGGTGTATACTGAAAACCATGGTTTTGTGAACAGAACTCATGATTTTGAGCAGAGTTGTGGTCAGCTACAAATAGTTTCCTTTTTGTTCAACTATTTTAAAAGATTTTACTAAGTTCTTAGATCAGCTTATGTTGGCTCTTTCAGAAGAAATACGAAAAAGTTCGTGATAGCACGAAATAATCAGAGACGAGAGGGGGTGTGGTCAAATTTCAACATATAATCTTGGATTTAAATTCCTTCGAGGGGTTTCATTTATTTCCTGAAGAAATTGTGAATAATTGCATATTCTCCTAAAACCCAAAATATTAATGACGACCACCAATTGTCAGAGACCAAATTGTGATGTAGGAAATGTTGGCAAATCGTCCGCAAACTCGCAGAAAAATTACATCTGCCCATAGTTCGCTGTAGGCTTGGTCCACTGTGGAACGCTGCTACTGTTTGACAAAACACACTTGGATGATAGTTTTAAAATATATATGCACACACGAGTATAACTACTGCTGAATATATCATATCACTCTTGATTACATCTTAAACCCTCTTATTCATCTAATGTTTGTATTCCAATATTACCCATTTATTTTTTATTTTCATTAATGAAAATAGTTTTAAAAAAAATTCATTCTTAACGGGTATGTGTTTATAGAGTAAACTATTCCAGTTACTTGATTTACGTACCCTTATTCATTTATATTTTCACAGTACTTCCGAGTACTTAAGATATTTTCCTGGAAACCCAAAGTCACAGAGCGAAGTGCTTGATACTCCACTCGCTTACTCCTATGAATTACTTGGACAAGCGAATGAATATAAGAAGCAGTTCCAAGAACAATTTTCAATCTCTAAATTTGTAAGAGATCCCGTGGCCCTTGTTGACCAGCTCTAGAAGAGGCTTACAATTTAGAAAATGGGATTCAAATTAATAATTATCTCATCAAATATAATTTTCCTTCTCAAATATTATCAGAATAGTCCCTGCAAAAAATGACAGTAACAGGACACGAACAATATTCCAGGTGTTTTCATTGCAACTAAGAAAGAACTTAGTATTTTCTCTTATTCTTCTAAAAATCATTTATAACATTCTCCTCCTTATTTCAAATTCTGTGATGAATCTTGCAAGTGGCATTCTCATTACGATCTGCTTCTGCACGTGTACAGACAAATGGTATCGTAACAAAAGCCACGCTCGCTGAGAGAAAAAACATTCTCTAATCATTTTCCTGAAATTCTGAACGTTAGCAGAGAAATACTAAAGAGCTTGTACTAACTGCCTGGGTCAATAATTCTGTTCGAGTCTCGAGAGATCACTCGTGTGTTAACCGTTCCATTGAATGTCAACGACTTTGGCGTTCAACAGAACGACGAATTTCGTATTGTTCCACATTGATCAACTGCAAATTATTCATTATTGTGCAACTATTTGAACGTCAGCATTTTGAGTAGATCGAAGGACCAGTCCCAGCAATTTTGTTGTACTTTTGGAAAAAATTAATCTTATAATAATAATAATAATAATATTGTATGTTAATACAAATAATTAGTTAAGGCTAATTTGACTCCAATGAAATCCAATGAATAACTCCAATGAAACAGAAACCGTAAAGGTACATTTTTAAAACTGGTGACTTATGACCCAGCACTTTGTATTAATTTTATTAACGATCTTCTATAAATTTCCATTAGTGAATATTTTAATTACTAATATTTTACGTCTGCTCCAATCTTTCACTAAAGAATTTTTTTCACTGAGCATTGTTTAACTGTCTCGTATCCCGACTATAATGTATACAGATTAGAAAAAGTTATTAACTGCAGCAAAGATCTACGCAAGTATTTTCACAGAAACATTTTGGTGGACAGGAAAGTTTTGTTTAAAAAAACAGTTTTTTCGTCATTCCGTTGCTGCTACTTAATTTGTGTGTGGATTCTAGCCCCCAAACCAAAGATATAATTTACTCCATTATGGATATTCTCCCGAATGATCTGATCGAACCCTAAGGCTTTTCAAATTTGAAACATCTATTTTGAGAAAGCAAAACGACATTTCATTTATAACAAAAAAAAAAAAGTTTCCGCGCAATAATATACTAGTAAGATGTTACCAGAGTTGCCTATAAAATACAACCCCTCTAATTCGAGAACAGAAAATCTGAAATTTTGGATAATACGAACAAAACTCGGGATAGTGGAAAAAATTAACAAATTAAATAAACTGATTTTTGTAATGTGGAGAAAGGAGTTTATAATTATTGTAGAATTGAACAACTAATTATTGAAACGCGAGTTGTCCAAATGAAACGTTTATTTCACAGATAACTACTTCAACTCTTCTAAACAATGTAGCAACTATTACCGCATGTCAACAGTTTTGTACATACTGAACTTCGTTCTTCGCAATATTGGCACTTCCTCATATCGTTACGCTACGTTGCCATTTTCTCACATTTCACGTTACGTTGCGTTGCGTTGTGTCTGGTAATACTATAGACATATTTGTATATACAATACATTTTTTGGACAAATTTCCGAATCCGGACAGACCACATCCCAATTAGTTTGGAATACCGGGGGGTTCTACTGTAGTTGCAATATCGTGATCAATTAAGAGCATGGGAGTGAATGCGTAGAGCCTCTAACACCCTTTGGCAACATGAACAATCATTACAACTGTGCAATCGCCATTGATCCGTCTATTTATGGCTCCTGCTATAATGTGTCACTCGACAGATGGGCAGCTTTCGCTGCTATTTTTTATTGCTATTTTTTATTGGAACTCTTTAATTGTCA
This sequence comes from Acheta domesticus, assembly GCA_031308135.1. Classification (NCBI taxonomy): domain Eukaryota; kingdom Metazoa; phylum Arthropoda; class Insecta; order Orthoptera; family Gryllidae; genus Acheta; species Acheta domesticus. The sequence goes on along the minus strand of JAHLJT010008446.1, from coordinate 87,375,709 downwards.
AAAATTAAAGATTTGTAAATTTTCGAATCTTCCGGAATTCATGTGATGAGTTTTTTCCAAGAGATGAAGTGTGCGTGGGATACACGTTGTAATATACTATTTCGAAACAGTTACAAGAAATACGAATACGTAGTTATAGTAGCAAACGTTGAATTATCGTCCATATGAGAAAAATCACAAAAAAATGCGTTTCCAAACACTCCCTCTTAATGTATATTACATGTCATTCTCAGGCCACTATCAAAATCACAGAAGATGCTTTAGACATCCGTCTAACCCTCTAGCAAATACTGTTTTGAAGTGCTGTGCTCCAGAGATGGAACGAAATACCCATTCCGAGGTAGAGAGCGATCGATGATTCCTCGCATGCGTGGGATACCTCCGGTTTCCGCGAATCCCACCAACAACCCACTGTAATTTCAATAATTTTATTCACAGGTGGGGCAACTTTGTAGCAAACGAACTAAAATTACGACGTCTCCTAACTGGTGTAGAAGCCTACTCATTTGTCAGACTTTTAAAAAGATAAAATACCTTTTGAAAGATGTTCAAGAGCACCATAGATCAGGTGCACATTTATTAATTTCCATAGTATGCTAGATAATGCCGTCGAAATCTGTTCCTAAAGAAACCAGCACTTTATTTCATTTAACATATTTAACCTTGTACGATCCTTCCGCTGTGATTCACTCCTAGAAACTAATTTACAAAGCATAGTGGAAAAACACAAAGAACACTAGTTCAAAAAGTCCCAATAGGTCACTAAAGGGTAGAACCCAGTCAATGCTTGAACTAAACACAACACAAATTGTTATCCTAAGTAAAAAACACCTACAAGTGATGCAGACAGCTACGGACAACATACAGCAACACATCACTCTTCGAAAACTTTACTATTTATCACTAAATCTCGTTCACAAAAAGATATGCACATTTCAAATGCAAGAATAAAATTCGAGTAGTTGTAGAGAGATTTCCTAAGTAAATTAAAATTATATTTCCGTAGAATAATAAATAGGTAAATAGTCCGAAGTACTTCCAGGACGATACTAGGAATTACAAAAAAAAATACATTACATTTACGTTTCATTTCGTTATTCCTGCAACTGTATGCTCTGACCAAATATTATTCAATACAATTTTAGGACAGGAATTGGATCCAAAACCTTAATATTTTCACACTACTGCCCACAGCAAGTTGAAGAGAGCCTTCCTCCTAGAAACCATTGGAGGTCGTCTCTCCGGCTGGCCGTTGATTCAGGCTTTTGTATTCCTGTCACAAGGTCAAATTCATCACGTGTTCGTTTTCTTTCATCCGTAACAGAATGTGCCAGCTCTTATACTAAAACATATGCTTCACGAATGACTTCAACATCTCTCGCAAGTCATGACGGGGACTATTCCAGGTGGGTGAATAACATTCAAAGAACATTCTCTACAATCACGCAAGGGAATAAAATGAGTCAATAAGTCAGTTTTTGATTTATCACTATTCGATTCATCTGGCAGTTACGCTAGAAGCTAAAAGATTGCCGCCATTTCTTCCACCTACGAAACAAGTGATGAACCAAACAGACACGGAAAAAGTTTCTTGACAGATCTGCAAATACCGCCAGCGAGTACATTTCAAGTGTAAATTTAGAAAGAGAAATTTAGAAGATCTTGTTGAAGCAAAAAGATTTTCTCTTCATCGAATCTGTATCCAACAAAACGTTCGTGGACATCATGAACGGCGAATGAGAACCACGAAATACACTATTATCTGATTTAAATATACTGACTTGTGACGGATCATCAGCTGTGACATGGTTATCCAGTCGAGAGCTTCGATTCTTAAAATTAAAGTCCCAACGAAGCTCCCGATGGGATAAGCGTGCCCAGTTTGATGATCTGTCACAAGTTACTGTATTTAAATTGGACGATAGTAAGCTGAATATTACGTGTACACAGCAATCGTGCAAATTGCAAACTATAGTCAACGTGCGGAGATGGAGATATCTTTTCGCTTCGCCCAACTTAACAATGCTGCTCCCACTCTTCACATGAGTTCGACATGTGACGGACTCCTTGACCCGATGCAAGACCTTCGGCTGAAAGCGCGCGAAGGTCTCAATTGAGATCCACTGACAAGGCGGACAAACGACGTAACAATGAATAGGTCATCTACCAATAGCGAAGCAAATATAAAATTAGATCGTAAGGTTAATGCTCTATACTATGTCTTCTACTAAAAATCTTTCATAATAAAACAATTGTTGACGCACAAATGTAAATACAAAGTTAAATTGCCCAATGCTAATATAATTTAAACAATTTCATCAGATTTTTCAGTTTTTTTGAGGATTTGTCATGGCTGAGAATATCAATTTCTGAAGAATGTCAAGAAGTTTCCGTTTAACTAAACCATTCTAGTGAAATGAGTAATTTTATTAAATAACACCATGTAACAAAAAAAACTTTTATTTGTTTAAGTGAATATTATGCTTGTTTTGGATGAATTAGGTCACAACTAAACTACAATGAATATTCCTACTTTCATATAATCGTTTCTTTGCTTTTTATACCCACTTATATGAAATTAATTGGTTAAATTTATTATATTAGCTAAGAACACTTTATTTATGAGATGCATAAACGGTTCAACTGTGTGCTATCCGTTTCATATTCATGTAATTGATGAATAATGGCATTTTTCTGTTGTTGTAAGCGCAATCCAGACTGTTTTTTGTTATGTGTGTGGCATCTTACTAGGGATCGAAAGCAGTAAAGCGTAAAATAAAGGATGCTAATATCTTCTGCTTAGCATACAGTTCATATTTTAGTATGCCTGTGGGAAACCAAGACAAGAACTGGGCAGCACATGTCGTATGTGGATGTTGCAGATCCACTCTCGAAGCCTGGTATAGAGGAGAAAACAGAAAAAGGAAATTTGGTGTACCAAGTATTTGGCGAGAACCAATAGATCACCTCTCCAAATAAAAACGCTCTCCAACAAAAAGACAGGACTAAGAATTTGGAATATGAAAATAGAGAATGACATAAAGGAAAAGAAAAAACATATAAAGAATATGTACAAACAGAAGAATCTGCAGCAAACTATAAAGAAAAACGTAATTATGCTCGTAAAATTGTAAGACAATCTCACCAACAATCCTGGGACAAATTAATATCAAACATAGAAAACGACATAGACAAGAAATAGCTTATAAACTTATGAAGCAATTAAATAAAACAGAAAGAGATATGGCATGTCTCCACACAATCGACACAGAGGAATGGATTAATCACTATACAAATCTATGGGTAGAACAAGGACCTGAGTCGATAAACAACTCCATAAATGAATTTGGTGAAGGTGATCCGTACCAAGGAGATCGTATTCAACTTAAATAATTACAAGAAGCTATACACCAAATGAAAAATAGAAAAGCACCAGGTATAGGTGGAGGAAATACAGAATTGATCAAAATAGGGGACTTCTCCTAGAATTCAGACTTAAATCTGATAAGATGGCCAGAAATACGTGAAGTGGGAACCCCTTATTGAGCAGGAAAATATGCTAAAGCCTCTCCTCCATATTAAACATGGCTCATCTAGCAATTTGTAAAGGCATTAGATATAGCATCAGATGCAATGAAGTACCTCCAGAACGTGTTCCCCAAACCATCAGAAGCTACGATAAAGAATGGAATTTTTGTGGGCACTCAAGTGAAAAAAATACTTCGTGATGACACATTCATTAGTAAGCTTCTACAAGTTCAAAAAAATGCCTGGAAGAGCTTCGGAGTTATTGTGAATGGTTTCCTTGAGTGGACAGAGTGGACAATTACAAGAATGTGGTGGAAGGGGGAATGTTTCTAAAGTTGCATTCACTCCACTCACATCTGGATGTTTTCAAGTCTCATATGGGTACATATTCAGAGGAACAGGGTGTAAAGTTTCATCAGGACTTACAATTGTTTGAAAGAAGATACCAGGGGTAGTATAATGAGGGAATGCTAGGTGATTATATCAGGGAACTGATCAGAGAGTGATGTAATGTACAAGAGGAAATGTAGTAAGATAGTACATTTTAACCCCTCTGTACATGATATGTAAGCATTTTCATGTACTTTAACACTTTTGTCATACATATTTACTGCATTTACATCATTTCAAACGATATATTTAAGCATTTCTTATGTTTTGTTTCAGGAGTATATGTATCTTTATTTTTTAATTTATTTGTCAAAAAAACAGTAAAAACTGTATATGACGTGTGGGGAAAGAAATTTATCTGCGCACATTTTCTTGAGGGCCAGAATTTAAAAAAAAAAAACGAAAAAATGAATTTAGAAAATAATTATTTTAGAAAAATAAAGATATTTGAAAAATGTTTTTTCCCGAGTTATAGAAAATCAATTTCAACTGTAAATGAACTACAAGCAAAAGGAGTGCTCAACAAAACGTGCGCACAGTGAAGCTACATTTACGTCCAGAAGCAAAACAAGGGGCCATCTCAGCATTTGCTCAATGGATCAGGGAAACTGGACAAAAACCTGATCGAGATGGGGGTCATTGACCCGGAAGCTGAAGTACATTACTTGTTACAGGCGTATTAAATATTTTTTAAAATGTATACAATGCAAACATAAACTAATTCATTATATATCTTTGTTTGTTACATTAAACATTATTTTTCTTTTTCACGATCAGTATAGTCTCTAATTGTATAGAAACAGTTTTGCAGCAGAAAAGATTTTACTTTTAACTTAAATTTGTGTACCGACTTTAATTGTTTTATGTCATCTGGCAATGCGTTGTAAAGTAACGTACATGTATTGTATGTTGATTTCTTGTACTGAGCTGTTGATACTGACACTTGATGCACGTGATTTCTACGGCGTGTGTTGTAATTATAAATATCAATATTGCATGAAAATATGTTCCCCCCCGTTAAGTAGGTCATTTTTGACAAATATTACAGATTCGTAAATAAATAGACAAGGCAATGGTAAGATTCCCAGCTCAATGAAAAGAGGCTTGCAGGAATCACGTGGAAGGCATTTTTTCATTATTCGAATAATTTTCTTTTGCAATCTGAAGGTCTGAATACTACAGATGAGCTTCCCCAGAATATTATGCCATATCTCAGGCGGGAATGCACATTTGCAAAATAAACGCAACGAGCTGCATGAAGGCTGACAGAATTTGAAAGAATTCTGAATGCATAGCATAATGAACTTAATTTAGTGTTTAATTTCTGTTATATGTACATTCCATTTGATGTTGATTGAATTGAAAGACCTAAAAATTTTGTTGCCTCAACATCAGCTAATTGCATATTGTTCATTTCAATGGAACATGCGATTTCCGATTTGAGATGCAAAAATGCATTGAAACAGTTTTTTCTTTCGTTAACAATTAATTTGTTATTATTAAACCAATTTGAAACTTCTGAAATTGTACTATTTACTGCTTCTGTTTTGCAAAGAACATTCGTGTCATCAGCAAACAGAACCGTTCTTCCATTTTTAATAGACGAGGGCATATCGTTTACATATAACAGAAAGAGAATAGGACCTAAGATCGAACCTTGCGGGACCCCCATGCACAATTGGCAAAGAATTGGAAATATAAGTATGTAATGTCCTTTCCTGCCAGTATGGTATTTCTACTCTTTGAGTCCGATGTTTAAGGTAAGAAGTTATCCAATCTAGGGCAATACCACGAATTCCATACGAAGGTAACCGAGTAAACCGAGTAATCCGAGTAACCATGTACACGAGCATTCATTGTTTCAAATACATGTATTTTGCTAAAATTAAGAAAATCGATGTCATTTCCATAAAAAAAACAATTTCCCATATGAAAACATTGTGTTTATATAGTGTTTTGAAACATACTGCATCAGAAACAACAAAAAAATAAACTCAAAATCTTGTTACATGGTGTAATAGAACGACTACCGAGCAAATACTCAGAAACAAAATTATAAAATCACGCTGGAGGGAAAAACTAACAAAACATTAGACAGGTTTTCTTTCAAAATATAGTAATGTTTCAGAATGAATAAAAATATCTCATTTTTATAAGAATAGTACATGTTTGAGGAGCATCCACTTGAGTAAAATATTTCTGGATTTAAAGTACTGATGTCACAGAAGTTAACATTTCCCGATACGATAATTAAATTCATCTTTTATTTAAACGAGTTTGATATTCTTGGATTTTGCCCATTTTGATGGATGTTCAAAAAGTTGCGAATGGACAAACTAATTGAAATTAATTGTGGAGTTTGGGCATTTTGTTGTTGTACTACATCTGCAAGTTTATTTGTAAAATGTGAAAACTATTTTATGCCCCATTTCTCTGCAACAACGTCCATAAATCACGGATCGATATTACAGTTGTGAACATATTCGCCGGGGCCAAATTGGGCGTTCCCCTCGTATTTTACTTTCCTTCATACAGTTTCTATCAAAATGACATAATAGAAGGTTTCTTCCGGAGTTTGTGTGACGCAAACATTTGAATTGGTTCAAATGTTTCGTTTTGGTTCATGCACTAGCAACATATTTCGCAATTATAACAAAAATAAAAACAGAGGGTTATCATACATAGAACCAGAGATCTGATGTTTCAGGTTTCCATAGACAGCCAAAAAGTCAACTTTCGGGGAAATGGCTCTAAAGTTCGTAATGCTATAAAAAGGTTACGTGTTATGTCTTATTTTTTATGTCCAAATTTCTTTTATTTTCTATCTTCCTACGAAATACCTTCTATTCTTTTTTCGAAAAAGGGGGCGTGGTTCCCCTGACGCATTTCTAAATAAATATTCAAATAAAATAAAACAAAAAACCGCCAAAGTAATACGGGTTTCGCTATATTAGAGAGAATATATCAAAAGTTGTGATTCTTTAAAAGTCAAAAACCGGATTTTCTGCGATTTTCCCTTATTATTTTAGGTATAACATACATTAAAATGTTACGAAATATGTAGTAATAGGTAAACATGTAAAACATGTAAGCAGACCAAAAGTTTAAAAATATGTAAAATAAAAATGGATGTAATTCATTCAAATGTCTTTTAAACTCTACAAGATAGTACTGAATGCAGGTAGCTTGTTCCTGTAAAAATACGTATTTACATGAAAATCCGTTCCCTACTAATTATAATCAATGAAAAACCTTTTAATAATGCTGTCCATTTGACGGTGTGGAAAAATCTGGCAAATAAATTCCGAATAGTCTTCCGTTACTTTTCAGGCTTTGTGCTGTCCAGCCAATCCCAGCGCATCAAACGATATCCCCATGGACGTCATGCTCCTAAGGAGTCAGTCGCGTTTGCGTCAGTGCTGAAGGTCGAACTCCTCGATGGCGAACAAGAACAATTCCGGGGCCACCTCACGTTTCTTCGTTCCTGCAATCCGCCGTCAGGAAGGATAAGAGTAGAGAACACGCAAGTATTCAACGGTATGAGGCTGCAGGAAGCTACGGTAATTCTGTCCTTCAATGGAGCCACATTCTCACAGTATATTCAAAATGGTGGCTCAATTACTAGACTTCAAATTTTAGCTTGGAAATGAAATATTTTAATATGCAAACATAATATGTATTAATATAATATGTATTACATTAATAAATATTTCAAAATGCAATACAATACACTTGTATATACTGAAATCATTCTTTGAACTACAAAAGTTACATATTCTTCCTGCAGAAATTCTGACAACCATCATTTCGTGCACGGGCTATAGGTCAACTCCAAAAATAAAATTAATAATTTAACACTCAGGTATTCTATTTTTCTTTTTTGACCATCAATAAAATATTGGTAAAGAAAGAAAGACAGAAAAAAGAAAAGAAAAAAGGATACCCGAGTGTTAAATTATTAATATAGTGACCAATTATACTGTCCTTATACCGGGGTGACGAACTATGGATTACCTCTGTAACTTCTAAACGGTTCACGATATCGAAATGCAGTTTTTGCATTAACAATGCGGAATCATCGGGCAAGTAATATCCTGTAGAGATATTATTCGGAATATATTTAGTTTTCGAGAAATTTATTCTTTTGATTTTTTAAATGGAACTAGGGATTTTTCTTACTAGCAATGGATAATCATAAAAAGAATACAATTATGTTTCATTTGTTAAAGCTTTGATAGTTCTTTGACTATAAAATTATACTTTCTGACATGTGATTTTAAAATTAAACAGACAAAATTTCGTGCGGCAGCCCTTGCAAATGTCGCTTTTCAGAACGCCGAGACTTGCGGGGAGAGGGGATACTATAAGGTTGGCAGTGGTACAGGCACAAATATAGTAATTCCTGGTTTTCACTAGGACACAGGAACGAACATTAATATTAATGATCAGAATGGAAGACTGCCATTGATTCATCCGGACTGAACGTTTCTTCCACTGACAAATTCCCAAGTATCGATCATTGAAATGAACGAAATAAACAAATTGGAACTATAAGGAAGATACAAATAAAGGTCATTTTCAAACTTAAGCATCGAGCTCCGTGTTTAATAGCTGTAAAAACAAGTCATAATTTGAAACCTTTCAAATACTAGGAAAGGGAATGACTGGATGAAAGTTGTCACTATAATATCTCCAGATAATTCATCAGATTTAAGATAGATACAAATTTTATTATTATTTACGGTTACTCAACTCGTTGTAAATTTACAAAAATAAAAAAGTCGTAGATAACTATAGAAAACAGGAATACAATTAATATGGACTCAAAGTATTTACACTTATGCTGTGTCCCTCATCGACAGCTATGCACGTCTGCAGTCGTGTGCAAGGGCCGGCGAAAGACAGCAATGTTTTTTGGTGGTACAAGTCGTTGCTTGGAATTTGAACCAGTAGAAGAAAAGTTCAATCCCGATTAATCGATGGAAAAATATCTTTATGATAGTTAATATTGAGTCTGTTCTCGTGTCCGTCGTGACAATACCATGGATTGCTGTAGTTACGCCTCTATCGCTGATTTCCACTCATTTCTGTTATCCTTGTCTCTCCGAAACAGTCTCGCCGCCACAAGGCCACCTTCCCCAGTTACAAGAGTTGTTACAGAACACATTGTTTGTTTCATTTAAAATAATTTGTCAGAAAGCATAATTCTATGCTCAAATTACTACCAAAACCTTAACAAATTAAACTAATTGTATTCCTCTTTTCATGATCTATTCTCTGCTAGAGAGAAAAATACCCAGTTCCATTTAAAAATCAAAGTTAATTAAATTTTTCGAAAACTAATATTTCAAACAATACCTTTACGATATTACTTGCCCCATGATGGCGTATTATTTGAAGAAAACTGCATTTCGATATCGTGAATTGTTTGGAAGTTGATGGAACCTTGTATAAATGACTGTCATTAAGAATTTTGAATAATGTCAGTTATTTTATTACATTTCTAATAATTGAATTAAAACGACAGTCAATATCTTTAAAATATGCCATAATATGATCTATTTCTTTACGGAACTTCTCTTTACAGTAAAAAACAGAACGTTTCACGGATCAATACTTCCGCTTCCTCAGTACATATATCTTCCATAATTTCATATAAAAACGTATGTCAAACTATGTCATCGAAATCAATATTAAAATTTTATAGATGTCATGTTTAAACATTAATTGTCAAAGAAGTGCATATCACAGAATTAATCTTTTTGAAAAACAGCTCGAGAGGTGATGTCCCTGAACGCAATCATAGCTCAACCGTTACAAATTTTTTTAACGGCGGAGGGGACAATCCCTCTCGAGCTGTTTTTCAGATAGATTTATTCTGCTCTACGCACTTCTTTCATAATTAATGTCTAACCACGACGTCTCTACCATTTTAATATTGGTTGATTCCGACGACATAGCTTGAAATATATTTTTAATTGAAATTATGTAAGCTATTTGTATCTGAGGAAGCGGCCGTATTGGTGCGTGAAACGTCGTGCCTGCAAATTTTTTTTTTCTGGCAGACTAATACAATCAGCAGAGCGATGCAGTCTTCGGCGATGCTCACCTGTTTTACCTGTCAAAATAATCATCTGGCTTGAACGAAGCTGTGACACGTTGTGTCATTCAATAAAACATTTTATCTGGAATTAATTGTCAATAATCAGTAGATATTTTAATCTATAAAATGTAACAGACGGTCACAAATATAACAATAAAACAAAATGATCGCTTTCAAAAAAACGAGGTCGTGAAACAGTTACTCAATACCAATACGAGTAGTTGATCCAGATATTCGTATCCAGATTAAGATTTGCCAGATTTTGCAATTTCTATGTGTGTGTTCTCTAGAAATCGCTCAGTTATGATGTATCAAGATCATGCTGTACTTAGGAGGCATTTAACTTTTTCCCCGTACAATGATCACTTGTTATCTAACACTGAAGTTTCATCAATCGAAATTGCTTTCGCCGCGTATCATGTCGACCCTACACGAAGCAACATAACGTTGCGACTTCGAATATCAAAAGAAGGGAATGAGGAAGCCTAGGTTACAAGCAATTGCTCTTATCTGCGAATTGGGTCAATAGAAACTGCTTACATTTCATGACTTCTTTTGGGCAAGCACACTGCTACACCGCTCATGTTGCATCTAGGGTATCAGTCTGAAAATTCCTGTCACTAAATTTAACGCATGGTGAACGATGCAAGTTCCCAGCTAGTATTTCTTGAGAGTTACATATTTCTTCAGCCTCCAAACCCCCATTAATTTGCTTCCAAAGTTATCACTTCTCTTTCCATTTTTAGAGGTTTTTGTTCGTTTATTCAATGCAGTTTCTTCGTCGTTTAAGTAATCACAATACGGCTGTTTATAAGTTACGCTCTTTTGTTCCACACCGGTAATCCAGACTTTTTCTCTGCATAGTCTTCCGCGACCAGAGTTTGTATATCTAGGCTACCCGAGACCACCCGCGTCTCTGTAATTCCATGTCAAATCGCACACTCACAAAACATCACTTTTCTAGCGACTTGAAACTTTTTTTTTAGTTCTAGGACTGAAAATAGGTGACACGTATTTTTTTCCTCATCCCACCCTTTCAGAAATATTACCAATTTCTTTTTCCGAAGAAACATGCGAGCGATAACGTTTAATTTTTTTGCGCAAATACAGTTTCCTTCAGAGAAATAAAATTACACTTAATTTAACTTAAAAGGATGTACTTTCTCGTGATGTAATAATTTTTGCAAACATATTATTTAAATATTTAAGAAACATTTTAAATTTTAAAGTGCATATTTTTACATTATGTTGACACTTAAAATGAAGTGTAAAAAATACTCGTTAATTTCTGCACTAATTTTGTATAGATCTGTCAAATTTCAGTGGGACACACATAAATAACATTTTAAAAAAATAGTTTGTTCATCGGCGCACGCCGGCAGTCCGCTGTCCGCCAGACTGCTGCTCGAACTACGGGGCGTCAACATGATGCACAGTGACGTCCAAACATAGGGCAACCGTGAGACTTATGCCATGTTATAAATCGCAGAAACACACACACACACACACACACACACACACACACACACACACACACATACATTTTCAAATGGTAGCCTTCTGACGACATGCGACGATTAAGTTTATTTATAAATAACTGACACTGGTAGGGTCTGCCTGAAACAGAGCAGCTTTCTTTTTCAGATATACCAAGTCAGTTGGGAAAACAAAGGAATCCGCGAAACATGCAGGCGGTTCTTTGAAGTTTATAAGCACAGATAGCCTTAAAATAATATCAATATTATTACTTACGTTGTCTTAATACAAAAATCTATTATTGCAGAAGTGTATGTTTAGGTTGTTACAACCAGTATTCTTGAGAAGTTGAAAATTAACTGTACGCCGCTGAGAAAAGTTATATTGCAAAAGCTAGTTTTCAAAATTCCTTCTCGTTACTGAGTCAATAGAAGTTGTTTTTTATTTTAAGAAAGTAAGAATCGACCATATTTGTTAATGCCACAAATATGTTGGGCAGTGACAATGATGAAAAAACATGCACTGCTGGTCCTGGTCACCCTAACGTATCACCTGATACGAGAATTAAAGAAACTGACCGAATAAATTTGTCTTGTTTCTTCTGCTGTCTTCGCCCATCGTTTGCCGTCTTCTGCTCTCTTCACGGGACAAAAAAAATTGAATTTTCCTGGAAACTTTCACTGTCCAGTGTAATTTTTTTATTAAATTATTCTTTAGTACTTGAAGATGTAGTTCAGAAACGGTTTGAATGAATGTCTTAGCTACACTATCATTTTGTGCTATCAGAGCAGTACTTGATTTACCAAATGTTAAGTCCGAAACGCACCCCCAAATTATTAATTTAATAGAAATAGTTATATTTTTATAATATAATTTTATTATTATATCAGAGGCACCGGAATGCCGTTCAGTCGCGTTCTGCCTGAAATCTAGCCCTGCTTCAGAGAAAGCAAAGAATTAAAAATTTTAAAAAAACATTTTTTTTCTGGATACACGACACGAATTCAATTCACCCCTTTCAGTGTAAACTCATAACGCTTCTAAAGTAAGTTTACGACAGTGTTAACAGACCTTTTTCGGATGGGGTCAGTGCACAGTATTACAAAACAATGCGAATTTATGCTTTCACAAAGATGTCTTCAATGTGAGTGCTGAATGGCATTTCTTCGCTTCGCAACGTTTATGCAAAGGGACCTTGCGACGTAGCGAGGGAGGAGGCAACTATAATATTCTTAAAAGGTAGCCTTCAAATCCGACAGGAACCTGTTAATTTACCCAGGAAAGTATTTAAGTGGGGTAATGATAATGTGAAGAACATTACCTTTCAGATACATTTTCCACTAAGACACGTGATTGAAGTGCCTTTAACCGAGGGTTTTTACGGACTTTAAGTACAAATCGTTCGCGTTCATTAAACCTACGTTCCATTGGTTTTCGTGGCAAATTCTTCGTAGAACCTTCCTCTCAACTTTCTTACAATGTACTGCACAATGGGCTGGCTTTCACAATGGGTTCACTATTCGACCTATTTGTCGCAAAAAAAGTGGCTTTAAGTCCAAAGTTGACAATTACCTCTTTCTCAATGTAAGTAAGCTCTTTCTGCTTGGCCATTTCGATGCCGACTATTGCCTTCTGGCGGAAATATCCCTACAGAGTTCATTGAGATCTAGGAAAACAGTCAAGAACCGAGTAACTCGACGTGGAAGACCTGTCTATTGCCACTCAGATTGTACGAATAGCAAAGTTGTAACGAAAGATTTGTTTAATTTAATATTAATATAATTCATGTAATAATTTTTATTGACATATTTGCTACAATTACCTATATATGTGCAATTGGTGCACAATTTCAAAGACATTATTTTAAAATATTTTACGACGAGATATGATTACTTTTGTTCCTAAATCTGAGTGTACGAATAAGAATATTAGATACTGTAGATTTGTTCTTTGCTTTTGAGAGGTTCACGACTGATTTCAGAGTGACGAAATGTATTATCTTCTAACTCTTCGGCCATTCTCTGATGACCGATCTTTTGTACTGCCTTACGAATTACAGGAATGTCTCCACCGTTATCGGAGCGCTGGGATTACAGACATATTGATTGATTCCCTCTTTAATGGAATTTCCACATCACATAAATCACTGCTTTTTTCAAATCGTCGGAAGAGAGCTCCGGTTACTCTGAAAAGTCTCTCAAATTACTGAAATGGGACTCATCCTTTCCTCAGAACAAGGAAAATTGAATAAAAAATTTGAGGCCAACTTAGGTTTATTAGAGATACTTTTCGGACATTAAGCTTTCTTAACAGAGGGAACTGAGTAATTGTTAGCATGAGAAATTTGAATGAGTAATTTTAAAATAATTTGTCAATATACCATATTCTGTCCAATAAATTTCGCCAAAATTATACTTCTACCTATTACATCGCCATATAACTTATCTTTAGGCCTATCTTGTCAGAAAAATCCTAGGCTTGAAACAATATTTATCATTATTTTAATTTTTACACTTACCGACCTAAAGTTCCTGCCCAAATGGTTACCCTGAAAAGGGTGTAGCCGGGTAAGATGGTAAAAACCCTCCCTAAGTAAAAATGAATTAAACTTTATTGCAATAATTTTGAATGAAAAATTGTTTCAGCTGGTTTCCATGTACTTAACCCCTTTCAACAGTTCCTGCAAACGAAGTTTCTTTTGAATTTGAATTTTATAATCCCTGCATGCTTCGGAGTTTAAGAATTACACTTAGTTAAAAACCATTTCTTACCGAGCGAAGTGGTTGAGTGCGTAGCGCGCTGACTTAACAGTCGGGAGGTCCGGTTTCGACCATCCTGGTCGTTTTTTTTCGTGGTTCCCTCGGTCATAAGGCGAATGCTGGGATGGTTCAAAAATGCCACGAACACCTCCCACCTCTCACCTCTCACCACCATCCTAGTCCATTCACCTATCATCATCCTATTACTTCATACCATCAGTGAAAGCAACGGGAAACTACCCTATCCTTCCAAGAAAATCTATCATGATAATACTGTGGAGCCATCTAGAAGGGTCACCTACCTTCAGTATATGAAAGAACAAGACGAAAAAAGAAGAAAAATATTTCTTTCATGATACAAATTTTTAAAACAGTAGTAAATTGTTCAAAAGATTAGTCACATCTCGACCTGTAATCCGGGCCTTTATATAAAATAAGAGACCTCGGTAAACGCCAATTTGCTCTGATCACCGAGCTACCAAGACGACGTCACAGAGCAGGTTTTTAGATCTGTGTATTGGCGTTTGAGGCTGACCATTTTATACATTGAAGTAAGGTTTTAGAAACAATAATTTTAAAAAGTTTAAAATTTAATTAACTTTATGAAAAAATTGTTATGAGTAGAAAATGTTTAAGTATTGTTTAATTCTTTGAGACTTTAATTAGTTGGAAGTCGTTACCTCAAAATATATTTTATTAACAATTATCGAGCGGACCTGTTGAAATATTTCGGAAGTTCATTTTTGTTTGGGTAAAGTGTCAATATTAAATATGGGGAATTCAGTGTTAGTCTCCAAATAAATATGTCGTAAGTATTAAAGATTCTTCTGGATAAAAAAAAATTCGAAAAAAATAAACTTTCAAAATAGGCAAAAATAACACTTTGACGCCACTCATAAAACTAACGCGAATCACCCCGCCGAAAATCTCAAAAGATTGATGACGGAAAAACACTCAAATCATCAAACACTGAAGCGAACACCTCAGTACCTAATAAAATAAAAAAAAATGTATTTCATGGACTTATTGGCGTTCCTTACAATTACCCTCGGGGGATCAAGAATGCACGGGCGAGGGTACTTAGGCCATTTGCATCCATGATTTTTTAAACGATTTAAATATTCGCAACCAAGAGAGAACGTAACCTAGTGGTGCTACAGAATGGCACAAACGTTCTCGTACTAGTTATTTTCAAATTTCTTTGGTCTGGCTTAGCTTTTCTGTTTTGCCACATACTTTTGACAGCTGTGAAGGGGGTCCGATGCCTTGGGGATCTAACGGGCTTCGGCCCAACAGTCTGCAAACTCGCCTACTGGCTATCAAAGTACTTTTGACAGCTGCCATCTAACGCCGTCCAAAGTACATTTTTTTTTATTTTTCTCAATTTTTCGATTTTGTAATAGTAGAAACGAAATATTACTTCAAGAATATTAAAGAAGAGTAAAACCTCGTCCTAAAGCGCAATTTTCATGAAAAAATTCGCAATAGTTTTTAAGAAAATTGCATTTAAGCGTTACTGTAAATACGAAATTTGAAGCTCTTTTTCATAGAAAATGTTTGACTTTTCGAAAAAACTTGATTGGAAGTTATTTGAAGCACATTCACTCACAAATGCAATAGAGTTTACAAATAGCTTGAAATGTGCATAGTAACGGCGTGAAACATTTAAAATAATATTTGTGTAATTTTTGAAAAATCGAAAGAATATAGCAAAATGACTTATGTCATCTAAAGAGTGCAATTGGCACTATATGCACGAAAAGAAAGAAAAAAATTGGAGCCGTTTTCGTGAAAATGGCGATTGAGCGTTTCTGAAAATGCGAAATTGAGAGTTCGTTTTCACAGAATACTTAAATTTTGAAGAAATTTTATATGGCATTTAAAGCACATGGATTCATAAATGCAATAGTGTGAATAATCACCACTAATATAAATATTATAAATTACATTTTAGTAATTTTCGACAAAAGAACTGAGCAAACTGATCTTCATGTCATCTTATAGAGTACGTTTAGTACTATCCCTATAAAAAGTTTAAAGAAACAATTTGGAGTCGTTTTTGGAAAAATCTCGTCTTTTTAAAAACTGCAAATATTGCACGCAATATTGCGCTAAAACTACTAAAATTGTCAAAAAAGTACAAGACTTTAATGAAAGAATTAATTAATAACAATAATTATGGACCACAAATTTTATTTTAAGGAAGAATCACAATTTTCAATTTTGTAGTTGTAAGAGAAAAAAAACAAAATTTTGAAATTTTCGAAAATTCAGAGTTAACTGCGAAAATAGGAGTATGCCACCTTTATAACTGTATTTTTGCTCTATTATTACAAGAAACAAGATTTAAAGAAACAATTTGGAGCAGTTTCCGAGAAAATTTTGGAACTGTCCGGGGTGCTTCATGTAAAGTACCCCCAAATTTTGAAGAATTTTTTTCAAAATCGCAGCGCCTCGGGCCGAGCCAGATCGACCGGGAAATATCCATTTTGGAAGAAATCATATGTACGGTTTAGGTATGGACAGACGGAGATTTAAAAAAACAACACTTTTTCGGTATCAGGGCACCCCAAAATGTATTTTCTTTGAAATTAAGAAATAGATTTTTCGCAGCATTACGTCTTGTCATCTATTCTTAATTAAGAAGGAAAATATTTTTGGGCATTCATCCGACGACCAGATTTTTGAATGAACAATTGCAGTTAAAATTCATTTATTAACATTTCAACCATGCGACGTTTCGAGGATCAATTTGCCCCATCATTAGGATCGATATAACACATTTTTCTTTAACATTCAATTCTGTATAAAATCACATAAGACAAATTGTTGGCCTGACGGATTGGCACGTCAACTGGCATGTCAGGGCAACAGTGTGGCGCAACGGCGGCTGAGACGTTTGATTTCTTGCAACTTTCGGACAGTGCCAAAAAATTATTTATTTCATAGTTTGAATTTGGTACAACTGCCAGAATTTTCTCTTGGGCACCCTCTTATGTATCTTTATGTACAGTGTTAAAGAAAAATGTGTCGTTTCTAGCCTGATGATGGGGCGAACTGAGTCTCGAAATGTTACAATGTTGAAATGTTAATATATGGATATTAACTTCAACAGTTTATTCAAGAATTTGTTCGTCGGATGAATGGCAAAAAAATTCTTATTAATTGTCAGTATAGTATGCCAAGAAAACAAGCCAAATGAGTTAAAGAAGTGGACAAAATTTAATTAGTGACGTGCAGATTACTACCCTGAAAAAGGCTTAAAAAATCGTCTCCTTTCAGAGTGATAAAAAAAACAAACTTATCCGCCAAACATACGCTTCTCAAATTTGGTACAAAGCATCTCCATTCCACCTCTGACACCATCAAACACCCCAAGATAAATTTCTCACAACAATAACCAATGCACCTCGGTCTGTACGCAGTTCACAAATCTCGGGAGACCTAGGCATAAGTATAATTAGCGAGAGGATTTTTATGTCCCCCCCCCCAAATCTTGAAATGCATTTAAAAATTCATTTATAACCTAATAATTCTTAAATATACACTTTAATACACAATTAAAATAAACAATATTTGATCTCCTGTATGAGCTTTTCTTGATAAAATTCACGAGAAGTATTCTTGGAATGAAAAGATATATATTGGTAAAAATATAATGAGTATAATCTACCTTACTTCACGGGAGAAATAATTGTAAATATTCACCTAGAATGTCTTGTTGCATTTCTTCTGAATGGTTTAAAGAATATATCAAGAACCTACATTTGCCCAAGTATTGTATCACCTATAGAAAAAAGAAAAACAATCACAAACTGTCACAAGCTTTTTCGAATTAATGAACTCCAACAAATAAAATATTCTATGAAAAGATTAAGCATTTTAGAGATAAGTCTCCATTTTAACGAAATATGCAAAATATGCAGCAACAGGAAAAATTGGCCAAATATGCACAAATATTCACTAACAAATTAATCTACATAGCGTCCAATTCTGACCAAATGTACAGAAATTTTACTTAGCTATGCCCTGAAGCAACCAACAAATACATGCAAAATCACAGAAATCCGCTCTCTAGCTGTAATATTCGTTTATCAAACTTCCTTCTTCCGCATACTTCTATCTAGCCCAAATACATCTGTTCCACTGGGAAGAACCTCCTCACCCTATCCCAGAATCCATTAAACCTTGACCAGACACCCAACCAGAGCCTTCTCCTTAAACCCTGATTCCCCACACAAGCCTATCCTCCTTCAGTATTTACCATATCCATTCATCAACTAAATAATTTCATTTCAATCCTTCCAACCTCAAATTTATAGCAACGTAATTGGATTACCCAATATTGTTTTGGAAAGCTCACTGCACGGAACAAAAACGGAAGTTGCACATATAAATCCAAAAACTGATTGTAGCTATCGTGAAAACGTTGTGTACACACGATTATTTTTGAAGTATTGCTCCTGGTGATGAGTACACAATCTCACCGATCGCTGGGACCAGACTGAGAAGACAGGCAGTTTTCTCTCTATCAGTACATTTCCCTACACTTTACTTCAAAACGAGTTCGCAACAACGGTAACTATTTGGACGTAACTCCATTGACCGATAGGAGACTTATGGCTTCGCCCTGATGAAAACTTTTATTCGGTTCGAAACAGTGTATACATTACCTAGGATAGTGACATCTGGGCCGTCAATATTCCACACAATTTCTATGTTCTCTTTGTGAAAATAGTACTCTTGAACGAAGTTCCCCATTATACTCGGCATATACATTATAAGCTCCCCATTATACTCAGGTTCTATTTACATAAATTATAAATATTGTAAGTAAATGAAACATTTCTAAATGAGAGATTCATTCTCATCCTTTTTTATTATTAAACATAAATTGAAATATATATTACCTAGGGATTGTCACCTAGGGATGTACAAGATCTTGTATCAAACCTCGCCAATACTGTCGCTAATAAGTTTTGCTATTCGCATTTGTTCTTAATTTTTCTTTGTTTCTGAAATTTGGTTCGTGCATTTATCTCAATAGGGGGACTCTACCACTTATTACAAAATATCCAGATGAAATTGGCCGGACTGATTTGCACATTGATATCAGATATACATAAAGATCTCGTTTTGAATATAGTCCCATGTGGCACTAAGTTATTAGAATTCTCCTATAATCCTGCATAAAAATATCAAAATGAACTTAAACATACACGACAAAATGTTTCCAACACGTGACGAAGGTACATTCTACGGAAGACTGTACACACAGACACGGCCAAATATTTTCAAGCATATTACAATTATGTCTTTGAACTTCAGTGATATTAATTCTGTATGTGAACAATTTATATGATCAATTCTTAAGATAAAAAATGTCACTTTCGAAGAAATGTAGAATGTCATTATCATTTTATCTACTTCCTATACAAATATTTAAGAGAGAAATTTGTGCCGAGAAGTGATGAAAGAAATTTAGCACATTTCAGCGAAATAATGATAGAACGAGAATAATATAAATATTGAAATTAAGAAAACGCACATTAGTTCACTCAATATTCAAGAGACTCATCAGTACTCACAGAAAATATTCAGAGAAACGAGCGTAATATTGTATTTTTGAGAGAGTTGTATCAATACTTTTTTGTTTCGAGTATATATGGCTTTGTTTCGACAATTAAAAAACGTGTTGCAATAATAAGTAAACGTAATGTTATTTCTTTAGTTCACGGAAATAAAGTAACATTTATGTTCTTTACCACTGGGCCTCAATGCTGTAGTTCGCCACTTATATTTACGACATACTGTTTGGCATGTTCGTTTGTCCGAAGATCAAGTAGCATCACAAACACGTAGAAGCCTCTTCTCGTTCAGAGCCTAGAAAAATGCTATGCTTCTCAATTGATTTTCCCCATCATGTTTCATCATGATGCCAAAGGAAACCCTAATTCAAGGCGTCATAAACTTATTCTCAAAGAAAGCGAGCGATGGTTAGACGTTCCATTCGATTTGGTGCCAGCGGCGCACTGGTGCCGAAACGCCGCTCCGGTATTCCTTTTAGGGATGTTGCAGTTTGTCAATATACAAAATTAACCGCTCGAAACGCATTATATTGTGTCCGAGTTAAAATGTTTTGATATGTTGATCTTCATATCACTTTTGTGCATTTCGGATATTTCTTAGATCTTTGATAAGTAATGAATGACCGCAGATAAGGTATACTCGCCCACAAATTCCATTCATTTGCAGAGTTACACGACTAATTAAAAGGGACGAGAAATATAGCAACAGAAATGAATGTCATGGGAACTCTACTCTGCGGCTCTAGTGCTGTTTTTAGTCTCCAGCTCTCCCTTTTCCGGTCCGCGCCAAGGCACATACTAAATCTTCGTCAGTAACCCTCCACAACTGGCCGGCGATGCGACTGTTGCTCTGATCCACTTCAAGGAGCAAATGATATGGTTGCGATACGATCGCTCTTGCGTCATAATGGAAGGTTCTTCAAGCTTTGCAAAGCATTCAATGAAGCGTGGGTCCACCCACTAGCAGTCGGTGAGGCGGCGCGCCTAGTAAGAACTGCACGTGTGGAACATGAAACCACGTGATGCAAATGATAAGAAGACCCAAGAGGGGAAATCCTCGTGGGCCCTCCGTGTGCATAGTCAATTTTTTCTTTAATAGAGCAAAGTGTACTTTTAAAAATGTTAGAAATCCCATTTTCATTAATAGTTCTGAATTTTGAAAATTGGAAAAATTTCAACTTTTAACAGAACCTCACTACACTTTTAATATTAACGTGATATTTCTTTAATGCAATATATTCCTTATTACGAGATCTTTACACAAGTTCAAGAACAATTTTTACAAAATATTAGTAGTAATTTAGAATAGTTTTGAGTCAAATCGTGAGAATGTTTCACTAATATGTGAACACTATGTTCTCAAAAACTCTTCGAATTTTCTCTTCAAACTTTTTGTAAAGATAGAGCACAACTGAAATAATTGACGTAAGTGCCATTATCATACGTTTGGGTTTTCTAAAATAGCCTACTATTCACATTATTTGTGAATGTTTTGGCTCGTTCGAACTCTATTGTCAAATCTCGACATATTAAAATAATTTTTAAATCGCTTGCGGA
This sequence comes from Acheta domesticus, assembly GCA_031308135.1. NCBI lineage: Eukaryota > Metazoa > Arthropoda > Insecta > Orthoptera > Gryllidae > Acheta > Acheta domesticus. Next base: position 87,354,308 of record JAHLJT010008446.1, on the reverse strand, counting down.
ATGGTCTCTGGTTTACGAAGTCTTTTACATTCGTTCATATCCAAATGCAATCATCTTCAAATGTGCTAATTTCCCATGAATTCAGGTGATAATATTACATACCAATTACAAATTAAACTATAAAATATGTACTGCCATAGCACCATTAATTTTATCACAAATTGAGCGCAACTCTAACATATACGTTTTACACGTATTGCACATTAAAGAATTATCTTCCTTCCATTTAGCAGCATGCATTTAATGATTATTCAATTCTCGGTTGTGTGATCATGTAGTAATGTAAATTATCCCACACATAATATGAAAAAACTTCAACTGTAATCAACATTTTATTCATGAAATTGCAGTTGCTTATGAAACTAACGTATGTGATAAAAAGTAAAAACGAAGTCGAAGAAATGAATCATGAAATAACTTCTAGAGAGATTTTTCGACGTGGTGGGTTTTCCACTATACGTATCCGATAGGGGCACAACCAAAATTTCACGCATATGTGAAATGACTGGAAATTTCCTTCATCATTCTCCCTAAATGTCTATTTCCACTTCCTCTTCATTATACCATATCTCCTTCGCCAATGAAATCCCTATCCCCTTTGTCTGCGTCCATCTCACTATCCATCCAAACCCTGCGTTGCCAGCCGCCTCCTCTTCCTCCGCAGTTTACGCGAATTACCACCACCACCTTCCATCATTTGTCACCCATAAACATTCTTCATCGCGCACCGGCCGCGGCCCGCTGTCCGTCGCTCAGGTGGTCGGCTATCGCCTGCCACAGAGCCGGCGCAGGTGGGGGCGAGACAATAGAGCAAGCGCTTCCAGAGGCGCGCTGCTCGCACGTGTGCCATGCAGATAAGCCTGCTCAGGAAAACGTCTTCTCGGCGGCCGTCGAACCGCGCCCGCCGCAGCCGCCTCGCCTGCTTCCGGTCAAGGACAGCCTCACGAAATCCCACCAATGCGATGGCAAAGACGAGGTCGGACGTTCAGTCAGCTCGCGGACTCGGGAGAAAGAGGAAGTCATCCAACCCGAATAGATTGCGAAAACTTCTCAACTGATCTGTGATTGAAATAAGATCAAGAACTGCCAGCAACTGGAATTCTCAAACATCCTTTGTGTATCCAGATTGTAGAACAAATCAAGTTGCGGAAGTGAAACTGTTGGACACACGGAATATGGATGCTTCTTTTGACGTAGTTCTCTATTATTTCAATTACATAATTCATGTCTGCGCAAATAAAGAGAATACGCGAACGGTAACTTTCTCTATATTACATATAGTACTCCGTATATTTGTACGCAAACAAAAAAGTCAAAACGTGTTGTACTAGTAAGTTTTAAATTGGTCATGAATAAATAGAGAGAAAATTACATTAATTCATTAAGGATATGATAATTTTCTCTTGCCTAAGTTGGCAAAGTATATATTCCATTATTAGAAGAAATTTCTTACCTAGGTTTTTGAATTAAAGAAATATGCCATGTCACGGCACGTTGCCATTGACCACTACCTAGTTTCAAAAAACTGCATAATACACGTTCTTCATTCTTTCGAAAATGTTGCAACTAGAAATGTGAAAAATTAATAAATAATGCGAAGTTACACATGCAACTTAATATTGATTTATCGCCCAGAGAATGATTATGCGATGAGGCGTGCTGAAAACCACAGCGACGCAGATGGAAATATTCATTAATCTCTTTCGTTGGGACGAACATTTAATGATTGCGCCAGGTGGATGTTAACGACTCAGCTAATGCTACAACGAAACGACAGTCTCGAGGAAAACAGGAATGGTATCTTACTTTGGGTAATACAATGCCGCCTCATGACAAGGTAAGGACTGTCTTTTTAAAGACACACGTGAATTTAAAGAAGGTACGATTTTTATTAAATGAAGACATTCCAATGTTGAAATTACTTCACGACAACATCTGCTCTTATGGTACAAGCACAAAAAAATCTGAAAAAGTTTTTATTAAAACACATTTGAAACATTTCCACTGCCGCTACCCAGCTTTTATCAACAAGTCACAGGCCTGCCTTCGAATCGTGTCGTCCACAGAGGGTAACGTACAATGAGTCATGGTGTACTACTCAGCACTGGGAATTCGCTTATTCAGAATTGTTCTTGATAACAGCAGAGAACAGTTTCTCAGTGCTCCACAAACTGCAATGTACAAACATGCTGACGGAATGAATTGTGTGTACGTGCGTAACTGCTATTACAGATACTACATTCATTCCATTTCATTTTCCGTTCTTTAAGGTCTTCGACTTGCGTATCATCGCCGTCGTCAACATCATTAATTATTCTTAAGTGAAGAAGATGAAGCTGCGGAGAAATGAAGAGGGAGAAACTGGATATCCCCGAGGAAGCTGCCGCGAACCTGTTTTATGCACACAAATTCTTCATGGAGCGACCGGGACTTGAACCTCAAACGCCCCGAGGGAGAAAGCGAGCGCGCTGGCCGCTGAGCTACGAATCTCTCAGCTGAAAGAACGACAAACCGTCCAACTACGGCACGCCAAAAACGCTCCGTGACGTCAGCTGCAAACACACTGAAAGATCTAGACAATGTCCGGGGGACAAACATTTCAAAAGAATGATCTCAGAAAATTTGAGCAATGAAGTGGTACCTTGGAACAAAGTACATAAAGTCCATGGCAATGCCATGTCAACATCGCATCGCATCACATCAATATGTTGTAGCGATACGTAGAAACGGTGCTAAAGTATGCGTAATTCTCTTACAACACGTCAGTCGGGAACGTAATGTACAATACGTATATTGAAGATTGACGTATTTATTGTAGAATACCATAATATAATCATAATTTGACGTATGAGATCAACATCGTAATTTTCTTCAATTAATAGCATGACTGCAGGTCTAACAGAAATTCTTCAAGATATGTGCCCCTTGATCCACGATTGCCAGAAATTATTCAAAGATGTTAAAATGTTAAATTGTGATTATACTACAGAAAGTACTAATGCCAATGTGTTTAGTAAGTTCTTTGGCAATCGAAAACGCAACTAACATAGCAATATATTTGAAACATCTAGATTAATGGAAACAAAACTTCTCGTGTCGACGCCTAAAGGTATCACTCGAACATCGTGAAGATATTTTAGTGAGTTTGAATTTAATACCTTCAATTTGTTGAGCTACTGCGGCCCTGCCTCAGAAGATTTCGCCGTTCCAACTATGTATGTTTGAGGAAACTCGAATGAAACTGCGAACTTTTTACCAAGCGCCTCGCGGCACTTTCTATTGTATGTTCAGCGTTCGTCGTCGCAGGGACAGCTGACGCTCACTACTTCTCGCCTATCCGAAAAAAAAAGATTAAACCGCCTTCGATGTGGGAACTTAAGAATCAACTTGCAAATGAATCGATGTTTTGGGGTCTATTTAAACAATTTCCACAATTCTAATAGACCCTTCATAGAATTACTCGTCTTGTCACGTTGCATTTTTCTGCGTTCTTTTTCACAACACATGTTTTAGTCCAGAAACCAATCTTGTTTTAATTGATAATTCGACACAATCTGAGAAGAATAGTCAACGATTTTCATTATTTACGAAGGAAACGACGGTACAAATGAAGGGACAATTGTCGAGATTGCAAAACGCAAGAACACACAAGATTACATTTACAACATCGCGACTTTTTTCCTCTCGTTCAGAGTCCAAGATAAAAATCATTGTTAGTTATTTTTCGCATTTCTAAACATAAGACGCAGAACATCGTTTTTACCTTCAAAACTTTTCACTCTTCGACAATTCATTCCCCTTCATGTCTATGAAAAGTTCATTCAACAACAGTCGAATATTAGAAGAAGCTATTTTCTCACATACCTTTTAAGGCTTTATTATTCATTAATGTTCATCGTATCTGACAATATTACCTGACGGCTAACAGTCTGCCTTTCAAGCAAGTTCGCACTCAAATGTCTTGCGCTCTGTGAGCATTGCAAGGTCCACAAGGATCTCGAATCTGACCCATACTTGTTCACGCAGACCAATTAGTACGCGAGACTGAAACAGTAACATTGACTGAAACACAGACTGAAAAGTAACGAACTATAGTGTTGCTACGATAGCACGTACTACTTTCTCGCCATACATGCAACTTATGCAATTTACGAAAATTCAGAGTTCAACGAAAATGAGAGACGCACCATTTAAGCGTCCTTTGCTGCATCCGAGAAAAAAAATTAAAGAACAAATTTGCACTCGTTATTGAGAAAATAATCGTTTAAAAATTGTAAATATTTCATGCAAAATTACGTGGAAATTACTCATATTTTCGGAAAAAATACATAACAAACATCTATCTTTGAGGAACAGACAAAAAAGGCTTTCATCAATCCGTAATTTTAGAAAGACGCCGAAAAAAAATGTTTTGCAATTTTCAAAAATTCAGAGATTTCACAGATTACGAGACTTTCACCAGTTTTTAAGCATGTTTTACACTACCCGAAGGAAAGTTTTTATCAACAAATTTGGAGCCATTTTTGAAATTGTGAAAATGTTGAAGCTTCATGTGAAGTACACTCAAAAATCAAAATATTCGTTTGAAACTCGCAGAGCCTCGAGATCGGCAAGTATGATGGGGGAATATCAATTTTAGAGAAACTCTCCAGAACGGTTTAGGCGCTAGTGTTGATCACAGATAGAAGGACGTTTGCCGTCAACCAATTTTTCTGTATCAAGGACCCATGTAATGTGGATTCTGACTCCACAATGTGTTAGAGGAAGTAATTTACTACATGAAGGAACAACTCTATTAACTTCAACAAATCCAGGGCCCTACAATACGATTTTTTGCGTTGAAAAATTGCCGATTTTTTCCGCAACATTTCAATACTTTCGCTTTATTAGACAAGTACGTAGTACCGCGAGAAAGTTAAAAGCTCAGGTCGCTAGTTTAAAGTTAGAACGTAGCGTGCTACTGTTGAGTAAAGAGTACTAATATTCCAAAGGGTCATCTCTGACACTGCCTCAGGAAATTAGGAATGAACGGAAGAAAAATAACAGTCAACGAATATTACTGTTACTGCACTAACAGGATGAATAGTTCTCGTCTCTGCCACAACAAAGACAGTAGCTACAAGGAATGAAAAGTTCAACTTTAGCACATTTCAAGCACTTACTTTGCAGTAACGACGTGAACAGAAATGTTAAAAAAGTAGACGTTCGTGAACAAAACAATGAAACCTTTACCCTGGCTGAAATTCAATATGATGTTATCCCTGGAGACAAGCTCTAAAATGAAAGAGTTTCAGTTTAAACGCTACAGGACATTGTGAAAGTTTAACGGTATATTCCACATGAACATTAAAATTTTTATGATGCTCTCCTGCTGCCCATAGAGAAATCTTCCAGTAATGGCGATCTACAAATTCTGAAGTATAAATATTTATTCACCTGTTTGAAGCACCAGAACATACTTTCCTCTTATCTTCCCCAGAGATGTCAATCCCAATCAAATGTAGATGACTCTCGAAAACAAAGTATTCGTTTCAAATAAAAACATTACGCAGATTATTCTTTACACTTTAAAATCGGGCAATATTGTAACAATAGCTTAATGGTGCATTTAAAAAATTATTTTAACATGCATTAAGGATTCTAACAAATGGAAAACAAACGAAAACTATGTGAATATACTGGTTTTAATTTTACTCCTGAATACTACTGAAATTGAGTTGTATATTAAGAATGCAAGAATACGTCTGGCATATTTTCCTATTTAAAACACACACTTTTTAAATTTAAAAGTGAAGGATATAAATTTTCAGAGCGATTAAATATTAACCAATTTCACCGAGCATTATATTTTTAAGAGTACATTCTAAACGTCATATCTTTCGAAACAAAGACATTACTCAAAATGAACACATGTGTACGAGTGTAGGTAGTCGTAAAAATGTATTTGAAAAGTTCGCAATATAAACAGTATCAAGAATGTGTGGGCTTGGAGTAGTCCAAATCTGGTGCTAAATACTTCAACCACACAAGCTGCAATATTTATAATTCGTATTTTATCTTTCATATCTCAGCACGGAGAACATTTATGAGATATTTTCGGATTTCCGAGCTCAGCAACGTCAGTCTCGAGAGCAGAGTGCTGCAAAACGTTCGCTCCCGTGGGATTATTCATAAGTCAGAGCAATGGGACTAAAGGCTTCGGTTCACCTCTTGAGGAATGTGCGATTACGTTCCCGAATGACACACGAGTAAAGTGCGACAGAGTTGAAGTATTAAGTATGTAGGGAACAACATACGGAGAGTTTCAGGTTATTATTCTATTTGCTGTCGCTACATTTTTCTACATCTAAATAAAACTAATGTGTTAAGGAAGAGCAATTAATGTCGTAGACATTTCTTCACTGACTCAACTCACGGAGAGGAGAATGTCGGACCCTCTTTCTCGGGCTAGCGCTTTTCGTTCGTAACGTGGAAGCAAGCGAAAACTTGTCATACTGCACTGCACTGCCATCAGCGGATTTTGGGTTTACTGCCGTGGCGCCCAAGCGAAAACGTTTTGCGTAGAACTACTTTAGAGTCTTTTGCCAAGACTGTAGTAACTGACGAAAACGTATAAACTCCGTAAGAGTTGAAGGCAACGACTGAATGGTTCGTAATTATATCGTACGGAGCAACGAATGCCTAACATTACTGGAAATTAGACTGTAAGTTTCATATTTTAACGTTCACATTTCTGAAGCTCCCGATAGGAGAACAGTGCTCTCTCAACTATCTCACCAAATGTACAAAAATTTTAATCGAAGAATAAAATATATATAATTATAATTCTGGCATTATGAAAGCAACGTTATAGTACAGTAATAAATGAATAAAATTAATATTGTTCCATAAATTTTTAAGATCCAAGTCGCCAAAGTCATTGGCGAGCGAAATATTCAATTAACTATACGAATTCTACATTCTCAGAAACCGTATGACCTGCTTCGCTTGAATCCGAAGAGTTACTTTTGTAGCTGCTATTCGACTGTACATGCCCCAATGATTCTTCGTCAATAGGTCCGAACTACCTTCATTGCTTTGTCATATATTCATTGCAAGTCAAAGGTATCACAAAGTCAGACGATGTACGTTCAGTTTAATTGACAGAGAAATTAATTCTCAATTTTATTATGACTTTAAACATTTATTGCACGATTTTCTATTATGCAATAAATTTGAACAATAAATACGTCCCCTTAATTACTGAAGATAATTCGCCAAAAAGATGAATAAATTGCCTCAGGAACAAATAGCAAACTGGACGATACTGAAAGCGAGAGACAATCCTGACAGTTATTTGTATATAACTGGACTTCCTATACGCATGCCTGCCGCGCTGCCGCTGGGAACTGCGAGACGAGCATAGCCCACGAACAATCGCGCATCATCTCGCCGATTCAGCGCTGGCGTCACGGCCGTCGCTCTGCCCTGTCTGGCCCTGTCCTGCCCTTGCTGTTCCCTCTGTTCCCGCCGCCGCAGCTCCAGCTAGTACCTACCTCAGCGCCAACGCGACCGTTCCCCCTGACGGGCCGCTACGCGCCAGACGCGAGTAAGCAGACCTCCTTCAAGGTCAACCGCAGTGGCAAAGCTCTTCCGGCGCTCCGAACGCTCCTGCGAGTTCTGGGCCGCAGAACGCGGCGGAGCGCATTCCTCTGCCGCGGGACACTTCCCCAACAAATGACTTTTCCGAACTCTGCGTTCTATCCTGTCTGCACTTGTGTTCGAGATACAACTAACCACGTCTAACAACGCAAACTTAACTATGTATTTCGTGCTAGTAGCAATCGCACAAAGAAAAGTCGCGATTGCGATGCTCATACTCTCTGGCGGAAAGCATCTTCCCACATGTCAAGGAAAAGACTGTTGTAATATGGTAATACTTTTTTTCTAGTTATTTCACGGCGCATCAACTACTAGGTTATTAGCGACCACAATTGGAATTAACGTTATGATGTGAGGATGAAACGATATGGTGAAGATAGGAGGTGAAAGGACGAACGCCTACAACCATGCCCGAGGCGGGACTCGAACCTGCGACCCCTCAGTCAGAGATCACTACGGCACTACTGTCTTAGCGATCTCGGCCACGGGGCCGACATGGTAATACATTCTTCACTCAGTGAGCAATTATTTCGAAAACAATTTATGCCAAATCATGTGGTGGGACACATGTCTGCTACATCACCTGCCGTAATCGATGAGTAACTTGTAAAAAATTATTAACGTTCTTTTCAATAACGTTACTAACATGTGCTGGGGATCTGGAACTATTATTTTGCCAATCCGGCAGTCGAAACATGTATGTAGTATGAACACTTATTTCTGTTGCTAGAATTAAGAAATGCGAAGTTCAAAACTTTTATTTAACAAAATATTTACATAAATGAATCTTCGATTGAAAATCTATTGCGACCTTACTTGTGGGCTTTAAGAACATGAACAGCGCGGGCTCTGTGATATTGGCTGTTAGTTTCCCTTCATTATGTTTGGCGTCACTATATTACTATACCTAATCTTTAATTGTACTTCACTTCCGAGACATTACAAGCGGGGGCTCTACCTCTTCTGGCTGGTGGAATACTATAAATCGCAGAGCAACACAGTTTTCGGCGATCCTGGACTATTTTAGAACCTGTCAAAACACAATCGTCCGCTGACAAAAACCAAAAATATACTCTTAGGAAGACTAAATTATCCGATACATTTATAAAGAATAGAAACACATAGAAATTTGATACAAAATGTATTTACTCCGAATAAAACGTGATTAGTGCAGAGTAGGGACATTTCGAAGAAAATTCTTTAGTACTTCGGACTGCAATGACTTTCGTAAATGCAACATTATGTTTTTCCGCGTGTCAATTTTGTGAATATTCCACACATATTTCAAAAGACCAAATGTGAGATTAATCCCAAAATGAAAATAATGTAGAGAATAAAATGAAAGAAATATTTATTAAAAACTGAAGGATGAAAGAATGTCATCTCGTCAGACAAATAATTTCCGATGTGTGTTGTGGGCTTCGAGAGAAATGACAGCACAACACTGATCGGGCCAAGATTGTCTTCCTAAAATTGCTATCCCTATCTTCGTAACTATCCTATATGGATTTCAAGCCAGCACAAATACCATAATTCCCACACAAATTCTCAAAATAATTTGGCAGATTCCCTAGCGTTCAGAGATGCACACAGTCGATGCCAAGAAAAGCGACACCTTAAAACATCCCATTTAATTGAATAGGAGCAGTTTAAATTCGCGACCAAAGACCTATTTCTTCACTCAACTAAAAAGAACTTGAGATACGGAAGTTTTACTTTCTTGCTACAGAGTAGAGAGAAAAGTTGTGTAATGCTGCGCGAAAAAAAAGGTGAATTTTCGACAGAAAAAAATCTTACAGGGCCCTGGTAACAAAGAAGTGGATAAACCCAGTAACCAAATTCAGAAAAAAATATTTCTATCACGTGCTATAGCCAGAATCCATTTTTTTGTGGGTCCTTGATACCGAAAAATCTAATGACGGCAAAACGTCCGTCCATCTATGCTAGCGGCTAAACCGTTCAGCCGATTTTCTCCAAAATTGATAGTCCCCTGCCGATCTGGCTGATGTCACGGTCCTGCGATTTGACACCGATATTTCAATTTTGGAGGTACTTTTCATGAAACCCCTGGGACACTTTAAATGTTCAAAAAATGGCTCCATCGTTTTTTGATTAAATTTTGTTGTTGCATAGTGTGAAGGACGCTTAAGAGAATGGTACAGGTCTCATGTTCGTTGAAAACACCGTTTTTTCGAAAATAGCAAAAGTCCAACATTTTTTCAGCCTTCCTACAACTAAAATATTAAAGATAGATGTTTTTCCTTAATGAAATCTGTTCCTTAAGATAGATTTTGAAATAAGGTCATCTACAATTTTTTCGAAAATTTGAATACTTTCCACGTTATTTACAAAAAAGTACATGCTGTTTTAGCACTGTGTAAGATTTTCTTGTAATCCAACATGTACAAGTGCATTTTCCTGTTCAAAACAAAATCCCACTTTCAGCACTTAAGCCTCAGTCCCATGAATAAGAACACGCTGGCTTTACGGCATAGTTTGACGAAATTTTACTGGGCACTAAAGCACTTTCAGATAAAATTTGTTCCTTCCTGTGTTTCGGCATGAATGCACATCAATGAACGTGTCTTTATTTATTCGAATTTGAAGTAATTTCGCACAGAAAGAATTTGTTTTGCAACCATTTCTTAATGACATTTTTTAAAGCCTCAAATGAGTCTTGGACAGTGATTGCTGGAAATCTATTAAGATATCACTCTTGCTACGGACAGTATTTGATTTAACTCCGTCGAGTTTCTTACAGTCAACAGAATAACTAAATACATTCAGGTTACCTGTTAAAGAAGATTAAGTGATAACGGAAAATGAAAAAACTCATTAAAAGTCATATCCGTAAAGGCTGTTTTCGAAACCAATATTCAATTTTCTCTCTGGCCAACGGAGAAGAATCAAGCAGTGATGTTCTGCAAACGCGATGTGCGGCTATCTGGTATACAGCGTAAATATGTCTTAATGGATATTACATTAAGGGCGCAGGCTGACGCAAATATCCCACACAGGTTTTTACATCATAATATTGATACCATCCTTGATTCCATACCAATACATGCAAACCAATAATAATAATAATAATAATAATTATTATTATTATTATTATTATTATTATTACTATTATTATTATTACTATTATTATTATTACTATTATTATTATTACTATTATTATTATTATTACTATTATTATTATTATTACTATTATTATTATTACTACTATTATTATTATTACTACTATTATTATTACTACTATTATTATTATTATTATTATTATTACTATTATAATATGAGTTTGGAAATCGAGACCAGCCGAATGCGAAGCGTTAAATCACAGGTCGTTCCTGTAGTTATCGGAGCTCTGGGAATTGTTCCGCAAAATTTATGTAAGAACTTGGCTAAACTCCCAGGATTTCAAAGATTGGAAAGTACAAGACATTGCTTTATTGGGAACTGCTCACATTTGCACAAAGTATTGCCGGGGCACAGACAGCCCTTAGATATGCACCTTAGGAAGCTGGTGGCATCCCGAAGTAGATTTTAAACGAACCGACTTAAACATCTTTAATCGTGAATATAATAATTACAATAATAACAACTACAAGAACAACGATCAGTTTGTTTCCTACTATCGTAAGTTCAGTATTATGATTTTACAAAAGCCCAAAAGCCCAAAAGATGACTTAGAGCATATGTAATGCCACGTAAGTACTTAAATACATGCTCCATGCGGTATGAACACTCACCAAAATTCGACTATCAACCCCTTCAAATCAATCAACCGCCAATCAAAAGTAACTTCACTATCTGTGCAGTGTGCACGTTTTCTTCAGTTGCGTGCAAAATATAATTATTCAAATGATCGTTCTAAGCGTTTTCACGGCCGTAAGTCGATTCCTTTACGAAGGGCACGATGACGGATAATAGCCGAATTTGCAGCTAATTAGCCTTTTGCGAATAGATTTTATTCCATGGGAGCGAATATTTTATCAATTCTTACCGAAAACACTAATTTCCATTTGTATTCAGCATTCAACTTGCATATTGATTAAGGTAGGATTCCAAATTTATGAAACATGTGCATAGAAAATACAATAACCAAAGACGGTCCACAACATTCTATTTTAGACTTTAGATAAATAAACAGACCAATTTACCTTCAACAATATTAATACCAGGTACCCTGTCAAATGAAAAGTTAGAGGTGAAAATGAAGAATTCATGCTTTTAACGGTAACCATCAAAAACATTAACAAAATCAAACTTTTCATGATCTACCCCACTGCTAGTTAGAAAAACATAGTGATTACTAGTTCCATTTATAAAATCAAAGATTAATAAATTTCTCGAAAGCTAAAATATATTCCAAAACTATATACGTATCTACAGCATATTACTGTACCTGATTGATCCCCATTGTTGCGCGAAAACTGAAATTCGATGTCATGAATCATTTACAGTTCTAGGGGTGAGCCCACGGTGGGACATCGGGATATTGGACTCACATTGGCCGTAACCAAATTGCGTTTGGTGAGACGATATCACGTCATCATAATGAAGTTTGTACCCACTACCATTTTTTCTCAAATTTTTCAAGCAATGAAGATTCAAAATAAACTTTATTACTGTATGTTGTAAACTGCGTTGTACATTCACTTTTCAACAGGTTTTTGCCAAATATAGCTAGCTTACATTTAAATGCTTTAATTTTCTGCTTAATTAAATGCTTTCCCACGGGTTCGTATTAATTTGATATTTTACTCGTTTTTAATTTATATCGGATAAGTGTTTTGTATACAATGCGGATACTCAAAAAAGAGACATGTGAAAGCCAGGGAATAATAATTAACGATGATTGGTTAATGGGATAAGGGAAGAAAATTGTGGGGACATTATGACTCGAGAGTAATTATATCAATGAAAAACCCTGCAAATTTCTTATAACAATTCAAATATCAAAAAATCATGTGTAGCGTAACAAAGCTCGTACAATAGGTACGACCTGCTACGTTTGTTCTATCAATTAAAAAGGATATATCTTGCAACCATCATGTTGAGATAATGTCTATTTCTAGTTAATACAATTTTAATCTTTCCAGTACCAAGTTTGTTTAACAAAACAGTGTACTCCAAAGAACTTTCCCAAAATATAATTTTGCCTATTTTTGCATGTTTGAAGTTTTCCGCATTTTCTGCTTATTGTACATATTTTCGAATACATAAGAAAAATGATCTTTTTAATCAATTTTTGTAATTGTCACGTGTAAAATAAATTAAAATATATTAAGAATAGAAAAAAATTGGTTTCAAGTAAAAATACGAGTGCCCCTTGTATTCTGGGAACAATGATTCGTAATTTCCGCTCTTTAAAAAACAATATGCCATTGTTGATTGGTTGATTAGCGATTCCGGGCGCGTCAACTGCTTTGGTCATTAGTCCCGTAAGTGGAGTGCACGTTTTCTCACTCGGGAGGTGGTGATTCTTCCTCGCTGAATGGTGAGATCCGGCGCCAACAACCCGTAGGCTAGCACAAGTTCCCCAAAACACAGGTATCTCCCACCAGCGGGCACCGTTCCAGCCGGGACAAGTTCTAAGCCTCCAAACCGATCGCGGCATGTCTGTTAGTGTAATGCATGCAAGTGTTGGATAAGTAAGGGGTAGGAAAGGGACAAGGAAGGGGAAGTAAAGATCGCGCGCGGGCCTGTGGCCAGTTGGTAAGGGTACTGCCCGTCATTCGCCTGTATTGATCAGAGAAACACGAAAAACTATCGGAGTGGCCGGTCGCTAGACTTCTCCAGAAGCGACTGAATTCGACC
>JAHLJT010008446.1:87299839-87340744 GCA_031308135.1 Acheta domesticus | reverse complement strand
AATTGTGTCCTCAAGCGGAGTTGGTTATACAGTCCTCAGCTAAGGAAACGTCTTCTTGAATACATGTGTTGTTGATTAGAAATGCTCTGTTATATCGGCATAGTTGTAAACACACATGTTTGCTCATGAAAGAAAATTGTTGTATTCCAGCATTGTAAACGACCTTTTCTGTTGCAAGAAATCGTTCATAATCAGGCGTTTTATGGCACAAATTATGACGTATTAGATTTTACGGCTCGAATGATTGCGCACATCACACATTCAGCCAATCTCAGCGAGAGAATTAGGGGGAAGTAGAGGTAAACAGAACAGCCGACCACAGTTTTCTCGCAAAGATGTCAAATACACGAGACATCACAGGAAAGTTCTTCGCAAATTTAAGTTTCATTCTCTTATAAATTTATAATGCTATCATACAAAAAAAATAGCGTATGCAACTCGTTTATAATGTTGCTTTATTGCATTTGTACAAATTTGAAAACTCGCTCCTAACGTCGCTCGTTTTCAAAACATGCACTCATGCAATATAAACAAATTGCATAAACTACTATTTCGGGTTGTACATTATTAATCAATTCATCAATCACACACAAATCAGCACATGGAACAAATTTTTGTAACGAACTTCCGAACAATTCTCGCATAATCCTAAGAAATCTCATAGTAAATACAATACTTTAACAAAAACCGTCTTCGCAAATTTGTATGTGCAGTGGTATCCTCTTACATTAAGTTAAATTCAACAAATTATGTCAATGGCCAACATTTGTTGTCTGAAACAGTGACGCGCAACATGTAGAATTAGAAATAGCGAAATAATACAATCAAATATTTGCTATTTTCTGTAAAAATCGAAACTATTTATTATTTTTTTCTATTTTTACCGCAATCCTAGACATCATACGAAACCTCTGATACCTCTGACAAGGACAGAGGTTGCTTAAATTCTAATGGGCGCAATGAGCTACATCATGCCAGCTATAGAAACCAACGCGAGAGCCGCGCAATATCTTGAAAGATATTTCGTGTATTTGCATTTTTCAGCCAAAATAGAAACTGCTTTGTTCTTTTTGCAGTTTTCCCGAGATCCTGGGTATCTAATGAACCACGGGCCATGGTCTGCTTAGTTTTCTCACAATTTCTGCGCGCATACGAAATTCGTAATACCACGATTTTGTATTTTTCCCACGTTCCTGGGTATCTAACGAAACCACAGATACATCTGACATGACCGGAGGCTGCAAGGTTTTCTATCAATATCTGCGCCCATTATAAGTAATACAAAATTTGTATTTCTCTCGAGTTCCTGGGTACTTCACGATAACATACGGCATTCTCATGCGGAAGGAGAGAGCATAGATTTTTTACTTTCCCGTATTCATACGTATATACGTAGTATAGGGAAAGTTATGTAATGCTGCGGAAAATCGATTTCCAGATTTCAACGGAAATTCACGTTGTGGGATCCCCTGATATTTTCAAAACGTCCGTCCGTCTGGCTATCCGTGTCTGTGAACATGACTACCGCCTAAATCATGGAAACGGGGAGTCATCAGGGAAAACGGGAAGCATGATAGAAAACAAGGAGTCATCAAAACTCGACCTCCCGAAATTAGCTATTTTTTTATTTGCTTCTTCTTAGAATAAATATACTTTTGTGAAATATTAATCAATTATCGCCCATTGTTACATCACAATGGATGGTTGAAGTTCTACGTATTCGCATTACACGTCTGTATTATTTATTTTTTTCCTGATTATGTTAAAAGACAGATTTTGGTTTTCGTACCGCCGTTTATTAGAGTATAGATAGAACAAAGTTTTCACTTATATTGATATTTTTCATACAGTTGTTGTTGTTAATTATTACGCTTAAAACATTATTAATATATTAATAATTCAAAATGCAATGTTTTAATTCAACGAAAAAATGTCAGTAAAGAACGATAGATATTTGTAAGCAATCCTGAAAATGTCAAGACGGGGCAATAAAAACTACGACCGTTAAAAAATTAAAACTTACCGCGACATTTACTATAGTTATCACCTTTACATGGTTACCACCTGGCAACAGCCAATTGTAGCCTAATAAATATTCTTATTATTCTTATTCTTATTCTTATTATTATTATTATTATTATTATTATTATTATTATTATAAGATACAAAATCTCAACACTGTTGGACATGAGACAATACGTCGGAATTGAAATTCAAGACGTATTGTATAACAGTTGAGTTGATATCAGTCAATCTCGTCTCCTAAGAACTTCCTCACAATATGGCAAGTGTCCAGTATCACAGATTTCTGAATTTTTGATAGATAGCTTTCTAATTGAAGGATTTTCAAGTGTTTCTTTGTGCTTGTAGGAATTAGTCCTGTGGCCGAAATGATAATGGGTCTAATATAGACTTTCTTGACTTTCCACATTTTCTTTACTTCATCTGCTAGATCCTTGTATTTGCTGATCTTGTTGCTATAGCTATTGTCGATATTGTGGGAGAGTGGAATGGCAATGTCAATCAGATGGACTTCTTGTTTCATTTTATCTAGCAAGGTGATGTCGGGTCTGTTGGCTGGTATGGTGAGGTCAGTCCTTATTTCTCTATCCCAATAGAGTTTGAAATCGCTGTTATCAACTACTGGCGACGGTTCATATTTATAATAGGGTGATGCTGAAGCTGTGCCTCCTGCTAAATTTTGATGGATGATTTTTGCTACATTATTGTGTCTTTTGGTATATTCTGTGTTTGCAAGTGTACGTCAGGATCCTGTGATGTGTTCTATTGTTTCTGCTGTTTCATGACATTTTCGGCATTTATCATCTGAGATTGCTTCTTTGATTATGTATTTCCGGTAATTTCTAGTGGCTATTACTCTATCTTGGATCGCCATCATGAATCCAGTTGTTTCGCCAAAGAGGTTTCCATTTTTGAGCCAGAGGCTTGTTGCATCCTTATCTATATTATCTTTGTCTAATTGATTCGGAAATGTACCATGCAATTCTTTTTGCTTCCAGTTCTTTTCTGATCTTCTATTGATGTACTCTTTGGAGTGAATGTGGTAGCCTCTGATAGATGCAGTGGAGTTGCCTTTACATCGGCTTTACAAATGACATCAAACATTCTATTGTCGGTTTGCTTCTCGTGAAAGTAGCATCTGAGGTCGTTAATTTGTTTGCTATGGAGTCGCGGAATATCGGTGATTCCTATGCCACCCATCAGTATTGGAAGAGTCACCCGTTCTATTGCTGATTTTGGATGTTTCATTCGGTGTTTTGTCAGTTGTGTTCTGACTAGTCTTGATAGATCTTCCAGGTCTGTCGCTGACCATTTATCTAATCCGAATGAATAAGTAAGTAGTGGTATTGCATATGTATTAATCGCCTGTACTTTGTTTCTGCTGTAGAGTTGTGTGTTGAGGATGCTTTTGATTCTTTGCAGGAAATTTTCTTTCAGTTTTCGTTTAATACAAGTGTGATCAATTCCTCGTAGCTGAGTGATTCCTAGGTAAATGTACCTATCAGGTTCTTCCAGATCTTCAATCATTTCATCAGGCGCGACACTATATCCTTCAGATGTAACAACTTTACCTCGTTTCATATGTACCGATTTACATTTGTCCAGACCAAGTTCCATGCATATTTCATTGCTAAATTTAGTGACAATATCCAAAAGTCTATGAACCTGATCATTTGATTTAGCATATAACTTCAAATCGTCCATATATAGTAGATGATTAATTGTGTAGCTCTCTTTCGTTGGTGTGGTTATCTTGAATCCATAATGAGTATTCAGAAGTCTTTTGCTGAGGGGATTTAGTGCCATGCAGAACCAAAGTGCGCTCAGTGAATCGCCTTGAAAAATACCTCTATTTATTTTGATGGGACGTGACTTTATACTGGTATGCCCAGTCGAGACATGTAGGGGTTGTGACCAGTTGCGCATCATGTGACAAAGAAAGAGGATTATTTCTGAATCTATTTTATATATCTCCAGAATTTCAACAAGATAAGAATGTGGCACAGAATCAAAAGCTTTTTTATAATCTATGTAGGTCATACTGATATTTCTCTTCTTCCTTATAGCTGTGATTCCACAACAGAGTCAACTATAATTTGGTCTTTGCATCCTCTTGATGATCGACAACAGCCTTTTTGTTCCTCAGTGATAATGTTGTTTCTCTGCAGATGTGCGTATATTTTGTTTGTAATGATGGCTGTCAAATATTTATAGGCTGTGGGTAAGCAAGTAATTGGTCGATACTTAGCTGGGTCAGAGGTGTGATGACTTTGGGTATCAGGAACGTCTTCCCAGCGGTGAGAAATGATGTGTCGTTTCTGGTTTTGATATCACCTCTCTGTAGCAGGTTGCTAAATGTTTGTATATACATGAGAATTGCTTAAACCAAAAATTTTGGATTTGATCCGGGCCAGGTGCTTTCCAATTGGATGTTTTCATTATAATTGCTTTTACATCTGCTTCATTGATGCAGAGCGGTGACATGGGTTCAATTACCTCCATTCTTCGTTTTTCATCCATCAATGTTGTGCTATCTGAGTCATGTTGTTTTGGCTCTTCCCATATGGCGGACCAAAAATCTGTGAATAATTGTACATCAAGTACTGGCTGGCTGCTTCCTGCGGAATTTACACTACTTGCACTTTTTCAATTTTCTGAAGAATTGTTTCTGGTTTGAAATTCCGTATTTTGCTTTTTACGCAGTGTAGCTTTTTTGTATCGTCGGAGTCTCTTGGCGTACACTGCCAACTGTTGCGTGCGAGTGTCAAGAATTTCTGTTAAGTAAACGGGCGATAGCTGTTCCAATGAAATGGGCTTGATAATTCTTCCACCTTTTTTTCAACTTCTTTGTTCTCGCTCCGTTCTTATATTGGTAAAGTCTGCCAATTTCTCTCGAAAACTGCTGATGCGTTTTTCTAATCTAATTTGCCATATAGGAGTGGTATTCCCTTTCTTTCTATTTGTGTATGGGTTTGAATGATCTGATGTTCTGTGGCATGGTAACATGAGGTTAATAGTTGTCTTGGCCGCACAGTACACAACATGATGAAGTTCGCCTATTGTCACGTTTTGTTGATCAAGGAAACGTGGAATTGTTTCTGTATTGAGGATTTTGATTATGTCCCATGTTTTTTCAGACAATTTCGGTTTGCTTAGATAAGGTTTTACGGTGGGGTCCATGTCATGAAACTTTGTATAACAAGAGTAAAATTCATGCTCTATTGCCCTTTTTAGCTCCGTATTGTCATTCACATTTGTTAATTCATTATAGCTTTGTGGGTCTACGCTTGTCCAAATTGGGGTGTTTTGAGTTTCCTCTTCTGGTGCTGCGTTTCTCTCATGATTTTCTAAGCCTTGCTCCTGTGCTATTTCTCGTTTGATGTCGCTGATCTCCTGTGGTGATAGTAAGTAGGTCTGAATAATTGCTCTTTTCCTGTCTACGAGATTCTGTTCATTAATGAATCCTGCGAATTCTGGGTGAAGGATAAGAAACTGTGTGTGCATTTCTTTCCTGTAACATGTCATATTTGTTTCTAGTTTCGTAACCCTCATGAAACAGCGAATGACATCTTTATTCAAATTTGTAGACCATTTAATTCGCTGCCGTATGAGGCCTGCTTTGGTGGTTGTCGGCTGACTGCTCGACAAAGCACTTTCAGCAGGTGAAGCTCGGTGCTGTTGGTTGCTTCTACTGAGTGTTGCAGTAGCGGGTGGGCTTGGTGGTCGTCCACCTCGTTGACTCACGCTGCGTTCGCCGTGGGTGACAACGGGAGATCGTAGCTCACTTGTCGAACAACGGCCTCTGCCTAACCGCTGAACGCGCTCCTGATTATCCTGCGCGACGAGCGATGCAGTATTTACTTCTCTATTTCTTAACTTCACCATACACCGGTACATGGGGGCTGCCCCAGAAGTGGTTTGAATTCAGAGTAACCTCTCTTAGATAGGTAGCCAGCCAAGGCTAAAGAGCCCCATCTGCCCTGTTGTTATCACCCGGATACTTCAACGATTACAGCTCGGAAGCACCGGGGTGTGGTAGACGACCTCTTCGCTCTCTCTGTCTCTCTCCACACTACAGGTCTTCTTTGCTTGGTCTTCTGGATTTTCCTGCCTGGAGTCTTCTTAGTGTCGAGGTCCTCTTCTGGAGTACTTCTTTGTCTGACCCTCCCCTTCGACCTGTCCGGCAAGGGAGGCCCTACCAGTAGCTACGCTACCGCCGGCATAGCTCTCAGGTTCATTGGAGTACTCAAGCCCCACCACCAACGTCAGGTCATGTACTCCCTAGGTGGGTTATTATTATTATTATTATTATTATTATTATTATTATTATTATTCCACTACATCACAACCAAAGATGTTATGAGTCGGCTGAATGTTATGAAATCTACTCCAGGATGCAACCTAAGGAGCAGATCTAGGGACTGTCGGTGCCTCTACAATACTTTGCACAAAATGTAAGTTGTTCCCAATAAAGCAATTTCCTGCGTTTCCCAGTCCTTTGATTTACCTGGGAGTTTAGCCAAGTTTTTACACAAATTTTGCGGAACAAATCACAGAGCTCCAATGACTATCGGAACGACCTGTGCTTTTACGCCCCACATTCGGCTGATCTCGATTTCCAAACTCTTGTATTTAAGACGTTTATCTGCCTCCTTGGTTACGACGCGCCGCCACAAGGGTATTTGCCATGGCTGGTAGCGAAATATTGCTATTCTGCCAAGTTGCCGAAATCTTTAGTGTGATTCGCAATATTTGAGAAACTGTTTTTTTTTTATATTGCCCTGCTACTCAACCCGGAAGTTTTTAATTTCAAATAAATTTTCTTGAAAATATTCAGTGAGTTTCTTCTGAAATAAGTGTAATCCTGCAATGTCATGAGTTATTGACAAACAAATATTCCATATATCGCCGTTTTCGGAATTTTTGTAATAAACAATAAATGGGTGTATTGTAAATTACTCCAGTGTCAGCCGTGTCAGCATATTGTGATACAAAACTGAAATTTTCTGAATGATCACCCATAATGATGCACCACAAAGTACCACTTTTTATTTTTTTTTATTTCGGCATTTTATATTAAGCTTTTAGCGTGCAATTTTTTTTACTATTCAATGCACAGTTGGACCACAATAAATACGACTTACTCGCCCAATGGCCAGCGTTCGACTGAAGCAAGCTTCGTAACGAAACGAAATTTTCACGATAACATTCAGACAGTGAGGAAAGTGTCATGAACAAATACTTTTATTGATATACGCTTCATGAGTCCTTTCTGAAGGTCCCCTTTGTATCCGACCTTCAGTGATCCCAAAGCTCCCGTCATTGACTCAGGCCTACACTTGGGTTTTTATTTCTTGGCCGCGTGGGCGCGTGACTTCACGATGAAATATCTCACGGTATTTCGCGTCGTTCTCAGTCGTGCCAGCTGGGAGCTGCATAATCGCGGCTGTATCGAGCAGTGCTGGGCGATCGTGCGACTCCCAGCTGCACGACGGAGAACGTCACGATATACCGTGAGATATTCCATCGTGAATATACGCCTTCACGCGCCAAGAAATAAAAAACCCAAGAATAGGGTTGAATAGAGCCAGCTCGAGTGTGAGCGATTATGGCCCTTAAAGACAAACAAGGGTTTGTATGAATTAATTTATAACACAAAAACTTGAAGTAGTCCCGCGATGAAATTTGAGCCATGAATAAGTCATTAGATGATCTTCATGTAGAAAAAAAATCATTTTATTCAAAATATTGCATTTTTAATTAATATTTGTTGTAATTTATCATCAATTTTTGCGAATATTATTACCAATAATTTCGATTAATTTCAACCATTTTTCAACCACCAACAAACTCCATTTCAACGTGTATGTATCCACATTAAATTGGTACTTCGTTTGTTCTATTATGAATAAAAGTATATTTATTATGAAATATTTTGAAAGTCTTACAAGAGCAGTAACTGAATATTTCTTTCATTGTGGTAGCCAATCCTTTCAAGCTAGGAGTCTTAAAATTTTTGCCATGAAACTACCTATTACTATGTTAATCAAATATGAAAAACATTCAAGAACCTACCCTTCAAAATCCTAAAAGTTTGGATGAAATGGACCCAAGTAGGATTTTTTACAAAATGGTTATTCCCTGGTCGATCTGGCTCCAAACCGGGCGCTAGGTTATTTTGCGCCCCAGGCAAAATTAGATGTTTGCGCCTCCGCCCCCTCACCAAGTAATAATAATAATAATGTTTAGAAATATTTTTAAAGTAAAATATAATGTATTATATATATATATATATATATATATATATATATATATATACATACACACACAACACACACACACACAGTGAGTCACGTAACTTTAGCACCTCCTGTAACTTTTGAACGGTTGAAGTTATTGCAATGCAGTTTTCACAGAAGTGCATGAGAGAATGGGGCTAATTAATACGTGTATTCATTTCTGTTTTATCACTCGTATTTTACGAGATATTTGAGGTAACTTTGTTTCAAAATTATCATTACAATCAAAATTATTCAAAAAAATGCTTATCTAACATATGACAATATGTATTCATTGGATTCGTCTTTTTACGCTCGTCATGATAGACTGAAAAAATATGTATAGTTCCATTTGAAAAAACAAAGTTACCTCAAATATCTCGTAAAATACAAGTGATAAAACAGAAATGAATACACGTATTAATTAACCCCAATTTCTCATGCACTTCCGTGAAAATTGCATTGCAATAACTTCAACCATTTAAAAGTTACAGGAGGTGCTAAAGTTACGTGACTCACTCTGTGTGTGTGTGTGTGTGTGTGTGTGTGTATATATATATATATATATATATATATATATATATATATATATAAAACACAATTATTTTACATTACAAATTTAGGTTTACCACAAATATAAGACAAATGATTGAACGATAATATTTATTATAAAAAATTTACCAAATTTGCGCCCCCCTGAGGTTTGCCACCCTAGGTGGTCGCCTAGTTTGCCTATAGGTAGCCCCGGCAAATATCTGGCTCTAATCGAGGCGCGTCGGTTTTGAAATACTTTCTTCAAAATTTGTGGGTACTTTATATGTTTATTTATTTATTTGTCAAAAAACGGTAAAAAACTGTATATGACGTGTGGGGAAAGAAATTTATCTGCGCACATTTTCTTGAGGGCCAGAATTTAAAAAAAAAAACGAAAAATGAATTTAGAAAATAATTATTTTAGAAAAAATAAAAATATTTGAAAAATGTTTTTTCCCGAGTTATAGAAAATCAATTTTAACTGTAAATGAACTACAAGCAAAAGGAGTGCTCAACAAAATGTGCGCACAGTGAAGCTACATTTACGTCCAGAAGCAAAACAAGGGCCATCTCAGCATTTGCTCAATGGATCAGGGAAACTGGACAAAAAACTGATCGAGATGGGGGTCATTGACCCGGAAGTTGAAGTACATTACTTGTTACAGGCGTATTAAATATTTTTTTAAATGTATACAATGCAAACGTAAACTAATTCATTATATATCTTTGTTTTGTTACATTAAACATAATTTTTCTTTTTCACGATCAGTATAGTCTCTAATTGTATAGAAACAGTTTTGCAGCAGAAAAGATTTTATTTTTAACTTAACTTTGTGTACCGACTTTAATTGTTTTATGTCATCTGGCAATGCGTTGTAAAGTAACGTACATGTATTGTATGTTGAATTTCTTGTACTGAGCTGTTGATACTGACACTTGATGCACGTGATTTCTACGGCGTGTGTTGTAATTATAAATATCAATATTGCATGAAAATATGTTCCCTCCGTTAAGTAGGTCATTTTTGACAAAAATTACAGATTCGTCTTATAAATAGACAAGGCAATGGTAAGATTCCCAGCTCAATGAAAAGAGGCTTGCAGAAATCACGTGGAAAGGCATTTTTTTTCATTATTCGAATAATTTTCTTTGCAATCTGAAGGTCTGAATACTACAGGATGAGCTTCTTCAGAATATTATGCCATTTCTCAGGCGGGAATGCACATTTGCAAAATAAACGCAACGAGCTGCATGAAGGCTTGACAGAATTTGAAAGAATCGCGTAGCATAATGAAAGAAACATGCGTAGCATAATGAACTTAATTTAGTGTTTAATTCTGTTATATGTACATTCCATTTTGAGGTTTGATTGAATTGAAAGACCTAAAAATTTTGTTGCCTCAACATCAGCTAATTGCATATTGTTCATTTTCAATGGAACTTGCGATTTCCGATTTGAGATGCAAAAAATGCATTGAAACAGTTTTTCTTTCGTTAACAATTAATTTATTATTATTAAACCAATTTGAAACTTCTGAAATTGTACTATTTACTGCTTCTGTTTTGCAAGAACATTCGTGTCATCAGCAAACAGAACCGTTCTTCCATTTTTAATAGACGAGGGCATATCGTTTACATATAACAGAAAGAGAATAGGACCTAAGATCGAACCTTGCAGGACCCCATGCTCTATTGGCAAAGAATTGGAAATATAAGTATGTAATTTCCTTTCCTGCCAGTATGGTATTTCTACTCTTTGAGTCCGATGTTTAAGGTAAGAAGTTATCCAATCTAGGGCTATACCACGAATTCCATACCAAGGTAATTTGAGAGCAAGATCTTATGATCAATAACGTCAAAAGCTTTCGAGAGATCTAAGAATATTCCAATGGGTACTTCATTTTGGTCTATTGATGAATCAACATCTTTGAGAAAAGAACAAAAATGGCAGTTTCCGTAGATTTTGATTTTCTAAAACCGTGTTGTGAGTCTGAAAACGCTTTGTTTTTCCTGAGAAAAGGTTCCATTCGTAAGTAGAAAAGCCTTTCTAATATTTTTGAGAAAACTGACAAAAGAGAAATTGGCCAGTAATTTTGAATATCATTTTTGTTCCCTTTTTTAAAAAGTGGCTTAATTTTTGCTGTTTTGAAAATATCTGGAAATATTCCTGTACATAAAGAAGCATTGAAAAAGTGAGTTAACGGATGTATAAAGTCAGGTGCACAAGTTTTTAATAAACAATCCGGAAATTCATCTAAACCAGATGAATATTTATTTTTAGTTTACTGACTATTCTGAGGATTTCGTTGGAGAAGTTTCGGAAATAAACATCGTATCTGAAATTTTTTGGGAAGTGTAAAATGTTGAATTTTGTGATTATAGTCCCTTCGTGAGATCAGACGCAATTATAGAAAAGTGTTTGTTGAAGAGATTGGCAACTTTTTCCGGATTACTCGTTTTTCTTTCATTATCCTTTGCAAAATATGAAGCCCCCTGGACATATTTCAAAAATTTCTCAAAAAACGGCTTTAATTTTTCCTTTAAATTTCTTGTAAAAATAAAGTAAAATACACTTATAAAGGTGGCATAGGTCCGATTTTCGGGGGTTAACTCTGAATTTTCGAAAATTTCTGAATTTTGATTTTTTTTTTTCGACGTCTCCCTACAACTAGAAAATTGAAGATAGTGATTTTTCCTTCAAATACAATTTGTTCTCCTTAGTGAGTTATTTTATTAAGGTCAGGTACATTTTTCGAAATTCTAGTAGTTTTCGCGCAATATTGCGTGCAGTTTTTAAAATAAAATAAAAAAAAACATTTCTCCAGCTCTAATTTTTTCTGTAAACTTTTGGGAGAGTTAGTGCTAAATGTACTCTATGAGATGACATAAACACCAATTTGCTCTATTCTTTTGTTGTTGTTTTTTTCTTCAAAAATTACAAAAATGTATTTTTGTCTTGTGTCTCACGTCGTTAATATTTACATTAGCAACGAATTGTTCACTTTATTATACTTATGAGTACATGTGCTTTAAATAATGTCATGTAATGTTTCTCGAAAACTTAACCGTTTTCTGTGAAAACTATCTCAAAATTCCGCATTTTCAGAAACGCTCAATCGCCATTTTCGCAAAAACGTCTCCAATTTTTTTTCTTCAAACTTTTCGAACGGATAGTGCTAAATGCATTCTTTAATATGACGTAAAGTTCATTATGTGGAATTTTTTAAATTTTTTCAAAAATTACAAATATATATTGAAAGTTTTCTCACACCGTTAATACGTACATTTCCTGCAATTTGTAAACACTGTTGTATTGGTGAGTTAAAGTGCTTCAAATAACGTCTCAGAAAATTTTCCGAAAACTCACAAATTTTCTGTGAAATAGAGCTTCAAATTTCGAATTTATAGTAGCGCTTAGGACGAGGTTTCACTGCTCTTTTAATATTTTTAAATTAATATTTCCGTTCTAATATTAGGACACCGAAAAATTAAGATAATGTCAAAAAAATGTACTTTGGGCGGCGTAGCTGGCAAGAGTATGTGGCAAGTCCAAATACGTAGCTAGCCGTGATCAAGGAAATAGAAAACGAATACCGGAAAGTGTGTGCCATTCTGTTGCACCACTAGTTTGCAGCTGTAGACTCCTAGTTAGTATTATTTCTTTCGTATTGGTAGTATTATATCTTTTCGTTAGTATTTATATATTTTCTATCAACTTTCACTTATTGAATATTTGCTAAAACATTGCTAGCGTTTTGTTAAATTTCCATGTATTGGGTAGTAAAACTTGTGAAATAATTCTTTTATTTTGACTATTCACCTTTGTTACATTTGGAGTATGCAAAATATATTGCAGTTCCGTTATCTGTTTCCTGTACTGCGGTGCTGTGAGCCGTTTTTTTCGTCCTTCGACGTCCTCTGATTGTGTGCTTCATATCTCTTAATGAAACAGATAAGTAGTAATTAAAATATTAAATTGGAAATTATATTAAATTGGTATATTGAGTTGAAATAATCATAAAATGAGGATAATGTAGAAATGAATAGTGTTGAGATTGTGGTCCGAATTTCCTGAAAATGAAGGTTCGTACTGTCAAATTGGCTCTGAAATGTGTGGCTGAGGCGTTGAACATAGCGGCGGGAAGCCTAATTCTGATGTCCCTGTTTGCAGCACTTTTCCGCTAGGTGCTGCTGTGCCGTTTATAAACATCGAGTACAAGTATGGCAGGAGTGAGGAATGTTGGTTCGGGAGCACTTGAGAAATTGGATGATGAAGATGGAGATGAAGACAGAAACTGTATTACTGCTATATTACCTTGGGATCGATTTTCCTGCTGGATTCATTGCATATGTATTGTCACTTTTGACTTGGAATTGGGACAGGCGATGGAGGTATGTTTACTGTTCGAAACCAGAATGTCAAACATGTGCTACCCGTTTTTTGAAAAAATTGAAAGATTGTCAACAATGAGAGACAGTCAATTTGTGGACGTGAACCTGGTACTTAACGTTAACACACTAACGTTTAATTTTATTAATGTGTATACAAGAGTTCTATATAGTGAACGAGCCAAAACTCTCATGATAAAAAATTGAAATTGTAATCTGTTTAAAAACAATAAAGTGCATTAATTTTCATTAAATATGAATGAATGAAATTTTTCAGAGCTTGAATCTCATTGTTGTCAGTAGTTGCAGGTTTTTTTTTAGTCAGGCATTTACACCAATTTTTTAAAGTGTGTTTTTATTTCAAGTGACTTGTTAAATGTTTTTTTTGTCGTTTTTTAGTGTATTTTGAATGGTACTTGTGCATTGAAATGCATTAATATTCGTAGGATTGGAAAAGATTTAACTGAAAGGTTCTGAAAAATTGAATTTTTTACGCTGTTCTATATTAAGGAATAAACCACTATTTTTGAAAGAAACAACTAAAATAACGTTTGTTATAATTGTTATGACAAGTAAAATAATATTTGTTATAATATGTGGAAGTAAATGGTTAGGTGTCAATATATTTCAACTTACATATAAATATTTGTCAATCATGTCAAATAACACCTGTTTTACCCTTTTTGAGTATGTTAGGTAACTGTTCTTAAAAATATATTAGTTACTATGAAAAATAGGTACTTAGAAAAGTACACTGTCAGAAGTGTTGTTAAATTTAATGCAGATTAATGTATTGTACATGAAACTTAATGTAATCTTGTACAGTAAAAAGAGCTTAATATTTTTTACATTAAATGTAATGCTTAATTTAAAATCAGTGTAGATTTAATATAGAGATATTCTGTTTCCCCTACCTCTCATCTTTCATCTCATATCTCCATAATTACCAGTCTATCTAGATCATTCACTCCTTCCTTTCAGATACGACCATAAAGCTTTGACTCTTCCATCCTAATGTACATATGTACATTAATGTTAATGTGTGTTCATGATAATTACTTAATGTACATTTCGTTAAAGTAATGTGGAAATTTATGACAGTGTGTATAAGGTCTACTAAAAAAGATATTAGGTAACTACTCTATGAAAAAGTTTTAAAACTATTGCTTATTAATTGGATTAAGATCGGTAAAATTTGAGAAGCATTACATGAAACATATTTCAAGTAAATTAATATGTGTTTTCATGTTTCATTTTGGGAAAATATTTCATGGTTATAAGTTAATTATTTGAGTGACTACTCACATGTAGATGTTTGTACATAAGTTATCAATTACTCTGGCAGAAATTCTATTAGAAGAAAGATAACTATAAAATATGTTTATTTGCAGATTATATATCCAGGTCACATAAAACTTTCTGAACAAGAGAAATCCAACATTTGTTACTTAGCGTTTCCAGATTCCAATTCAGGGTGCATGGGTGACACTCAATTTCATATGCGAATAAGGCAGTCTTCTGGAAGGTTTGGACTTTTATCAGAACATCAGTTGTACAACCAGAAGTGTCCTGTATATTTACAAGCAGATCCAAGTTATTATTATGGTTATGTGTATTTTCGCCAAGTCAAGGATAAGTCTCTTCCTCGAGGTTTATTTTCAGAAGGTAGAGATGTTTTGACTATGAACTGTGTGCTGAGTCTGTGAATAGTGTCTTCTTTGCAATGCTCCTTTCAATGAGTTTTTTTTTTTCCCCCAGAGTGTTGTTATAATATCGCGGCTTCCATTTGTTAGTCTTTTCACTGAAGTTTCCTCATTGATTGCCCCAGAATTCTTTGACAATGGTGAGCCAAGTATAGAAGCGGCATGTCATGACATTGACCAATGGCCATGCCCTGTACCTGGTGAAACAGTGAATCTGCCTCTTCTGGGCAACGTTTTGCAGGTAGTAATTTGGATTTTAGATATGTTTTATAATATTTAGATTGCTTTATTTCCATAGAACTGCAAGAAACTGCTGATACATTATTACAAAGTCATTTGATATGTTACAGGCACAAATTCCTAGTCACAGCAGTAAGGTAGGGGTTCAGGCTGCAGCATCCCCATCTAAGCAGGTACCTTCTTCTCCTCTTCCTCCTCCAGTATCAGCACCCACCATTCTCCCATCGGTCCATGAAGTTCATATGTTTAGATGTTTTGCTCCTGTAATATCTCATATTCATCTTCTGTGGGAACTGGTGCTAACTGCTGAACCCATAGTTGTAATGGCTTCTTCTCCAACTATGTGCTCTGAAATGGTTCAAGCATTAGTAAGGTGAGTAGCAATAAATTTTGTTTCAGAATTGATATAAATGTGGTACATATTTTGTTTTCTTTTTAGTATGATTGCACCTCTGATGTACTGTGCTGATTATCGACCATACTTCACAATCCACGACAGTGAATTTAAAGAATATACAACTAAAGCCCATGCTCCTCCTCCAGTCATTCTTGGTGTGACTAACCCATTTTTCGCGAAGACTTTACAACATTGGCCTCACATTATTCGGATTTGTGATGTGCCAAGTACTGGTAAAAGCAAAAATTTTAAATTATTATTTTTGTTGCATGTTATTCTGATTGCTTTCAGGTACACACATTGTCTTCTTGCTTTAAGGTACTCAAAAACATAAGTTGAAGAAAGGAGGAAATTTGAAAATGTTAGATTCTAAACCTGGTGTTTATACACATTATCGTCCATTTCTCCATAAAGATAAAACCATTTTGAAAAAATTGTTAAAAGGTATACAAACTAAAAGACCTGGGGAAGTACAAACAGCCTTGTTAAGGAGGCATCTCTTAGAAGTTACTCAAAGTTTCATGATTCCTCTAGAAAGATATATGGCAAGCCTAATGCCACTTCAGAAAAATATATCTCCGTATAAAGTAAGTATTAATTATTGAGATCTGAATTCCTCTAGCAATTCTGGGATCTTATCTTTTATCCCTTATACCCCAAACGAATCTACTCCGAATGCTGCAAGATTAGAGAACCAAAGTGGAGTGCTGTGTGATCAGAAAATGAAATATTTTAGTACTGAATGCATCACACAGACTTAAAATTGTTTTATGTTAACCATGGAGGCTGAAGTCCCATTGTCAGTTTATGCATAGTGAAACATCAATTGGGCCCTAAAAGAATTGTCTTAGAAAACACCATATAATTTCCTCATAGTCAGATGATTTTCCATGGGGGGTATGATAAAGGATAAGAGCCCGTTTCTGTTTTTAAATCCAGAGGTAGTTATTCATGTAAAAATTTGTTTTTTCTTCCATCTTCAAATTGTTCATTTGTATGTCATTCAGGCTGCACCAACTCCACGTCCATTTAATCCCGATGATTTCCTAGCAACATTAGGAACATCAGGACCTCAGCTCACTTCAGGCATTAAAGGAGATTGGGTTGGTTATATCGGCGTTTTTTTCGATCACCGAATTTCAGTGGTTGGTTTAATACAAGGTATCGAGAAGTAAATCAGAAATTACAAGCCTTACAGTTGGAGGCACTCTCAGATGCTGTAAGTGTCAATGAGTTTATTTCTGTAGTTTGCATGTTGTATTGTGGAGCAAAAGATTAAGAATGCTTTTCTTTTGGTCATCATGGAACTCAGTTGAACATTGTGGATACAATTTGAATGACATCAGGGTTATTGGTATGTCTTTTTTCCTGTAAATTAATACATAAGGATATTCATAGCAAATCATTTGTGAAATTTTGCATGAAACATGCCTGAATTCCTAGCATTTCAGCTGCAAATCTGAAAGTTTAGATTTTTCTTTTTATGGAAAAACACGTTTTTATGCAGGAATGTAGTG
This sequence comes from Acheta domesticus, assembly GCA_031308135.1. Classification (NCBI taxonomy): domain Eukaryota; kingdom Metazoa; phylum Arthropoda; class Insecta; order Orthoptera; family Gryllidae; genus Acheta; species Acheta domesticus. Next base: position 87,323,664 of record JAHLJT010008446.1, on the reverse strand, counting down.
CTTGCACAGTGTCTGCAGTCCAAAATCAAGTAGTATTCAGTTAAGAATGCTTTTTATCATACTTCATCTTTTTTATTCCCTTTTCTGCAGACATTTCCTTTGCACCTGTCTGAGGAAACAACCCACCTTGCTGCAGTGATTCCTGGATTCCAAGGAGCAGGAGCCTTTCCAGAAATCAACAAGTTAAATGACTAACAGACGTCCTTAGTATTAATGAGCAGCAAAAAAGATATTCAGTGCCAGAATTGATGTCTAAATAATGTTTTGTAGTGTTCCATGAAGAAATGGGTTCAGTAGAAAAGCATTCCATGTAGGACATATGCTTAAAGAATATTTGAAACTATGTATCAACAATACTTCTGGCATATATACTTAAATATTATCAAGGAAGAACCAATATTGAAAGGTAGTAATAGAATGAAAAAAGTGTAAATATGACAATTGTATCAGTCCTCAAGGTTTTGTATTTTCATATTTTCTTAAACTTAAACATTTGCTGAAATATAAAATTTGAATTTGAACACCAAAAGTGATTGAAAATAGAAATAGTAATCTACATCTGTAAATAGTTTTTTGTATCTGAAGTTGATGATCTCTATTATTTCTTATTCTATTCACATTTTCTTTCTTCTTTTTCCAACTATCTAACATTACCAAGGCTGGTTTAACAGTCTTTGACCCTGTAACACTACTGTAGAATCTTAGGTGATTCATGTAGTGTTTTTGTCTGTTTCTTAAATTTTTCCCCCTCCTCCTTGAAAAGATATGCATTGAAAATACATGGATAGGAAGATAGATATACTTACTTAGTAATAGCTGCAAAAGATTTACTACGAAATATAAGGCACTAAAAATCATAATTTGATAAGATTATTTTATTTATTATGGTATTGACATACACTTATTTTCAAATGGAAAATAATTTTATTGAAATTAAAAGAAGCAGTATACTTGGTTTTGAAGTAATTTTCTACAATAAATCATAGGTCACAAATTATAAATACATTAATAATGCACTTGAGGAAAATATCACTGGTTAATCACAAGCAACATATTGCCAATCTACGCCTTAAAGATCTGCAAGCTCCATCACTAAACCATATATCCTGTTGTCCAGAATTTATTATAAGAGATATTCAATAGATGATTAATAATAATGACTAGATGGTTTTCAGAATAGTAATATTAATTTTAACAACAAAAAAATGATGATTTAAGTTCTGAAACTTCATGAAAGGGGAGAAGAGAAGTATCATCTTCTCTTCTTCAAATTTTGAAAAAAAATATGATTCATTGTATTACAGTGCCTTAAATTTGAGTATTTGCAGCTGGAAATAGAATTGGTGCAATCACCATACTACAAAAAAACTACATTTTTCAAAGGGAATTGAACATTTTGAGTAACTTATTGTTATTATTATTATTATTAAAGAGCTGTGGTGTCTCGGGTAGGTTGCTGGCTTCGTTACTTGAAGGACCGAGGTTCAAATCCCGATGGATGTCAGGATTTTAACTGGTGATTTCCTTTTAGGGCAGTATCAGGAACGCATCACCTCCTTAAATGAGTCCCAGGATCCTTTCCTAGGGACAAAGACAGCTAGAGCACAGTGCTCCCCACAGAAACACTTCCTTGTGCCAACGGCAAAGAATAGGTGGAGCCCCTACCCTCACCTCCCCCTTGGGCCAAATCAGCCTCTGCACAGTTACATGCAGTCACCTTCACCTTTGTTTTTGTAAAGAAATCATTGGTGTTGGATTCATAAGATTGTGGGAATCCTCTACTAGATAAGTGCTTTTAAAATAAACATGCCTTGAATATTTCTCTAGTTGTATCACAAGGTTAAAAGGTTAATGATCTTCTTTAGACAGATTGACATTTGAAAACAGTATGTTTGTACTGAATGGGGCAGGTTATTTTTGAGTACATTTTTCCTTCTCAATTCCACCCAATTCATTGCATACTAAATTCCTCCACCTTGATTTTTAGTTGTGACCATCTCTGTGACCTTTGCATGGCTCCCTTTCCTAGTTATCTGGTGGCACTGTGGGGAAATAGTAAGGGCACCCTACAGGGCACGTGCTAAGAGCTATATCTCTCAACTAATTACACCTGCTGCTCCTTCTGGTGCTGTACTGAGGAAGCCCATAGATTAGTTCAGTTTCCTTTCTTTATAACCACAGTAGACTGTAGGTCCATTTCAGCATTTCTGTAATACTGGGTGAATGAGAATGATGAGTGAATGCCAGATGGGGATATGACAGAAAGTTCTATGAAATAGCTATCATTCCACAAACATGATGAAAATACCCTTGCCTTTTTGCAAGATTAGAACCCATGCCCTCTGTATATTGGGTACTATCTGTATTGGCTACACTATATCAGGCTAATATATTTCAACTGTATTTATGAGAAAAGTATTGATTTTACTTTTCCAGGATGAATTAGGTATTTTTATAAACATTTTAGAATATTGTTCTCAGTAAATACTAAGAAATGGACAATTATTTTCTTAAAGCACTTGAAAGCAAGAGAGAAATTTGTACATCAAATTTATTAAACTTTGAGAGCAGTAAAATTACAACAGTGGTCCAACAAAGTATATCTGTGAGAAGCATCTAAATAGTATACATATAAATTATAACTCGTGACTTTTGTGCCTGTAGAAATTGTTTGAGGGATTTTTCTTAGCATTTCTGAATGCCGTTACTTGATGTGATTTGGGTTAATTAGGAGGGTAAGGTGCATTCTTACTAGAGTTTTAAGTAGAAAAAAACTGTTCATAGATAGAAGAAATAAACTTAAGGGTAAATGTTATCATAGAGGTGGTGAAGACCTCTAACTTCTTTCTGTGCATTCCTCCTGGTATCTCAATTTCGAAGCTAGAAGTTACAATTTCAGTTTGTTGTAGGCTACAATGTCTCTCAATATTGCAATGACATAACCTGGTTTAGACAATCAAATTTATTATTAAGTTCTTAGCTAGACAGTGAAAATGTTCTTGTATATGGAAACAATTTTTGTGACAAAATTTTATGAAAGTAATACAAATTAAATTTTGTAACATATACCAGATATCATTAATAAATTATATATATATATATATATATATATATATTATATATATATATATATATATATATATATATAGACACACACACACACATTTTATGGGCAATTGAACATGGGGAAAAAACATGTAACCAATTAAAAAGAAATGTGTATGGAAGGAGAAATAACTATTAATCTGTACTGATCTTACCCTCTGATATTAAGAGCTTGTGGAAGCACTTTTGTAAGTATCAATGTGAATTTAATCTTTTCAGGTACCTGTATCATAAATTTCAATTTTTGTTTGTTAAATGCAAGTTTATATGTATAGTATTGAAATAAAAAAAAATAATATTCTTCGGTGCGCATTGGGCATGCCTTTGTTTTGAGGATGTTTTTGGAATAAATATTGTATTTACGTATTTGTAACACGCTTTAAGGGTGAGTGGGTCTGGAGCAGTAGGGGTTAGCAGCGAGTTTTCTCACCTAGGGTATCAGAGTAAAATTCTGATCACTCCAAGTGGAATTTAAATGGAATAAAACTGGTTTGCGTCTGGTTTTCATTTCCCATGCGTTTCATTATCATTTGTTGAATTTCCCTTTCTCTTCACAATGTCATAATAAGCTATGCTATCACCATAGTGTCTTGCATCATGATTAAAGTCTCTTGAGTAGAAGCAAGGATTCCCACAGCAATTCAAACACCAAATAATGATTGGGAAAAATAAGACATCATTTGCAAAATCAGAAAAGCATTAAGTTGTGATGAGAACTAAATAAGTGAATAATTATTATCATAAGAATAATGCACGGGATGGTGCCTACATTTAAAGAAAAATGTATTTTTATGTCTCAGATGTGTTTACCGATTTTGTTATTTTTATGTAGGATCTGAAGGATTGGGTGCAAGGCAAACAAGAAGTAGAAGTTGTGGATATGATTCTGAGGATTCGAAATAAGCTAGAACAAAGTGAAATTGAAGATTTACCACTCAGTGATACAACAAGAAATCAACTGAGACTGAGAATGGCAGATATCATCTGCACCCTTCCAGATGATCTCAAAGCTGTTTTAATAAAACCAGCTGATGACATCCTTCTCTCGGCAGAGACTGCAAGCAGTGGTGCATCTGTCGAGCAAGAGCTATCTACTCTTTTTCCAGCATTTCCTGTGAGCCAAGGTGTTGGCATGATGTGCATTCAGCATGGCACTTGCTCAAGCCAAAGAATGATTGAGAATAAGGAGATAAAAAAGAGAAAATTCTGCAAACTAAAATGTTTTTGACTGGCCTCATTAAAGGTGCCTTCTAATGTATACATTACATTTTTGTTATTTTATATTAATTTTATTTATTATTTCACCAAAAAACTTGTTTAATACCTTTTAACATTCAGGGTTCTTAAATATAAAAAATAGTTTTTAAATTTTACTGGAATTTTACTGTATAATTACAAGTTTTAGTGAATTAGTCCATTTATAAATTATTTCATTTTTTAACAATGATATCTTGGATTTTAGGTTATCAAATATGCTTCCCCTCACTGTTATGATCAGGGTTGTGGTCAAGGGAAAGGTGACTCAGGATGATTCATAGAGTTTGGGGAATGATTCATGTATTGGTTGAATATTTAACTTCATGCATCATCAGAGTACAAAAAAGGAAAGGCTCGATAAAGATGTCTCATGTAATGATTTTTCAGTGCTGTGCTAGGACAAGGACATTTGCATAAAATCATAGAAAAAAGATCTGTGAAGGGAAATTGAGAGTATACTGGATACAGTGGATGGAATAGGAGTTCACATTTCAGAACACATTTTTTATAAGTTATTGAGAGATCAGATATACATGGGAACTTTTGTTCATACAAATTTTCATTTATGAAAAATGTGTGTTTTTGTTAAGAACAAAAGAAGCCATTTTATGTGCATACTAATTGTAAATACCCATTTTTTATTTTGCAAGCTGGACTATTGTATGATACAATAAGAGATTTTTAACAGTTTTCTAAGGAAATGGCTTATATTAATACATATGTGCTCTACGATGTAAAATAGCATTTCATGAATAAATGCGGTTTCATTAAAATTAGTAAATGATTGACACTTGTCAAATGGCTTTTCCATGGAAACAACTAACAAATAGTATTCAAGAAGACGGAAAGGCTACAATGGAGCATTTGTGGCAATGTTAGCACAAGCGACAATCACATACTTAATTTAATCAGGTGATAATGATATATTTTAATTTCTTTTTTGTCAATACAATTTTTGTTATTGGGTTCAATTTGTTACATTTCCTAGACTCTCAGGTTTTCCCTTACTATTAATTTTGCATATAAGGCTAAAATCTTTTGCCTGCTATATGTTTGTGTGCACATGTACAAGAGCATGTATGTGCATGCACCTCTTCTCAGTTTTATTAGGAAACATTTTTTGATCTGTCAGAAAAGATTTATCTTTTACAACAGTTACTCTTAATATAATACTTCGGCTAGTGCTTCAATATTGAAACACATCTGCCATCTTGCATTTTATTTTATTTGTATAATGCCTGTTTGATACTCATATGAAAATATAGTGTTTTTGTTAATTTGAATTGCTCTCTTTGAAATTTTTTTTTAATAAATATATATATATATATATATATATTTTTTTTTTTTTTCAAATATATTAATTTTTTTGATATACAGATATGAGCATGCAATACACTTTTGTGTATATGTACCTGCATTTCATGTGGTAACCTGAGAAATTAGACTATGTTATATTGTGTACTGAAATGTGTACTCGTTTTAGTATTTTAGTGTTGAGTGTAATTATGTTTAGATGTAAATACAGTTCAGTATTGTTCTTGCTTGTTATATTTCATGTTCTCAAACTTAAATTAATACTTCCTGATGAATTTTCCATTTTGAGAATGTAAATAAAGTTTTTAAACCAGATTATATAGTTAATGTAGTTTCTATGGCATATATGTATGTATGTACCCTGACAGTGAAAAGTTTTTGGACACGGCGTGCAGTATTTGGCCTTGCTAGTGCAACTCAAACCCAGGGCATTGAAGTTGGGTCTTAGTCTCAATTTATCTTGTGTTGAACACATTACTTAAAGATCTGGATACAAGAATATTCATTGATGCAAAGTGGTAGGTGTCTGGGAAATCCACAATTTCCTCTCGTGTGCTGTGGTGTTCATACTGTAGATACACCACTGTTTCTGGTTTATAGTGGTTCAGAAATGAAATTACAGGTTTTGTAAAATAATTCATTAAAGTTATTATTGTTTGTGAGAAACTCGTAAATAAGATACAATGAATCGTCGAGAAAGGTTATTCGAGCATGGAGTGGCTTTTTATTTTTTTTTATGAAAAGACAGTTTAACAAATTTGATTTTTTAAAGTGTTTCAGTTTATTGTAAATATACATATTTTTGGCATAAGATATGTGGATAATATAATAATAGTCATTGCTCACACTATTATTACTCTTTCAATCTATTTTCATCACAAGTTTGAAATTTTTAGCAGCGTCCAAAAACTTTCGACCAGCTATGTATGTGCAGAGATGTCCGCAACACATGACTTAGCGGGCTTGTGAGCAGTATCACCTCTGGGTGGCAAGTGTCAGATGTTGGAAGTCTCAGACTAATGGTTAAAATACTTTGTGTTTATTTTCTTTTAGTGCATTGAGGGTTTTTTTTCTGTCTACAAGGTCTAAAATTTATTAGTATTGTTTTTGATTGTATGTAGATTCATTTTTCTCTAAAATAAAGTTGTAATCGTACAATAAGGCTTTGGTTTTGGGCTGTAGTGAAAGAGAGTGGGAGAGACAAAGCTGTTTTAATTCTTTTCCATAGTGTGAGAAAGTAAAATTAAAGTACCCTCCGAACAAAGATGTCAAGTGGATTTCTCATACAAAGTGATAATAGTTAGATCTGCCATAAAGTCTGTTGTAACCATTCGGCTCTGTAAAAGGTCAGGAACATTTTTGGAAGAAACAAGTAGATTTTGCGTAATTAGAGATTAATACTTCATACATTTTTAAAAGAATGGTGCAGGTCACATTTTAGTTGAACTCTGAATTTCCGAGAATTGCAAATTTAGAAATAATAAACCAACTAAAAAATCTTTTTTTTAAAATTTATTATTAAAATCGCATCGACAACTGAGGTCATTAGTGACTACTTTAAGTACAACTTTACAATATTAACATGGCAACTTTACAATAGATATGAAAATTTACAAATATTACAATATATGTGAATATGTAGAAAAAGAATCTTGTCAGAGCTCTTTTAATCATTTATCATTTAGATGTTTTACCTGAACGCATTGAACAAACTTTGCTACATGAAACGTACAAGCCAATAAGATTTTGTCAACTTTCCAGACTTAATGAAACTAGTGTTACAACAGCACATGGTCTCTCGCATCATTTCTAAATTTACAATTTTCGAAAATTTAGAGAGTTCAATGTAAATGAGACCTATGCTATTATTTAAGCATCCGTTTTTTTATCCCGGGAAAAATTCAAAGAAACAATTTGAAGTCATTTTGGGAAATAATTGTTAAAAATTGCCTATATTTCATGTAAAATTTCGCGAAAACTACTTATATTTTCGAAAAATTGTGCATGACCTTATTTGAAGATGTCTTTAAAGAACAATCTCAATAAGGAAAAATTCCATACCTTCAAAATTATGGTTACAGGACGGACGCCGAAAAATATTTGAACTTTTGCAGTTTTTGAAAAGTTAGAGATTTCAACGAAAACGGGACCTGCACCATCTTCTTAAGCGTTTTAACACACTCGCCGCCCAGGGGTCGAGATCGGAGGCGTATCTAGGTATATATTTAGGCGCCCATGGCAAGCGTTGAATTTGCGCCCCTGTCAGAATGCTTCAAATGAGGGCTGTTGGTATGTTTTAGCGGGGAAACTCTAAACATGGCCCTTTGTGAGTGGCTCCCATGGTACGTGCCATGTCTGCCATACCGTAGATACGCCTCTGGTCGAGATGAGGAGTAAAAATCAGACTGAGTGACAAACGATTCGATGTAGTGAACCCGACGCCCACATGCAGTTGAGACTACACTCATTTTGATGTAAGAGGCCGTCCATAAATTGCGTAACGCAGATTTAGAGTATTTTGAATGCCCCCTCTCCCCCCTGAACCATGAAGAACATGAGGGTTCAGGGCAGGAATTTATAGCTAATTTACCTTTGAAAATATATTTTATTATATAGGAGCGAATATTTTGTCAACAAAACTCGAAAAAACCTCTCTTTTCTGTATTCAAAATTCGACTAGAATATGGTTTAGGATAGAGACCACAGAATTATGAAAACGTGCACAAAATTCACTTCTCCCCATAGCTCGTCACACGCAGTTTTTAACTTTTTTGACGTAAATAAAAATAAAAAAAATAATGCGCCCATTGTAGAGGAGCTTCGGGTAATCATCAGTGAAGAAAACCTCCCCGACTGTAATGACGAAGTAACGGAAGCGATACTTCGTCCTGGAGCAACTTCAATGTTAAAACTGTTAATGGTGTTCTAAAATAAACAACTGGCATTCGAATGTGATCCGAAAATGGAAATAACTTCGAAATTGAAGAGAGAATAGAAGCAACAACTCTTCCATATTTGGATATTAGAACGAGGAGTGTGATGGAAAAAAAATCTTATATCCAATCACTTTCGACTTTGAAATAGGTTTCAAACATTATTTTATTTCTTCACTTGGGGTGTTAATTAAGAATATTCTGTTTGTACTAGCGCATACTCAGTTGTACTATAATGGATTGTCAAATATTTATTTCTTTTTTAAACAGTTTTTCGATATCCAGGAACCTAACCCACCTTTCTTCATTAAAAGATACTCAACATTCGCGAGGATTTTTTGGGAACCTAACTCTCGTGAATGTTGAGGGATTACTCTAATTAAAGTCGGAATTAGTTGGCGAGGTTGACTGCATTTAACACAAGATTGGGGGAAGTTGTGAATGAAGGAAGAACATAGGCGAGAAAATTGTTGATAACAAGCTGTGCACACGTCGCGAATGACGCATGGGCGTGTCTACTGTGCCAATTTAAATGGATTCTTGAGTATACTTACTTATGAATTGTGACAAGGACGACCAGTAGGAAATCTCAATCATTTTAAGATTTTCAGAACTGAATGCTACGTGCACATCAACAAGAACTTCCGCTCTAAGTTTGACGATAAAGCTGTTCATGGGCATCTGGTTGGATACGTGATCAAACGGGGATGGATTCAGGGTCTGGATTCCGACACAATGGAAAATAGTCCTGAGCCACGATGTGAGATTCAAACCTGAAGTTGTCTGCAAAGTGCGCGTCAATACCTACAAGCATGAAAATTCATGTGAAAAACTTGCATCATCCGAAGTACAAAAGCCAGAAGAAGTCAACGACGATGAAAAGGAAGAATGGAGTGAAGCTGAAGAAATTGTACCAGTGTCCAGCTCCGGAGGAAGTGATGTTCCAGCTGAAGAAGATGTCAAAGAAGAGACAACAAGGAAAAACAAACGTGAATCAAAGAAACCATGGTGGATGACCAGCGGAAATTTTGTCTACATGACCGGATCATCGATCACTGAAAACAAGAATCCAAATTCCTACATTGAAGTGCTGCAGTCTCCTGACAGAGAAGAGTGGTTGAAGGCTCTTAAAGAAGAATTGGATTCATTAGAGAAAAATGACACCTGGGTGTTGGTCGAACGTCCAAAAGATGTGCAAATCCTGAAGAATCGCTGGGTCTTCTGCCAGAAACTATTGGACAGCAGAAAAATCCGCTTCAAGGCTCGATTTGTCGCAAACGGTTTCGTACCAAGACAGGGAATTGATTATGAAGAGACATTCAGCCCTGTTGCACGATATGAAACCATTCGGATCTTGTTGGCGGTGGCTGCTGCATTTGGAATGAAGCTTGCTCAATTTGATGACAAAACCGCCTTTTTGAACGGCGTGCTTGAAGAAGACGTGTATATGGAACAACCGGAAGGTTTTGAGGACAATACTGAACGAGTGTGTTACGTGAAGAAAAGTTTGTGAAGTTATATTATCGTGCGCCGGAAAACGGGGAATTTTCGTCAGAAAAACTCTTATAGCAGGGGCCTGGTAAGGAAAAAGTGGATAAAACCTGTTGCTAAATTTAGAAAAAAAATCCTCTATCTCGTGGTGTAGTCAAAATCCATGTTTTGTTGCTTCTTGATATTGCAAAATCGATTGACAGCAAAACGTCCGTCTGTGGTCAACGCTAGCGCCTAAACCGTTCAGCCGATTTTCTTCAAAACTGGTATTCCCGGATCGTTTTACTCGTCTCAAGGCCTCTGGAATTTGAAACCGATATTTTAGTATTTGAGAGTACTTTACATGAAGCCCATTTAGAGATTTTCAAAGTTAAAAAAATGGCTCCAAATTTTTTGATTATATTTTGTTGTTGAATAGTGCGAAGAACATTTAAGGGAATGATGTAGGTATCATTTTCGTTCATATGCCCAATTTTTCGAAAATTGCAAAAAACTATTTAAAAACTGCGAAATTGAAGATAGAGATTTTTGCCTCAAAGTCGGTTGTACAAAATTAGCACTTTAAATAAGGTCATGTACCATTTTTTGGAAAAAACGAGTTGTTTTGGCGTAAATTGCGATTCAAATTTACAAAAGAAAAATTCTTAAAAACCGCTCCAAATTTTTTCTTTAAATTTTCTTCACTTATGTAATGAGCGACGATAAAAAAATATGGTCTTATTCCTACTTCTTGGAAAAACTTGGTTTTTTGAAAATTGCAAAAAAAATTGTAAACTACAAAATTGTAGATAGCGATTTTTACCTCAGACAAAGTCTCTTGTACCTAACTAGCTCTTTAAAAAAGGTTATGTTGAATTTTCCTAAAAACGAGTCTTTTTGGCGTAATTTTTGCTTCAAATTTACAAGAAATGTATCAAAATCCGCTCCAATTTTTTTCTCTAAATTTTCTCCACATGTGTAATATGGGCCGGTAAATAAACTAGTAGTGCTATAGAAAAACACAGACTTTCTCGCAGTAGTTAGTTTCCTAATCTTGTTAGTCGGATATAGGATTTGGAGATCTTTCTTTGTCACCCAAATGACTTTTGTTTTTCGCATGTTGACAATTACCGTCTTTCTAATGCTATACTGCGATTTTTCTAAGAGCGACCCTCAAGGCCACTCAAATCCCATCTTCGCGATGGAATATGTCACGGCATTTCGCGTCTTTTCTCGGTCTTGTCGGTAGAAGTCGCATGATCGCAAGCACTGCTTCATACGGTCGCGATCGTGCGAAATCTAGCGGAACGACTGAGAAAGACGCGAAATGTCGTGACATATTCCATCGCGAAGATGGGATATGAGTGGCCTTGAAGGTCGCTCTTAGAAAAATCGCAGTATAGAGCGATACAATTACGTTTTGACCGGGTGCGGCTGGTCCTAAGGGACCACAGGGGCCGGGACCCACTAAGATTTAATAAAGCACAAAAATGTTTACTTATCTTTATCGTAATATCTTTGTGATAATTGTAGTACTTTATTGGAATTGTATTCGTGAAGATCGACAATTCGTCCCCAGAACTCATTCCAAGTTCCAATAACCAAGAATGGGGATCATAGTTACTTGCCGCACTCAAAGATAACGTTAGTGGTGCTCCAGTGGCCCGGCCTGCATGGGCCCCAAAGCGGTAACTTTTCTCCGTTTACAAGGTCAGCGCCCTTTCGTACTAGGCGCGACCACTGCTTGCTAATTTTAGCATTCCGAGGGGCCTTCTCAAAGAAACGGCTGTCTGAGCGCGCGGTTTCCAAAGTGCACGTGAAAGTTCTGCGCGCTGTATGATGAACACAGTGGATTCGTTACATCGTTTTCCATTTTCTTCACTGAGACTTGAAGAAAAAAATTATATTAAACGGTTAAGAGCAAATCAACCGAGTGACTTTTCATTTACACAAGTTGATGGAAAGAAGAAATTAACATTCTGTAATTCGTGATTTCAGAAAAATATTATGGTTGACTGTGAGTGAAGAAAAACAAAGCTTATTTTGCTTTTGTTTATTATTTGGTGGTGAGGGGTTGTGAACAGTTCTTGTGTGCATCTGTATAACCGATTTAAGTAAAATTATCAATATTTCAACATTAAATTGAAATACAATATAACCAGTACCCATGTGATCAACTTACATATCCCTAACAGATCCGAAATTATTATTACTTTCTCGCCTTACGAAGGTCTTCGTAAGAAGAGAAAGTTATGTAATCGTGCGCCGGAAATTTTGTGACGCTTGTGTGGCGTAGTGATATCAGTGCCAGCACGTTAACTCTGAGGATCTGGGTTAGGGTCTCGGAATGGAAAAAATCTTCCTGGTTGAACAAAGTTTTGCTGTTTTATGTAGGTGTATGTTATTGCGGAGCATTTTAAATAATTCAAAAATGTATGTGCTTTGGTGGCACTCCATGTTGAATTTGACGTTTTGAATATGAATGAGAAAGAAATAAATGCATCTGCGATGGAATTTTTTATACTTTGTCCTGAATTATTAGTTTTTTACATAGATAATCGGACATTTACGTTTTTATGCCTTTGCCCGAGTTCGTTCCATGCGCGCTTATGTGGCGTAGTGGCATGAATACCGGCAAGTTAAATCTGAGGATTTGGAATCGCGTCTCGGAGCGGGAAAAATATTGCCGGTTCATGAAGTAGTATAATATTGCTGAGCATTTAGGATAAATGCTAGAAAGTATGTGCTTTGGTAGCACCACTAGTTTTTTGTCAGGAAGATTAGTCATTTCTTACTTTTAGAAATAAAACGAACATTAATAAATTTAAATGTTACAGTCTTTACAGAACATAATGTAGAAAAGCAAGAATAATTTCACACAAGCCTACTTGATTACATTTCAAGTGATTTTTCAATTTTTAATACCATAATTAAGCGATTCAATTTTCTTAAAGTATAGAGGTGTGTTTGTTAGTTGTAAGTTAAAATTTATTACCTTCCTTCAATCTATTTCCTTTCATCAAAATATTACCTACATCATACAATTATCGACCGACAACAACGGAATGAATTCAAAGAATTTTGAAACCTCCATGTTGCTATCTTCGGAACTGCAACGCCTGAAAGGAAGCGCGCGAAATTCGAATTTACACTTCCGAACTTCGGCAAATTTCGAAAATACAGAGTGTGCCGAAAATAGGACCATCACGTCTATCTTTACAGTTCTTTGCTACACACGAGGATAAAAATGAAAGACTATATTAGAAAGCCATTTCAGAAAAAAAATGTTTAACCCTGGATGGTAAGTTGTAGAAATACAGTGCCCCACGAAATTTTCATTTTTGTTTTTCTCTGAGTTGCTAGTACTGAGAGTGGCAGGGGCTCATGTATTTTGTTTTTACCTTGACCTGGGCATAACGCATTTGCCACGCGTATCTTACGTTTAGTTTAGTGTCATTCCTACTGATCTTGGGGTAGTGTGTGCCCCAACTTACCAGTAGTGTTACTGCTGTATACTGGTCGGTGCCATGTGTGTGCAAGAGCAAAAGACAACAAAACTAGTCACATGTGCAGAATGCAATAAATTTCTGCATAATTGTATAAATTTGTTTCATCGCATAAATTTGCTTAAGTTTGTAATAGTCTCTGCATAATCGCATAAGTTTATTTCATCGCATAAATTTGTTATATGCAGTCATTGCAAATATTAATAAGGCTTTCAGAATTATCAAGAAAATTGTCAAAAGTGGATGCATTACATTTAGACTTCTTCAATTCCTGTCAAGTTTATGTATCATTTTCAACAGGTTATATTTTTTGAATTAACAATACCTTAAAGATTATAAAACTGTTTGTTATTAATAACATTTGTTAAAAACGTTTAAATTATTTTTTTCGTTTGGGGCATCCAGCCTTACCATTAATGTCCCAAAAATTTGCCTTACCATTCCAGGGTAAGCAGCTTTTAAAACCATTTTAGGTTTTAAAAGCTGTTTAATCTAAAATTACGCAAATATACTCATATTTTCGAAACATTGAACATGATCTCTTTTGAAGGACTATTTTTAATGAACATATTTCATTAATAAAAAATTATCATCAAAATTGTAGTTGTAGAAACACGCTGAAAAAAATTGAAAATTTTGCAATTTTTGAAAAATCAGCGTTTTCAACGATCATCAGACTTGCGCCATTCTCTCAAACGTCCTTCGCACTAACAACAAAATGTAATAAAAAACGATGGAACCATTATTTTTGAAAATATTCCAGAGGCTTGTAATGTAAAGTACCCCCCAAAATTAAAATATTGGTTTCAGATTCAAGGGGCCGCGACATCAGCCAGATCAATTGAGCAATATCAATTTTGGAGAAAATCGGCTGAACGGTTTAGCGCTAGCGTTGTTCACAGACGGACAGACGTTTTGCCGTCATTCGAGTTTTCGGTATCAAGGACCCACAAACGTGGATTCTGGATACACCACGTGATAGAGGATTGTTTTCTAAATTTAGCAACTGAATTTATCCACTTTTTCGTTACCAGGGCCCGGCAAAAAGAGTTTTTCGACCGAATATTCGACGTTTTTCCCGCAGTATTACACAACTTTCTCTTCATAAAACCCTACCTTGCCGTTTGAGGGTTAAGAAGACCTTCTTATGGGCGAGAACGTAAAAATTAATTAATACAAGCAGTCTGCACTTCGTACATTTATTTATTAAAATTTAAAAAATAAACAAGGAGAATTTAAATTAATTTTTTTTATAAAACTGTGATTTTACATTTTTACGAAAAATACTTACCCCTCAAATTACACCCCCCCTCTCCAATAAAAGATCCGAAATCCTGCCTCTGGCGATATCTAATAATTAATGTTTCAAAATGTGAAGTACATCCACATGAGATCAGATCATTCGTGGGTCTTCGTTCATGAACAGCAGCAACGACACCTACAACAATATGAATCCCTTTAAGGCCGCCGGCCCTTTTAAAGGGCCGGCGTCCGGCGGCGAGACTCGCTCCATGCCTCGAGCCTGCCGAACCGTGGCCGTAGCTTGTGGCTGCTGCCGCCGACTCCCGTCAGGGCGCGCTGCCTTGATGCTAGCGCGCCACATACAAACTTATGCGCGCCGTGATAAACGCGACATAACACACAAAGAAACTGCACTCATTAAATGCACATTTTGAATCGACCAACCTAATATCAAATGAAAATACTTCACAAAACATCCTAAATACCCTTTCAATACCGCCCATAAGTACGCGATAGTAACGTATAGTAATGTACGCGGTAGTAACGATAGTAGCCCATATGAAGCGATACTAACGATATGAAACGTGGGGCTATAAGGCACAAGTGACGAAAGAACTGGGATATCGAGAGGTTGCTGTACATCAAGAATCCAACGAAAACGGCAATGTTTTGGGGAACTTTGCTATAATGAATAAATGATAACAGCAAGCAGACTATTTAAAAATAACGAAATCCACAAGGAAACTTAGGTCGCTCCGGTCAGGCCAACCATCAATCATTTTGATCATGTCCTAGCTAAATTGAACAAAAGACTAATAGATATTAGATTACTTAGAGGCTCAAAATGAGATCTCTTTCTTGTTTAAACAATGATGAATCAAAAGTTTGTGAGCACAAAAAAGCACTTCAACCAAAGAGATTTTATCATGTCAATTTACTAAGCGGGGAAAAAGCATAAAATCCTGTTTAATAGAAACTGCATCAGAGACAATTGGAAGAGAAAACAGAGTAAAGAGGAACGAGTGGTGGGATCGGGAGAGTAGAAACGTTGGACAAGAAAAAATAAGACAAAAAAGAAATAGACTTGTATTAGATCCAGCAAAGAAGAAAGAAAGAGCAACACACTGAAAGAAAAATCGCTTTCTTGCCGAATAAGCAATAATCACAATGAATGATAACCATATTGCAACTAAATTTTAAAATATTTATTTCATATAGACTTGGTTACTGGGCATTGTTCAGAATTACAAGCAATGATAAAATAACTAAACAAATATGCTGAGTACGTACTACGCAGTGTGTTCTGAACACTCGCTTAATTTAGTAGGGGTGCTATGACAATTTATTGATGTAGCACAGAAACTTGACAGTTTTTCACTGTCAACATACCACTACGAAATATTCCGTTCACATTTAAGACCTTATCATAAAGTAGTGAATCAACTTTCCGCCACTAGATTGTCTGCGTAAGCAGATGCAATAAATGCACTCTGTGCGGGATATAATCAAATCAAATGAAATCTTCAGTCTTTTAGACATGATGTGACAAATCAATCATTAAAGACACATCTTATGGTTCACAGATTAGAGAAAAAAGTTGATAAACTTGAAACATCTTTTCCAATAATACCGTAGAATGAAATCAAATAGATTTAACATGGTAAGTAAACTACTGCAAAGTAAAAAAGTGAATTTCTCTGTAGCAGTTAAGATACTCAAGTTGTTAATTGTCTTTAGAAGGAAGAAAATATGTGGTTTTGATGACTGAGTCCATATCAAAAGCAAAATCAGTTGTGAAAGAATATCAGGATGCCCAAAGATGTCAAACCAAATGACCGTGATAACATTGCCGCCTTTTTTCTTCTTTAAACTGTTTTGTTAACTTCTAATGTACAAAGTTGTTTCAAACCTACTTCAATCAGCCTTGATCTCTAGTTTCACAATTTCTGGGAAAATGACAACTCAAATACAATTTCCTATGCTAAAAACATAAACTAGTAGTGCTACCAAAGCACATCTTTCTCACATTGTTCATAAATGCTCCGCTATATTATACTACTATCTAAACCGACAAAGGTGTTTTCAACCGGAAATTTTTTTTGCTCCGAGCCGCGATCTCAAATACTCAGTTATACTGCGATTTTTGTACGAAGAGCTCTCAAGGCCACTCAAATCCCATCTTCGCGATGGAATATGTCACGGCATTTGGCGTCTTTTCTCAGTCTTGCCGGTAGAAGTCGCATGATCGCAAGCACTGCTTCATACGGTCGCGATCGTGCGAAATCTAGCGGAACGACTGTGAATGACACGAAATGCCGTGACATATTCCATCGCGAAGATGGGATTTGAGTGGCCTTGAGAGCTCTTCCTACAAAAATCGCAGTATAACTTGCCGGCATTCACAGTACTACGCCACATAAGCACGCATGGAATGAACTCGAGTCGAGACATGTAAATGTAAATACCCGATTGTCTATGTAAAACTAGTGGTGCTTCCAACGCTTACTCAAAGTTAACGAATCCGATACTCAAAGTTAACGAACCGGCACTTACACCACTACGCCACACCAGGACCGCATGGGTCGAACAGAGCCATGAAAGAATCGAACCGACCTATAAAATGGCAAATGCATGATAAAGGAACAATTGATACGATGGTACATATGCTTTGCAAATCCAAGAAGAGACGTAAAAAATTATTAAAACTTAAACATTTGAACAAATATATACAGACACTTCCAGTACATTTACCGTAATTATCAATATTTGTTATTCAAATGGTTTCACATGGTTTTAAATAAAGTTTATAGAATTCTCAATTATTTCCTATGACAACAGAGAATTCTGACAAATAATATTCCGCGACTAGGACACGAACCGCCGAAGCTTCCCTCGGAAGACCTGTACCAATCCTCGCTGATTAACCGCTGCGACCACAATGGATAGGCATGAAATACACTTATAATACAGTAATAGAGTATGGTGGTTTCATTTCTCGCATTAGAAAACGAAACTATCCAGAGTATGTAAAAAAATATCCTTTACGCGCTCAGGGAGGGTATCTGGGAACATCATCATTCATAACAGAAAAACAAAATCAATTTAGAGATTAGAAAACTAAGATCTCCAATAAAGTCTCTGACATTCTATAGCACCACTATTTTTTTAACTTTAGCAACAGGTTTTATTCACTTTTTCCTTACCAGACCCCTGCTATAAGAGTTTTTCTGGCAAAAATTCCGTTTTCCGGCGCATGATTACATAACTTTCTCTTCTTACGAAGTATTCCTAAGGCGAGAAAGTAATAATAATTTCGGAACCGTTAGGAATATGTAAGTTCATCGCATGCGTTCTGGTTATATTGTATTACAATTTAACGTTAAAATACTCATAATTTTACTTAAATTGGTTCATACAGATATACAGGGTCCAGAACCTCCCGTTACAAAAAAAATACCCCAAATTCTGTGTTGCACGTTATGAGAAATGGCAGGCCCAGGTTTTCCGAAAAAAATGTCCTTGAGAAAATTGAGTTTAAAAATCACTTCGGGGCTGCGAAATTCAAAACGGCCGCTACGACACTGCAGACGGCGCTTAATTTTCCCGGCTGTCATATTCTGAATTTTCAGACTAACAATAGCCAGATTAATTTTAACTTATATTAATTTAGCTGGTTTAGATAATATGATATTAATAATTGCACCATTTATTGTACTTCATATTTCAGTTTATCGTTATTACTTCTGTTTATTCTAAATTTAAAAAAAAATATCTCTAGTATCTCTAGCAAATCAATAGTGGTCGCCAATGAACACAGATGTTTTTAAAGCGAGCTTAAATAAATAAATAATAGCCAGATTTAGACTTCACGATAAATGACTGCACAATTTATCTCAGATGAAATTGAGAGATATCAATATTTTCCCCCTCAAAATGAATGTATCTCTCCTAAATAAAACTATCAGCCGGTACAGTAAAGTATCCATGAACTTCCTTAACACTACCCGTCAAATTATTCTCTCTTAAGTAATATGTGTACAGAAGGAAGCACTTTCTGCTGCCACAAGAAATGCATTCCGAAATACCTGTTATTGCAAAATATGCTACACTGTTCTATGTGGAATATCTAATTTGCGACAAACGGCCCCTACTACCCATTTCTCTAGTTGAATAAACGTTCTACCCGTCGTTTTCCTTTTCCACATGAAAGATGAGAGCATGTCTCTGTCCCAAATCTTGGAGTTTCTTCGTGAAATCACTTCATGAGGTAGCTGACGGCTACACGGGAAACGTTTCATTTCTTTGTGTGTTTCATTTGCAATGTAGTCAGCAAATACGTGCATAAATGAGTGACGGCCATTTCGTCGATTTAATAGTATCGATGCCTATGCCGAATTCCTCTAATGCCTATTTTGTATACTGCGATTTTTGTAGGAAGAGCTCTCAAGGCCACTCAAATCCCATCTTCGCGATGGAATATGTCACGGCATTTCGTGTCATTCACAGTCGTTCCGCTAGATTTCGCACGATCGCGACCGTATGAAGCAGTGCTTGCGATCATGCGACTTCTACCGGCAAGACCGAGAAAAGACGCCAAATGCCGTGACATATTCCATCGCGAAGATGGGATTTGAGTGGCCTTGAGAGCTTTTCCTACAAAAATCGCAGTATAGAACGATGTAATTCAGTTCTCTTTGCAAGCGAATGACAGTCTGCAGTACTGAATTGTTTACGTTATAGCGTTTTCTAAGTAAAGGAAGGACGAGTTATCAAGGCTACTACATTGTACAGAATGTAAGGGGGTTGTAATAGTTTACTTCAGGGACATTGTAATAACTTTCAATATTTTTCTTTGATATTTCCGTAACATACAACCACGAAAACAGGCACACAGGAAAAAACTTTTTTATGCAAGAGAATAAATTTTTAACCCCAAAGATGACTCCATGTAGGTCCTTATTCAGTCATGACCACTCTACGGGCATGGCCTTGAACTTCGCAATCTGCTGATTTGAGGCAAACTGACACGCGGCTAATAGGCGAATCACTTGGCGGCGGTGGTAGGTTCACGTGCCTGTTTACCATACAATATAAACCACCATGTGACGCGACCTAGCAACTGACAAATGCAAGGACACCGACCATATTACGGGCTGTGAATTGCACCGTTCCGGTACCCTCAGTGAACTTCGGTCGAACTTTTGCAGGAATGAGTTCTGAATATACTAGTTTTCTATTTTTTATTCACTGGCGCATGGCACATAAGGCAACGCCATTTTCTCTGTTAATATTCACCTGTGGGATTGGTTAATTGTCCACGAGCCTACTATAAAAATTCTTCAATGCACTATTCGACCTGAATCTCCACAAAATGACTGCCAGAGGCATCAATTCCAATGCCGTGCCCAGAGATAATCAATTAACTCTGTATTTTCATGAACGAATATTTCATTTCCGAAACTTTTTTTGTTTATCACGACATTTAGAATACTCATGTGGCAGTCTTAATCCCAAGGCACTAGTTCATATGAATATGTGCCAAAAAATAACAATTCGAGCATTCCAGGAGATTCAATATTTTTCATATGTGTTGGATGTGTTCATCATTTACGTTTACGCCGCCGTGTACCATGGCTATCATTTTGAACAAAATTGAATTTTCAATAAGTACATTTAAAATATTTATTAAAGAGAACCTACAAATATTTTATACTATTAACGTATTTTAGTGTAAGCCACGCAATGCTTTCCTTAGAGAATATTACTCGACAGTTTAGGTGTGTGAAGTTGGCGGGCTGAATTTTGAAAAATACAAATATTTTGAGAGTTCTGAGTAGCGAACAAAGAGTTCTACAGTTCTCGAAAAGTTTCGGAAAAACATCTGCAAAATTTCAAAAATTATCGCAAAAAAATTAAATTCAAAACCAAAAAAGGGCTGCGGGCCAAAAACGGAATTATCAAAATTCTCTAACAAGTCCATATTGCGGTCAAAGATTTCTATAGTTCTCAAAAAAATTAAAACAAAAAATCAAAAAATTACAAGGTTATGGAAAAAATTTACTTTCATTTTATCAAAAACTCACAAAATTATATATCTCCAAATCTAACCACGGTTCTCAGTAGCGAACAAAAAGTTCTATAGAAAGTTCTAAAACACATTTCACGTACAAAGTCAAACACGGGAATTATTCAATATATTTTGTCCATTTTTTCTGAAAATTTGCAAGAAAAATTTTTCAAAATTCTATTTCATCAGTTCTGACCAGAGTAGTAGATAGCGGTCAAAGAGTTCTAAAGAAAGTTCCAATACACTTTTCCTCTCGGACGTCAAACACGGAAATTATTCAATAATTTCGTGTTCATTTTTTTTAAATCGAATATTGGCGAGAAATTTTTTCAAAATTCGAGTACATCAATTCTGATCAGCGCTCTGGGTAGCGATCAATAGTTCTAAAGAAAGTTTCAATACACTTTTCCCGTCGGACATCAGACACGGAAATTATTCAATATTTTCGTGTTCATTTTTTGAAAACGAATATTTGCGAGAAAAATTTTCAAAATTCGAGTACATCAGTTCTGACCAGAGTAGTAGGTAGCGGCTAACGAGTTCTAAAGAAAGTTCCAATACACTTTTCCTGTCGGACGTCAAACAAGGAATTATTCAACCTTTTCGTGTTCATTTTTTTGAAATTGGGTATTTGGGAGAAAATTTTCAAAGTTCTAATTCATCTGTTCTGACTAGAGTTGTGGGTAGCGATCAAAGAGTTGTAAGCAATGTTCTAGTACACTTTTCTTGTCCGATGTCAAACATGGGAATAATTGATTATTTTCATGTTAATTCTTTTTGAAAATGGTGATATGGAAAAAAAATATTTTCCAAATTCTCATTCATCAGTTCTGACCAAAATTCTAAGTAGCCGTCAAAGAGTTCTAAAAAGAAGTTCAAAAACACGCTTCTTTTTCGACGTCAAACGGAAATTATTCAATATTATCCTCTTAATTTTCTTAAATTTATAACGAAAATAATTCTAATGCACATTAATAAATTTAAAAATCATTTACACACCTAATACACATTAATAAATTACTTAATTTTTTAGATGTCTGCTTTCTTGTAGTGTCATTTGTACCAATTGAAATAGGGGCGTTATCTGTCTCCACAAGTTTTTTATTGTTTATTCTTCAGAGTAATTTTCAATTTTTTTAGAATTATATATTGGTTATCAACTTTTTATCACTGTAAATTTACTTTTTTCTAATTTTTACATATAGCCATAAATTACATTGATATGAAAGATCAATATTTTTGCTGTTATAGGTCTGATACAAAATAAGGTGTAAACCAAAATTTGTTTGCGATTATTCAGCACATGAGTAAAGTAGATATAGAAATATAAAAATACTTCAATATGAAAAATATATCTGAATACTTTGTTATGCAGTTTATGTTTGATGACATAGCGTCAACAAGTAGCCGAGGAACTTAAAGATTTCTATTAAATATGAATTAAAATAGACGGTTTTTAAAATATGCGTAATGTTGCAACTGTGAAATAGTGTATGGTTAAGAAATAATTTAAAGATGCAATACACAATTAAATTTGTATTAAAAACATTTTATTCGACAATGGGTAAAATTTTTTCTATGGTTTATTTTATAAAGCTGCGTTTTAATATTTACATAAATAGATTACAGAAAACTAGACAACAAATCGGACACTTTATACCCAGTCTCTGGTACAAAATTAACTCTTTAAATAAAATCTTGTGTAATTGTTTGAAAAAATGAGTCGTTTTTGCGTAGTTTGCGATTAAAGTTTCGAAAATTTTGTTTCTTAAAAACTGCTCCAAAGGGTCCCCCCCGATAAGATGGTAAAAAGTTCCCCTCAACCAAATTACATATGAGTGGTTACACTATAATTCTAACATAAAAATAATATTTTTGAAAGGTTTCTTAGCCTCCGTCCTACCACTCACACCCCTATACAGCCAAAAACGTGTTTTTTTAATTTCAATTTTTTTCGACAACTGAACACTATTTTATCAGACTGAAAAAAATATGATAAATAAGAACACAACTTGGACTATCAGAAAAATATTTTTCAATATTTTCTCAGGCCCAAATTCGAACACAAAAAAATATTTTCGAAAACAAATATCAAGAAATATTTTTTACTGTGTCTTAGAAGGCTGGAACAGGCTCGAAAAAAATGTCAAAGGTTCCTCTTTACACACAAATTGTTGTGTATTTTTTTCAGATTTTTCCGATTACCGGGCTGCAGTTAAAAAAATAAAAACCATTTTCCCGCCTTTAAAACACCTGGACTTTCAATATACTTTGAAACTGACTGCAACGGTTCTCTGCATTTATTTTAGTGTTTATTATACATTTGTATACATTGCTGTATCACCCAATAAAGTTTTGATTTTGGAATATACTTACGAAGTATCATTTTTAAAGCTTTCTAATCGTTTGCATAAGTAATCGTATGCTACGGAAAGACGATAGTTTTGGCAATTTATAAGAAACAATCGACACAAGACCTTGTAAGTGTGATACTGGTGGATAAAGAATTACACCCCATCCTACATCAAACAGATTTTAGAAGAAAAAATAGAAGTTTGCAGATTATGACATACAAAAAAGATTATTGCAACACACATTATAATGGTAAATAACTCGGTTCTCTGCATTTATTTGAGTGTTTATTA
Source organism: Acheta domesticus (assembly GCA_031308135.1). Lineage (NCBI taxonomy): Eukaryota > Metazoa > Arthropoda > Insecta > Orthoptera > Gryllidae > Acheta > Acheta domesticus. Next base: position 87,300,125 of record JAHLJT010008446.1, on the reverse strand, counting down.
TACATTTGTATACATTGTTGTAGCACCCAATAAAGTTTTGATTTTGGAATATACTTACGAAGTATCATTTTAAAGCTTTCTAATCCTTTGTATGAGAATATCATACGCTAAGGAAAGATAATAGTGTTTGGCAGTTTATTCAATAATAATTCCGTCATATTTGAGGGATAATTGGGGGACATGTGGAGAAATGAAGGGGAAGAGGTTAGACCCAGATTTACAAGAACTGTTTTACTTGTCTTAGAACACAGACACTGGCACGAAAATAATCTTAAAACTTCATCTC
>JAHLJT010008446.1:87245951-87299739 GCA_031308135.1 Acheta domesticus | reverse complement strand
CTCGCTTTCTAGAGAAGGTTTTTAGAGAAATTACTAGTGAAATAAATGCACGAAGCAAACAATTAAAATAATTCATTTTTTAAGTTCACATACAATTTTTAAAATTTTCAGTTCATGTAATAACAAATTAACAACAAAATAACGTTTTTCGCTTGTATCTTCAAGACCACGCGTTTTGAGAAACAATTGTTATTTAAAAAATTAAATAATGTGTCCAAAAAATGCGTACTTTAAATTTCTGAAAAATGGTGTAGACGCTAGAGAGCGTTGAAAAACTTACTTTTTGGGCTCTGGCCAAAGCCTGAGAATAGATCTTTCCAGCGATCCTATGTCGCGGCGGCGCACATTGTTTCACTGTATCATGCTTGAAAACCGCTATTGTGAACTTATAATTGGTATTGTTATAGCTATTAAAATACCTAGAATTGTTGAGTTATTACTGCAGAGGCCAAACTTTAAAAATCTCGGCTCCGCTACGCTCCGCATCGATTTTTAATTGGACGAGGCACGACACCTATTCTTACACAAAATCGCCTATCTCATCTCCAGCAGTATTCTGAAGATAGTTGTTACCATCACATTACGCGGTCCCTGTCAAGCTCAGACTACTTCTGCAACTCTCCGACAGCGATAAACTGTATAATTCCCAAGTAAACGGCAGAGATAGTGATGATTCAGATTCTCGCGCGTGATACGCAGATGCTCGTAGCAAATTTTGGAAATCTATAACTTGTATATTTTTCCACGAAGTATTTCACGCGGCGCCTTGTGATTGTACCTAAACTATCACCCTGCACCACGCACCAGCATGTGATTGACTCTTCAACGATAACCCAGCCTAGTGCGCTGGCGGGAGATCGGTAGCCAATGTTTACATAGTTTGGCACACCACGAACTCATTGTAAACAGTAAGTATAGGAAACAACACGAAAACGAAAAATTGATTTCTGCTTACGTGAAGAGAGCTCAAGAAGAGGCTGTATCACATCACCTGCACTTCTTCTAGAATTCAGTGGGAAATATAGTTATACCAGCGTACCCGTGCGAGAACTCTCGCATGTTAAAACTCTCCCTTTCCCTATCCATTTGTCTATCCTTTCAATTAAAAAGGAAAGTTGTTAATGTAACATGTTTATTTTTTAATGTATAAATGTAACTTCTAATGTACTTGCAGAATATCAAACAAAAATAACAATACAATTGATGTTGGAAACAAATTTTCAATAAAAGTTTATTCAGCATTATAGAGAGTTGTTCTCGGAACAATTCATACTTCTTTAAAAACAACTGAACAAATTATTCACTCCTCCTTGAGAGTTAACTTTTCGCTTTCCTTGATAGTCACAAACATAATAGAAAAGATGTTTACTGTTGCAAAGCAAAGCAAAGTAGTGCGTAAATACCGATGGAGAAAGTACAACCCTACTCTTTGCAATATTACTTGAATTTCCTTGATTTGTTATGAGGGATAGAGGGGGTTTTGGAGAGTTCAGGGTGCCAGCTTGCTGGGATGAGAAAATTGAAAAATTATTTGTGTATTAAAAAGTACTGGATTATTTTCAGCGTTCTTACGTACTTCAAGAAAAGCAATTCCGAGCTAAAAAATAAACTAATATTTTCACCTTTGAGTACTAAATACAATTTGTTACCACTGGAAACAATTTAGTAGGCTTTGACTTCACTTTGGTACATGGGAATGTTACTCAAACGATGTTTGCATATTGAATATCTTAATGAACCGACACCTTGAGTTTAATATCAAACGGTGTGTTATTTACAATATGAGTTTGCAGCTGGGCGTTGATGTACATACTTCCAGACATCACCAACATTTAAATCGTGCCTTTGGACTGTGAATGTTGGCAGTTGTCGAGTGACTTCGCCTATTCTTTCTATAATTTTAAATTTACTTGCTTTTTTAAATTCATTCACGTAGTATTGTAGGCCAGCGCGATTTGAATTTAGTTTTTCATTTATTTCAAGCTATTTTACTTTAGCTAATTTAAAACGTTTGTTCTTTGTGTTGTTCCATACACAAGTTTTCCCCTACTACCTCAGCGTACCCGTACGAGAACTCTCACATGTTAGACCCTATGTTAGATCCTTATCCTTATATTTTCATTTTAAGAAGGGAAGTAGTTAACGAAACGTGTTTCTTTGTTTAAAAATATATAAAGGTAACTTGCAATGTACTAACACAATATCAAATAAAAAAACAATGCAATTGATGTTTAAAATAAATTTTGAATAAATATTTATTCAGTATCATGGAGAGTTTTCTTGGAACAATTCACAGCACTTCCTTAAAGACAACATTTGTAATTATTCAATATTCTTTGACAGCTAGCTTTTAGCTTCTTGTGAGTCACAAAAATATTACAAAAGCTTTTTACTTTTGAGAAAGCTATGTGTCTGAACCCGCTGACTTTAAAATTTCATCGAATGGTAACAAAAATACTGGTACGGGTAAAACACAGTCTTCACTCTTCTCTGTGAACCCATATCCCTCCTCAATTAGGTACACAACATTTAGATGCCGGTAAAACGTTAATTGATTGGTTTCACTGCATGCAAAGAAACAACCTTCGTAGGTATCAAGCAACTATAACAGTACTGCTAGTTGTTGCTGGAGAGCAAATCTTGAATTAATGATTATACAAATAAACCTAGTCAGACTGCACAAACTACGGTGTTAACAGAAAGTGTAAATAAAGATGGTCAAATCTAAGCCTTCTAAGCGTGTCGCCACAAAAATTGCTACCAGCAGGAAGGGCTGAAATATTGAAGAGGCCTTGATAGTATTGAAGCGTGGAAATGAAAAATTAATTGAATGGATCGGGGAATGTCTCTTCTTGTAGATTATGGTATGAAAAACGTTTCTTTGAGACCTTCGGCCTCGAAATTTTACTTTTTAAGGCTCTATAACGCTTTGTTTACGAGTTCTTTGCCGATATAGATTGGCATGTGATGCGGGCTGCATTTTACATATTTCGATGCATTTTTTAAAAAAGAAATCATCCATATTTTTAAAGTCAAAGTGGAATTCGTCAATTCTCCGTGAAATTCTCTTTCTTTAGAGCCCTCATTTATAAAGATTGGCTGTCTGTGAGAGCCGGAACGCAAAGGTATACTACTGAAATAATACAGGAGACGATTATCGTTCATCTCGCGGCAGGACGATTATCGTTCATCTCGCGGCAGGAAGTATTATTCCTTCCCGAATTACATGATGACGGATAAGAGCCCAACTTTACTGCCGATTTACCCTTGAAAATAGATTTTATTACATCTTAGCGAATACTTTGTTAACAATACTTGCAACAAACGCTCATTTATTTCTATATTCAAAAATCAACTAGAATATATACCTTATACTGCGATTTTTGTAGGAAGAGCTCTGAAGATAACTCAAATCCCATCTTCGCGATGGAATATGTCACGGCATTTCGCGTCTTTTCTCGGTCTTGCCGTAGAAGTCGCATGATCGCAAGCACTGCTTCATACGGTCGCGATCGTGCGAAATCTAGCGGAACGACTGTGAATGATACGAAATGCCGTGACATATTCCATCGCGAAGATGGGATTTGAGTTATCTTGAGAGCTCTTCCTACAAAAATCGCAGTATAGGGCAGTGGTATCAAGGTCTTCTACTGGAGGCAGTGGCACGTCTCGCGGCTCCGTGCCATGCCAAGCTTCTCTGCGCCACTAGCGCCGAGCGAGGGAACTATTAGTAACACCGCCGTTTTACAATAGTGATTGCGTAGTCTTACGGCGGGGTTATGAACTGCGTGGAGAGGCGATTTCGTCGTGGCACTCGTGCCACGGACTCCCGCTCGGGGTCATCGACCTTAACAACATTGGCTTAGGGTATTATAGCAGAATTATGAAAACGTGTACAGAATTCATTTTTCCCTGTAGCACGTCACACAGTTTTTACATGTTTTTGACGTAAAATAAATTACGTTTATCTCTACCCGACTTTGTCTTCAAACAAGTGTTTTACGTTTCATATATAATTTATTACTTAATAATGAGTACATAGGTATTAGGGTGGGGGTGCTTAAAATCAAACTTAACTTACATCTATTCCTATCTCTAACATATTTACATTATGTACATTACTCTCATCCAGTGGCGTATTTCATGCCCTGGGCTACCTTAGAAATAATCTTTGATTATATAATTATATATAATCGATTATGTAGTTTTTCTAGTTCGTACTATTTTTTATTATACATCATATTGTAGCGTTACCAAATACCAACTTCATTAAATTAGCATTAATTTCTACATTTCTCTGGCAATAATCTGCGAAAGGCGCTTTCGCTGGCGCCGGGGAATTTTGGCGTGACTCCCCCCGCTCAAATTCGACACGCGCAGCTGCGCGCACCCTCCGCGTGTTTGTCTTCCGGGAAGCGTTCCTTAAAAAAAACGCACCCACCCCCTTCCAGCCCTTGGGCCGCCACTGCCGCCACCCAGTGGATGTTTATTTATTTCGCTTATTTTGGTTTGCATTGCGGGGAAAACTCACGAGCTCGTGCATGGTAGTGTAAGTCTAGGTTAATCTCTTTTTTATCATTAAATTCTTTACGTTAACCTCATTCAGATATGTTCTTTCTCGCTGAAACAACGTCCATTCGCCATCCCATTTCTTTCAGGCCACCTTTCTGCCAACTGAGCTAACTGGAAGGTAAGGCGACCCGCCTTCACTGTCATTCGCGGAGACCGCGAGTGACGTGGCAATGTACATCATGAATCACAATCATTTATTTCAATTTCTCGTTACACGAACATTTTAAAAGGCTTCTCTAATAAACGCTGTACAATTAACTCATTGGCAACAAACTTCTCGAAGTTTGCTCCGACATTTTTTACTCTCTCGCCTTTTCGAAAATATCCTACCCAATTGACAATAGATAATTTGACACTATTACACACTTAATATGTTGCAATTTTAACACTTAAAACACGCATAATAAAATCTATTATGCAGTGGCGGCTCTACCATAAGGTCACATGGTCACGTGCCCTCCAACTTGTAAAGGAAAATATTAAAAGTGGACTGAAATGCGTGTCATTTTATCGAGTAATAAATCTAGAGAATTTACGTTAAGGTTTTCACGGGCGATATCGATACTATTTCACAGCGCTGATAACGAGGTAGTTGTGGCAACAGGGCGAAGTCCGCAAGCTTCGTGTGACCAGTTCCCTCCCGTTCAGCAAAGATTTCTCTCATAGTGCGAGGAAAAAAAGGGAGGGGGTAATGCTCCCTTAAGGCCCTTCACGGTCACATGTTTTTTGTGACTGCCACTGCAAGCGCCACTTTACAGATGTACAAACAACGTTCATAGTGTCTGAGAAATGAAATGCTGATTAGCTCAGGGCCCGCGTAATCTTCATAATATGAATTCTGTGCGAGTTTTGAGCGTGAGCGTTTGTTTCAATTGAATTGTTTTCTCTTCTCATTCAGCCGAGTTAATACGCGAGAAACCAGTGAGGAATTTCAAGTGTTTTTTAGTTTACAGTGCTTAAATTTCAAAATAAATTTTTTATTAGTTATTTTCTAGCTTTTTTTGTGCCCTACCTGGCCCGAAGTTTAGGAGCCGCCACTGCTATTATGTATATGTACAATCACCACTAAACGTGTACGTCTTGCACAAAAGCTCATATCTAATGTACTCCGTTTACTGCCCACCTCACAACGTGTCAAAAAACCGCTCGGGAAATCGGCAACCTGAGCCCTCGCTAAGAGGGGGGAGTGAATCTTGCAACGAACGCACGCTGTGCGGATGCCGCTGGGTCCCAGCGGTTTCTTCCACGTTGCAGCCTCTGAAGAATACAGGTGCGCGGTCGACCGAGCGATTTAATACAGATCTCAACAGAACAAATCATACAAAATCTGGAAAAAATGTCGCTGAAAAAAGAATGTGGCCTAAAATTATTTTTAATATAATTTATCTTGACATTTTTGTTCTCGTAATTTTCTCGGGCTTCCGCCGGCAACCCACAGTGTACGTCACTACTCTCATGTCTCTCTATTTGCATGGTCATTATAAGTCTCCCAGGTCGACTAGCCACTGGTTGTCCATGCTTAATTCTAACATACCTGCAATATTTATACACGACTGCACTTATAATCAAAACTTGCATGCTTACAAACGAGTTTAAATTCATTCTGAACTAGGCATATCATAGTCGGGCCCTGTATAGATGTAGAATCAGCAACTATTTTTAGTTTTCTTAGAAACTGACGAGGAATGCCAATTTACCATTGAAGAATAGATAAAAGTGATCTCCTTCCACATCCAAAAATTAGTGCTACAGAATGGCAGACTATCCCATATTAGCTTTCTATTTCCTTGGGTCGGGGCTAGCTATTCGGAATTGCCACTTACTCCTGCCAGCTGCCATTTATCGCTGCACTAAGTACATTTTTTGACATACATTTTTTTTTGTTTCCTAATGGTAGAATGGAAATATTAATTTTAGAATATTAAAGAACGGTAGAACCTCGTCATAAATGTCCATTTTCTTTGAAAACTTTGGAGCAGTTTTTAAGAAAATTGCGTTTAAGGGCTACTAAAAATGCGAAATTTGAAGCCCTTTTTCACAGAAAATTTGAGTTTTAGAAAAACATCATTAATATAAAGTACATCAACTCTCAAACACAATAGTGTTTACAAATTGCTTCGTGTCATATTAAAGTGCAATTGGCACTATCTGTTCGAAAAGTTTGAATAAAAAATTTGGAGCCATTTATGAGAAAATGGCATTTGAGCGTTCTGAAAATGCGGAATTTTGAGCTAATTTTCATGGAAAACGGTTTGAGTTTTCTAGAAATTTTACTTGACATTATTTAAAGTACATGTACTCATAAATGTAATAAGTAAACAATCACTGCTAACGTAAACATTAACAACGTGAGGGACAAGTCAAAAAAAAGTTCATTTTTGTAATTTTTGAAAAAACGAAAGAATAGAGCAATTTGGCGTTTATGTCATCTCAGAGTGCTTTAGGCATTATCCTTACCAAAAGTTTAAAGAAAAATGTTGGAGCTGTTTTTTGAGAAAATCTGTTTGTAATTTTTTAAAATAGCACACATTACACGCAATATTTCGCGAAAACTACTAAAATTTTCAAAAAAATTTACATAACCTTAATGAAAGAAATCACTATGGAGAACAAATTTTTTTTGAAGGCTAAATCTCTAACTTTAATTTTATAGTTGTAGGAAGAGCCCGAAAAAATCCAACTTTTGCAATTTTTGAAAATTCAGAGTTAACCATGAAAATCGGACACGTCACATTAATAAGTGTATTATACTGTATTCTTACAATTCAGAGAAAAAATTTGGAGCAGTTTTTGAGAAAATTTTGAAATTTCCGGGGGGCTTCATGTAAAGTACCCCCCAAATTTTGAAGAATGTTCTACAAAATCGCGGTGCCTCGAGTGGAATCAGATCAGCAGGAGAATATTCATTTTCGAAGAAATCGTACATATGGTTTCGGCGCTACGGTTGTTCACAGACGGACGGACGTTTTGAAAAGAACCAACTTTTTCGGTATCAGGGGGACCCCAAAACGTGTATTTTCGTTGAAATCTAGAAATCTATTTTCCGCAGCATTACATAACTTTCCGTATACTACGTATATACTAAAGTAATAATAGTTGAAGCACGTGTACAGTCACTCTCATAAATATTCGGTCACGTTATATTTCTTTATAATTTTTATTTTATCACAATAGATTTGAGTTACAATGCAATAGAACACGAAACAAAATAAACCAGCACACCATGAAACCACAATAATGCACTCAATATTTATGAAATAAAATAAATAAACTTTTTATTATAATTTTACAAAAAGCAACCTTATGAGACCCTCAAAAATATTTGGTCACGTAACATAAATAACACAAAAAAATCTTCCACTTAGATATTTACAATATAAAATTAAAAGTTCAGTACTTTGTACAGCCTCCTTTACTTTTTATCACCTCCTCGAGTCGTCTGGGCATACTGCTGATGATATTCCTTCAAATAATGTGGGCTTAACTCCTACCATTCTTCTTTCAACCGGTCAGATACATTTTTTACTGAAGTTGGCGGTCTCAATCGCAATGATTCCTTCAATTTACCCCATACATTTTCAATGGGGTTAAGGTTGGGGTATTGTGATGGTGTTTCCAAAACTTTTGAGCAGTTATAAAGCAGCCATTCCCTCACGATGTGTGCCTTGTGTTTGGGATCATTATCCTGATACAGTTTGAATGAATTCCGAATCCCAAGTTTTTCGGCCGATTGATGTAAATTGTTCCTCAGAAGGGTCAAGTACTTTTCCTTCGTCATCATTTCATTAATAAAAATTCATTCTCCTATGCCAGACGACGCAACACATCCCCACACCATTGCCTTTCCTCCTCCGTGTTTGACTGTATACTGGATGTTCTTAGCTTTCAACTCTTCTCGAGGTTTGCGCCACACTAATGTTTTTCCATCAAATCCGAAAACGTTGAATTTTGATTCATCCACGAATAACACGTTTTCCCACCATGCACTGTCTTTGCTTACATAAACTTCCGCGAATGCCAGTCTCTTTTTCTTATTGATCGCACTAATGTATGGTTTCCTTCTTGATCTTCTTCCACCGTACTCGTTCCTTCGCTGTGCTCTTCTAACAGTTTCTACCCCAACCTTTTTCCCACACACATCAAGCACTGCTGCTGCAATTTTCGGAGCACTAATTTTTGGATTTTCTTTCACTTTTCGAACCACAAACCGTTCTTCTCGGTCGTTTAGTTTTTTTGGTCTCCTGTCTGCGGAATGGATTCAATTCTATCTTCATTCTTAAATCTTCGAACAATATCACCAACTGTTGTTCTGCTTATGTTTACCATCTTCGATATCTCTCTATGGGACTTACCCTTAGCGTGATGAAAAATCTCCAGTTGCCGTTCTTCGAAAGTTGTATTGTGCTTCCTTTTGGGCCCCATTACAATAACACAAATGATTACTACGAGATATTATACAGTGTAGAACTGCCGAGCTATGCTCTAGGAGGTCTAAAACGTTTCATGAACCCTCATTTGGTACTAGGAGAGTCAAGAAAGCGCGAGTTTCCCACGGTGACCGAATATTTTTGAACCTCGTCCATTTAACGGTCGAATTTATTTTTATTTTTTACACGGAACGGATAATGTAAACAGATGCAATGATGAATCCTATTTGTAGACAATGTATATTTGAATACTTTTCAGTAAGTATTAGTTCACGGTGTGCCTATGTTGTAGTGATTATCGTCGAATTTTCGAATATTACATAAGCGACCGAATATTTTTGGGAGTAACTGTATCTTATATTGTATGTTTCAAGAATTTACAGATACTCAACGCGAGCAATCACTTCCCTACTGATTCTATGAGTATAGGAGGGTTAATAATTTAATACCAATTATTTGTTCACAATAGTTGTTTTCAAAATTTGAAAAAGTGAAACTAGTGCGCCGCCGCGAGATAGGATCGCTGAGAACTATTTTCCCGCTTTGGGAAGAGGTCGAAAAAGTACACTTTTTTCAGCGCGTTCTAGCCCCGAAACAGTTTTTTCCAAAATTTGAAGTTAATGTATGCATTTTGTAGGAAATTTTATCTACTTTAATTTTTTAAATAATTGTTTCGATAAAACGCATGTTTTTAAGAATAAGCGAAAAACTAAAAACAGGGCGAAATTTGTAGTGGTTTTTATAATTTTCTCTGTGAAGCCGACCTTTTTTGAGGTGGCAATCATCAAATTCAAATTCAGCACCCTCAAAAACATAGAACCGTTAAGAAAAAACTTCCGGAATTTATTCCTGGATCGGCCGTTTTGAGCATTCATGAAAAGTTAAGGTATTGCATTTTCCCAATTATCTATATATAATAAACAGATAAACAAGAAGAAAAAAAACTTCACTTCAGGACGCGCGCGCACACACGGTTGCGATCATGCGATATCTAGTGGCATGACTGAGAAAGACACGAATTACTGTGACATATTCCATCGTGAAGACGGGCCTTGAGAGGCAGGATTTGTCTTAGGATTGAAACTTTTAAAAATTTCATAAACATCACAAGGATTTTCAATTTTTCTTCAATTCACACATTCTCAAAATTTCTTCACAGAGTTTTAACAGGGTTGAAACACAAAACCACTTTATTCTTACTTAGATAAAAACAATTCAAAAAAGCATTTTGACAAGGTAGAGTTTTTCCACTTTTCAACACTGGTTATTTTTCCTTAGAATACTCATTTACTACTGTATTGCGACTCATTTAAAGAAGAGAAAAAGAGATCAAGATGACAAAAGGTAATCCCAACCCCTAATACCCTTTATTCCTCCAAGGAACCTTCTCAACAATGCAGAGGAAATAAATTATTGGGTAAACTAAACAAAATGTACAAGTACACACACAATGACTACAGTGAAGATACAAATAGCATGATTGATTTTTCAAAATCAGAATTAGAAGTGTTATACAAGTATCCAAATTACCTACTACATTTTGATCTGATTAGTTCACAGGCCATAAGATGTTGGCACCCATTGTGATAATTTACACATACATCACTTTCATCTACATATTAATGTGTGAAAAGAAAACTTTGTACGTTTTTTAAGCACATTGCGCACATGGTGTGTAAGATTGGCATAGTTAAAGTTTGTACGGAGAAAGAGTGCAGAAAACTAATACTTATATATAAAGTGTAACACATCTATTGAATTCTATAAAATAATATATTGTGCAGATTCAACTCGCAGTAACACAATTGCACATAACATGGTAACGATGCAGTTCAGTTTCAAAAACATTTTCATGCACCCAAACTTTGTTTTCTAGCCCTAATCGACAAAATGAGACTTTTTAAATGTTTTATTTCAAGCTTAGCATTTAAGAGAAAAATATTTCACTTCATACTTGCACTTGTGTATGCAAAAAAATTATTAATAAAATACATATATTATATATGTGTGTATATATATATATATATATTATATAATACATATATAATATACAATTATTAATAAAATTCATAATATTCGCTTATGAACAATATTTGCTTTTACGAAAGTTAGTAATGATATTTTTTCACTTATCAAAACATTACGAAAAAAAAAGGGTACTGGAGACAAATTCAACTTCTGCTGGTGGATGAGGTCATGAAATGAGTTGTATTGGGAGTGTATGAAAGAAGAAGAAGAAGAAGAAGGAGAAGAAGGAGAAGGAGGAGGAGGAGGAGAAGATTCCCTTGGAAAAGATCCAAAGGGGAACACGTTACTACCTTACAACAGACATGGTAATTCTGCAGTATTCAGTCCCAGTGCTAATTTCTTAAAGAAGTGGTTTCTTTTGAAATTAATATCCTTAGGCAACCTTGATTGTGTTAAATTCACAAAACAATCCCCAACAACTTTACATAATTATCAACATTTACACATCTTTTTACTTTTTCTTTAAAGAGGTTTGAAAATTAAAAAAACAAAAATTGTTACTAAGCACAGAGGAAACAACGAATATTATTAATAACAGGACTGCTTCAAACACCAGTCTACCCAACTATGCTAAAATATTTTTAGATTGAAAATTCTATACAAATTTCTTGAGCAGAAAAGGGTTTTGAGAACATAACTAAACATTCTACTTACCAAATTAACATGAACAGGCATCAGGTCTTGCGCCTTTCTGCTCTCCAGTTAACTTAATTTGATCTGGGAACTCATTGTACAATTCCACTTCACTTTCCTGAGCCAATGCATTTTTTGCTATAGTCTGGAATGCCTGTTCCACATTGATTGCTTCCTTTGCAGAAGTTTCAAAATAAGGTATGTTGTTCTTGCTCTGGCACCACTGGCTGGCTCGCTTAGCAGACACCTTTCAAAAAATATTGAATTAAGTGTAATGAAAACATGATTCCAAACAAAACCTAAGCGTATGCACAATATCATGTATATACATTATCCAATAAAATAATTTTATCTTCTCCAATTGCCTTTATATGCCATTTACTTACATGTTCAGAATAGATTAAATTACTCATATCCAATGCAATAAACTCTACTGCCAAAGTCAATATCATACCATTAAACGTACTATTAAGTACTTGGGTAAGTACTATAATTAAATAATTTTTATACTGAATCAATTTACGTACTTCTGTAATTATGCAGGTGCTAATTTGTTAACTGAATTTTCAATATTACAGAGCTACTGACGATGAGAAAAACACTCCCGAAACACATATATAGCTAAATTTTCTACACATTAAAAAAGTTTTGCCTATTATTGTGGTCGATACCTCTTTATCCTTGGAATTATATCAGTGTATTACTAATAAGTAGAGTCCAGATTTGTATACAAATGTATGTTTTTTTTCGCTAATTTAATTCTAGCAAACAATTCTAACACTTTAATTCTTAGAATAGTAATTCTTATTATCTGGAAAATGATTGCTTATCTTTACAAATCTTCCCATTTGGAGCATTCTGAACGAATGTTATTTTGTACATTTAACAGTTGTAGCATATTTCTGCACATGCAGCATAATTTTTTAGAAACAAGGGGGGAAAAAAGGTAATAATTTATTAAAAATCAAACTTTTTGAAACAGGTGAATCACGATTTATAGATATCGTGGATCACGGAACAGCTCACCAATCACCATAAAGTGAATATCCTTTTAGCCTCAAAATTGTTGCCAATGGATGTAGATTTAGTGTTTAAATAGTGTAGATGTAGTTTTAGAGTATTTCACTTGTAGCATGTGTACGACCAAAGGTAAGATTGAATCCTTGTGTATTTTATACTGCATATTTTAAAGATTGATTGTGCACATTACATAGCATATTTTAGGCATTTTTACTGCATAGAAATCCAGGCTCTATTAATAACCATTATTGTACCGTTAAACGCCAGACAGTCAGAAATTGTCTGAGGCATATGATGCCATGCTAAGGGCTGGCTCTCTCAATAAGACTAAACATTCTTGAGATTTTCCCAATGAACATGTAGAGCAACAATGCAAGTTTTATAGCACAAAAACCCATAATTAGTGTTTTCAAATAAAATTATGGTAATACAAATATTAAAATACTATCTTAAATCCAGAGCTTCTAGATAAAAAGATTTGTTTGTTGAAATATTTTCCAATTTATAAGAAAATACTAAGAATTAAAGTGTTAAAATTGTTTGCTAGAATTAAAACGTATGAATACACATTTTTTCTTTCGTTGCTTGTAAGTATCATTTTCTGCTTTCCTCTTTTCCAATATTAGAAATTATATTTTATTCAAAAGAATCCTTACATAGGTTTTTATTCTCTTTTAGAGCTGAAAAGCTCCTTCATACCAAAGATAGAAAATATAAAATATGCTGCACCAACCGATTCACTTCACTACATACAACATGTAACTTGTTCAGCATCACTGACAGATTTGTTCTGGATTGACCGTTCTTATGAATACACTACTTTTCTGGTGCTTATAAAATAATTTCATATGTAACATATCTAATATTTAAAGAGAAAGCTCTCTAAAATCTTTAGTTTCAACTATTTACTTCTTTAAACATGGTTTTCAATTCTATAATTTGGATCACTATCATCAGTCTCTATCCAAGTTTTTAAAAATTTTGTTTCTTATACTTCAAAATTTTTCAGTTTTGCAACTTTATATTTGCAATACACCAGTTTTAGATTTTTGTTTCAATAATGTCAACAGAAACATACGAAAAAGTTAATGGGGGATTAATGGGGGGGGGGGGCTTAATTAAGTCAGGCCTAGCTTTGAAGAACTATCTACATTGCTTCATGAGGTTTTTGGCTGTCACAATGTATCAAACATACTGTAGGAAACTTAATACTCATCAGTTTCGACAATAGTAAATGGCCCATTTTTAAATGTTATTTTTTGCATTTTTTATCGATTTCAACTAAGAAGTCATATTTTACCTTTTTGTCATTTTTAATGCCTTTTTCGCCAATTTCATCAATTTTTAAATCATTTTAATGGTACTTGCTTCAAACAACATTTACGAGATGCAACAAACTTTAGAGTAGCCTATTCGATTTCTTAGTTCATGTATTGAATTGTCAGCCATTGTGAGTACTATGTAATCTAAGGTTACTGTGAAGCCTATTAGTGCCATTGTCAAATCGGCTGCTTTCACGATAAATAAAGGCAGAGACTTCCTGGTAAAGAACAGTCTAAACCAACAGTTGGCAAGCTGAGTTCATTTGAACACAAGGAATAAGCTTTATTTACATCGGTAACATACACAACAACTTGAGTAGTTCATCTGAAGTGGTTTTGATTTTAAGGCATTTTAAAAACATTTTATGGGCATTTTATTGATCATTATTGACAATGTTTTAGGTCATCAAAATCTGCCCCCTACTTATCAGTCTCTAAATTCCCAACACATTTCTACACATCGCAGCAGCTCCATCAAATAACTGTGCTATGAATCCAATCATAGACCTTTCAACTACTTCAGACTACTACTATGTGTATACTTCTAATACATACTACAATTCATATGTACTTCAGACTACCAGTATGTTTCATCAAACATAATTGCTGCAACACAAACACAGGTGATTTCTGAATTTGTATTAATATTGTCATGGGCAACAGTTTAAATTAAGGCATTATATACCAGAAAATAGCCTTTAAATCCAGTATTCATTTTAAAATTATTAGTAAAACAGGATCACAATAAGCCAGTTTTTCAGTGATTCTGCATACAACCATATATTATTTGAATTGAGGGACTCATCATTATCTCCAAAGGAAACTTCTGTTTTCCAAGAAAAAATACACTATTGGTTAATCTTTTTTAAGCCAACCTCTCTTTCTTTTACTTTCTCATTCCATATAGAATCACATTATTCACTGTTCATTTAAATTATAGACAATACTTAGAGATGGCAATATTTATAACATGGAAAACAAACTTCAAATGATTAATACTTCGTGTTTATCACAGGTTGGGCTAATCTTCAAATTATTGTAACCAGAACCTTTCTTTGGAGTGATTTCAGATGAAACCACAACATGGCCAACAGTATAATTTATTTAAATCATTCAAACCACTTAACTATCAACATGCTTTTCATAATGCCCAGATTAAAGCACATGTTGAGTACACAACTTCTTTCCCTTGTGTTGGAATTTTAGTTTGTAGAATGAATGTCCTTATGCCATTTTGTTTCAACAAAGTTTCTTCTCACACACGAGTTTTAAAAAAGATTTTTCCGAAAAGTGTAACTAACTTCCATTTTTTGCTATTGAAATAACCTCAGGACACACAAGTTCATTTTAAGACAAAAGCCTGGAGTGCATTGCGGTTATGACAGCTGATCCTCAAAATCTACAGAGTGCAGTTCTCTCTAACGGATAGAGTATTAATTACCAAGAGCATGTACTGCCAACTACCCCCCCCCCCATTACAAGTTGGAAGTACTCCTTGGTTGCTTTACTAATACTTTTAGTGTATTGTCCGCTTCAGTCACAAAGAAAGCATTAATATTAAACAGGCTGTTGTATATACAGTTTCTGGATATTGATAATTAAACTGAAAAGCTAAAAATAGATTGTGTAAAGATTATTAATGCAAAAAATACATTAATTATATACAAAATATAATTTGGACTTTCCAACTAGTCCACAGAATATGCCACTGGTCAAAATGTTTAAAAAAGCAATTGGAAAAGATAAAAATGTTGCATTAGAAGTAGCTAAAAGACTATGTTCATTAGTAGTTATACATTCCTCAATAAACAACACGTTCGTAATTTTGTCATTTAGCCACTAGTAAGAAAAATAGTGGATTTTTTAATATTTCATAATTGTGGATATTGAAAAGAAAATACTAACTGCCCTATTTTCCAAGTCAACTTTATTTCCTAAAACAACAAACGGAAAGTTCTCTGGATCCCTAGGTGATGCCTGGATCAAAAATTCATCCCGCCAACTATCCAAGGATTTGAAAGTTGTGGGAGCCGAAACATCAAATACAAGGACACAGCAATCAGCACCTCTGTAAAAGGCTACACCCAAAGACTGAAACCTTTCTTGACCAGCAGTATCCCAGATCTGCAACAAAAAATTTAATCAGTTTTCACACAATGTTTTCAGAAATCCATAATTTAGCAAAAAGGTTTTGAAAACTCTTACATTTAACAATTCATTACACAACTTTGTTATTGACAATAAAAAATACTGTACAGGAAAGTTATTTACAGTTGTTTTTTTCCACGAGTGGATTTTGTGTAAAAAGAGTTCCTTTCTCATTAACTTTCTTGTCATACATATATATAATCGTACATTAAATAGAAAGTGACTGACAACACGTTGATTAGATCATGTTATCAGCATAAATTACTCCAAAAATTAGATATCGTAATAAGAGAAAACAACCCAATTGAATCTTTCAATAATTTAAAGCAAGAACTAGTATTCTTAATAATAATTTTTGAAGTGAATTAGGATTATAGAAACCCACAGCAAATATTCATTTAGCAACTTCCTAACATCATTCACTGAACCAACACTAACTTCCTTGGTACCAACCAAGACTTCATCTTCATACAAAAATAGCAATGCCATTCAAGCAACAAAGGTTATTGTGATGCGAGATAGCTTTTACATAACCAGACAAATTTGGAAATTAAGACTTTAAATCCTAATTTTCCTGAAGTTTTTATTTTTTTATTTATTAGTCTCCTCTATGTTACTGAATCAAGTAAATTGTTGGGTACTATTTTTATTAAGGAAAGCATATACAAAATCAATACCTAGCCATATTTCAACGTTACATAAAACAGTCAAGTATGCATCTCACAAGAAACAATCCAACTCTTATAGTTTGATACAGTTCATAGAAATTGCTAGAAACATCACAATCATTACTATAAATATATATTCACAATTATTATTATAAATTTGGGGATATAAGCTAACAGAAACAATGATTCTGTTTGAAAAATTAAGTCTAATACAACAAAATGTTTCTACTAAATATTACAATCAAAGGTTATCTGTATATTTCCAAGTTTCAAAATATAAGAACTCCCAAGAAGGGTTCTTATTTCGTTGATATAAATCTCACTAATTTTTCAAATTAGTATTAAGGGTACAGATAGTGGTCTTGAATTTTCTCCTTAGTGTGATTGTATGGCATGGTCATGATGTAAAAGGATTTTGAGGCTAGTATTCACATGCAGTGTAGCAAACGACTTGAGTTGTTTTTGCACACAATGGCATGTCATAAGCAGCTGATAATTTGTTTGGTTCTAAACACATTCCAGGCACTATGTGATAACTGGAGTCACAAAATAAATATAGAAGTTCGAAAAAATGGGTCAAAATTCTTGTTAGAATATGGGAAGGTCATAGAGATCCAAATAGTCTTATCAAATAACCTTATTCCATTCTCATGATTATGTATATAAAAGTAGAAGCCGAGCCTAAGACAAAAAGAGGAAGATAAACTTTAAATTTGCAAAAAACATTTCAGCAGTAAACACACTATTGTTATAAGAAATAAGTTAAGAGCACGTACTAAAAGTTCTCACTATCAGCAATTTGTAAAATCTTAAACAATCAATACTGTGAAATTTTACTAACCCAATCATTATCTAGGTATTATCAATTAACCATTTAGAATTGTCCAAGAGTTAAATTAAGTAACTGAAAAATATATAAAGGGGATAATACTTAACAGTAAATATTATCCCTTTCATGTATTCTTTAGGGATTTTTCAACAGAACCTACGAGTAATTTCTATTAAAAAGAATGTAAATAAATATTTTCAATATTAAATTATTCAAAATTTTCAGAATTTAGGCATAAAAACTAAATACTATTTGAGCTTGACACCATCAAAAATATCCAAATAAGTCCAATCCACTGCACGGAGATACAAGGAACTAGCCTGAAATTGATTTCATGAAATCCAAGAAAAAAGCAGCAACTGGCACACTTAATCTTTTAAACAATGTGCACTTTTTTTTTATGTGTATATACATATATACATATTCATTTTTTCTCTCAGCAAACAAAAGAATGGTCACAGTAACTAGAAGACAAAAATATCCTCAATGGGCGCTGTGACTAATAAGTTCACTGGTTCCCACTTACCCTCAATCCCTGATATTCTGGCAGTTTTCTATCGAAAGTTAAAAGATACGGAAATAAAAATGCATGAATTAGTAAAAACAACAATTGAAAAGTTGCTCATACAAGCGAAAAGAGCGATTTCCTGAAGGAGGACAAAGGAACCATCTGATAACCCACTATATTGTGATCTCCAACAACCTGTTGCCAAATCATGTGACACCAATGACACTGTTGAGACACTCCTGCAGGACTACAATGTGCAGTCAATAGGAAATTCTGTTCATAGTAATGTCACAACACTAACTTTCTTCAATCCATAACCAAGACAGGTGGCACAGAACAGATGTGAAATGTCAATCAATAACAGCTTAATTTCTTTCACAATGGATTTCATACTTAATTTCGCAAAATTTGTTGGTTCATTTATTTGTTTATGAATTGTAATTATTACAGTTATCTACATCACAACCTAAATATTATACAATATGAAAAGCAAACCTGAGGAACATTTTTACATCAAATGGAACTAATTTAAAAAGCCCCCATGAGTTATACCTTCAAATTTAGAACTTCACCATGTAAGGACAACAATTACAATCACTATTACACAGTGTATCTACTTATCTTTGTATTTGTTAGTAGGATAATGGAACAACACACCTGTACTATAAGTCTGATACCCCAATATATTCAAAATAACATTTTAATATCTTAAGGAAAGTGAGGAAAAAAAATTAACCTACTGCTTTTCTCTGAAAAATTTGATTCTTGGTTTTGAAGAGTCTGACATGGGCACCACATATTAAATATTTTTATTGCATCTTCTGAAATAACTCAAGTATGAATGTAAATTGAGCATTCACATTTGACTCGCAAATTCTTCTAATATTGTTCCAACATCCCTCAAATTGGGATGCTAATTGTTTAGTTACAAATATAGATTCAAAAATCCGTTTCATTAGTTGTTTTGTTTTAACACTATTTTCATTGAAGAGGCTCTCATGCTAAAAAGATCTCACCTGCATGGTAACTATCCTATCATCAACAAGGACTTCTTTGGTCAAGAAATCCGCTCCGATGGTTGCTTTATATTGATTTGAAAATTTCTTATTAACATACTGGTTCATTAATGAAGTTTTCCCCACACCAGAATCACCCAAAATGATGACTTTCAGAAGAACCTTCTTACGAGAAGCCATGATCTTTCACAAATGCCTGAAACACACATAATTACACATTATTCTTAAAGGGATATTAGAACTAAAATATCATTCACCAGACATTGCAAAAAAACAACAACAAAAAACAATGAACATTGCAACATTAATAAACTACACGGATGATTCTTATTAAACTCTCTGAAGTTAAGTGTACTCATCCACCCTCAGGTCACTTTAAAATTTTCATTCAAGAATCAGAAATTGTTACTTTTTAAAGAAATGGAATTAATTAAAATAAGAATAGGATTCACATTACATGACAATGATACTGCAGTGAAAATTACTTTTGCGTTCAATGCATGGATCAAATCATTTCAACTTTTGATCCGACTTTCCTAGCATAAATGTCAAACCTATTCTTATTCTAACAATGATATTATTGAAAAATTATTGCTATTCACCATCAACAAATTATTTAATTTAACTGACAAAGCACTCAAGTCTTCCCCCGGTCTCAATAAATATCAATCCACTGGGAAGTTTCTTCACATTTGCTTAAAACTAAAGAAGGAAAAAAATAGGGAAGAAGAAATGACCTCCATGACAACCTTAGGACATAGATGCAGGCCATTTTTCTTCATAAACTACTAGCACCACAATATTTTTTTTTTTTACAATAACTGAAAAGAAAGATATTTCCAAAATATAAAAATGTCAAGTCACCTTAATACAATAGTAACTATGGACCAAACTTCTTTTCCACAGTGGCTAAAATATCTTTTTAATTATTATCTCGGAATTGTTAAACAGGAAAGCCACTGATATTTCAGTACACGTTTGCACTGTCAATAATTAAATTTACTGGAATGTTCTGTTATTACGCATGACATCGAATAAAAAGTACTACCTTAACGAACAAGAACATAAAAACTTGTTTACGCGGCACTTTAAACAATAGAACAAACAATAATATTAAAAACACTATTTGTTCCACTACCGTTACCCACAGAGAAATGAATTCTGCACGAATTCCCTCCAACAAGTGTACTACACTAGAACCCACCAGCTGTCAAAGGTAACGCGAAAACAAATACAGAGGCATACAAGATGACACCCGTCTGTGAAATACGACAAATCAACATTGACAATTTAAGCAACCAAACCCAATAACATCGCCCAAGATCGAGATTATCAACTAATTAAACACTGAATATACACACTAGCACACAAAGGATGCTTGAACTATGGTCAGAAAACGCACGAGGACAACGCAAACAATGACGTTTCGCAATAGAATGATGAATACGGCAGATGAAACTGTTTCAAAAAAGCATAGCATGCATCCAGGGAGATTAAGGGAAAAACATCCTTAGCACTTTTATAAAACTCAAGAATTGGTCAAATAACTTGACGTAATTCACTTATGAATACCGTTTCAAACTGCTTCTGTCGTTCGTCTTCAAAAACACTAGTATAACCCTTCTTAAATTAATACCTAAATCGCTTTAGGAATCTTAGTTCTTTCTCACCGCCTCAAGCTCCAATTTCGCGTTAAAGCTGGGCATGTACGAGTGAAATAACCCAACAATATATATTACCTTTTTATAAAATACGGGAGCTCGTCCTCACCTCCCCAAATGGAAAATGGCGTACTCTCCGTGAATCACGAGTTCTGTACGTCATCGATGAACTTCGCCCGGAAATGGCAAACGGGTCACATGTTCTCGGGATGGTCTTGATCACAATACTATGAATTATTCTTTAATCACAAATAATAGTTCAAAATAATATTATTTACTTAAATGTCAATATAATTTAAGTACCATATTTCTTTCCATAACAAATTCAGAGTTCGATAGCTTATAATCAATTTACTTGCAGGGGTTACCTGGATACAATCATCTACACGTTCACTGCATTGTTTGTACGATATTAAAATAATGCATTGTTTTCAGGAATTGCAAATCATACCAAAACATCGATATGATACAATACGTTGGAAAGTGCAATTAACCTGCTTATTGTGGAATTGTAGTTAGGTGGTTAGGGGACAGAACCTTCTGGGAACGACTCTCTAAATTGGACTATTATTCTGTTGTATGGATACAATTTCATAGCCAATTGCTAAATTACCATACATGTATTATCCACTTGTCGACTTACTGTAGTGACATGTCTAAGGTTAAAAAAGTAGCTTCTTTCAACTACACAATTACAAGAAATGGCTGGCCTGGAACTAAATTGGTCTACAAAACATTTTTGACTTAAATCCAGATTATGGTAAATTTTATCTAAACAAGTGAGCACCTATACATTCTAAAGTGGTCTATGTGCCATTTGTCGTTACAGGTGACTCCATAATACAAGTACCACTTTAGTATTGGCAGAGGGTTTTAATGTGAATCAATTCTTAAGTGGTCTAAAAGTCACATCGTGATTTGTACCATAGGCCACTTTAGTGCCAGGCTAGCCAAATGATCTCCTACATACTAATGCATTTATGAACCGACATACGTTGGAATTACTAGTTGGGTTGAGTATAATGTGCAGGTGACGTCAGGTAGTTCAAGTTCACATACTAAAACTGCAAAATAAAGGCCATCAGTAGCAGTGATTTCCACGGCCAAACCCTGTGTAGGTAAACAAGTTCACCATCAGAAGGGTATAATTGGGTATAATGGAAGATAGAACTACGAAATTTATGTCTTTCGAGGAAACAAATTTAAATTCCTAGTGTAACTTTTAACAAAAAAAAAAAAAAAGTTATTCGTGTTGTTTGTAAAATCCGTGGAAAATGTACAAATAGAAAGCAAAAAACAAAAAAAGTTTTGGTATTGAGCACAGCCGCACAAAGCAGCAACATCCGCAATTTCTTACCAATAGAAACACATATTGAACCGATTTTGCCAATTCTCTGAACAAAGTTATTAGCAAAGTACGTTTAGAACAATTATGACGAAGAAACGGCGGGAAAACGAATGCTGGAAAAATGTGCTTCATCAAGTACATACTGAACGGAGCAATTTGATACAAAAATTCTATTCAAGTGCTTTCCAACACTACCCATTGTTTTGGCAAACATGCGAGGGAGATTCGAAAAAAAAATATTTTTGCTAATAAAACACTCGATGTACTAGATATTTGAAATACAAACAAAACACGATTTTATTAGAGTTGTGCATAACATATATCGACCAATAATTAAATAACCCCTCACCGCTTGAATAGGCCTTCAATAATTATTATTTCGGCCTCTGTAAAAATTTCATGATCATTTTACAGCAACGGTGTCTCTTTAGTACTTCCATTTCATACTATAAGTGGTTCTGCTTGGGCAAGAGAAGATTCACTAAAAGCTCTTACAAATATTTAGCTTTTTGAAATATCCTGAAGTTTCAATATAAAAATGTCTCTATTCTTAGCACACCATGCAACTTCTCTGTATCATGATCAATGATATAAAAGAAAGAAAGAAAGAAGGGGGATGGGAGGTCGACCTTATATGAAGGAAAATTACTCCTTTTGGAGAGGAAAAACCATAAAACACTTGTTTTGCTGCATTCTTGTACCAAGAATATTTATCTTATATCTGCCAGGTACTAATAGAGAATCTTGAATTCACAGCAGCAAATCAAGAATGCAATAACAGCCTTTAAGGAAGGATTACTAGAGACCTGGCATTCATATACATGCTTTGACCACTTCATTTTATTTCTAAAAGTAATAAAGAATTTACAGATGTGTATGTGAATTGAAATAAGCAATCAATGCCTTCACTTGTAAATGGGATAAATAAAACGCCCAGGCAAGCAAACCATACATCTACGAAACATTTTATTTTTCTTGGAAGTAATTCAGTAACAACATTCCCATATTGCATAGATAAAAAGCCAAGTTATATCTGTTTATAAGAAATGAGATTTGTATTGCACCTATGTTGGATATAGAACATCAACAGCCAGCAAAAATATATCACTACACACTTTATAACATGCAAATTAAAGGATTCAATAAATAATATGTATTAGGAAGAATGAACAGGAAAAAAAAGGTATAATTAAAAAAAGTGTTTCAAACACAGAATATGCTGGCTGAATTGAGAAGACTGAAGGATGAATATTATACTTACTCTATAAATTGATATTTAAAAATATATTCAGTCAAATATGATATGCACCTTAGTTTCAATCTGCATAAAACACATTCCAATAAAATATGTATTTCTAAGCTATAAAACTTTCATGTCCATGGCTCAACTGTTTAACATACAAGACTGCTTCTGACGCATTAGGCAAATTAAACACATTTCTACACCAAAAATTTAAAGGTATATTCTTATAAATACTCTACGTCTAATCTTGAAAATGATTACCATTTAATTGTGATCAGTATTTTTCATAACTTTGCATATGACATACAGGACGGAGTATTTGACATTTGCATTGTTAATTAAAAGAAGTAACAGGGAGTTCCAGAGTTTGTTTGCGAAATATTACATATCACTAAAAATCAGAATATTGAATGCTGAGATTCTATGTTGCATAATCCAACATGTACTATTCCTTCTCTCCAAAAATATTTATCCCTTAATCTGGTCCCTAATTTGTAAATACGAGATCTAGACTACGTTCAACAAAAACAAAGTAACATCCAACATAATAAAATAAGATCAGTTTTATTTAAACAACAAATGTACCTACTCATTTACACCTTATAAATGTTTGAATAAATTGTTAGCGTTTAGAATATTTTAGGGTTGAAATACCAAAATATCTCATAATAAATACATAACACAGCAAATAAACATGTGACTCAATGCTCACTCCAAAGAGAATAAATTAAAAAAGAATATGAATTTGAAAATACTTTAATATAATTCATAAAAATCTGCAGAAGGAAATATATTAAATTACAGTGTGATATAGCAGTGAATTTTTAAACACCTGATTATTTGTTTGTTGGCATAAGTTGAAAGCTTCACACCTTCACTGGATATGGCAATGCAACTTCTCTAGCACTCTGCATAAAAAAACTTATTCAATACGCAATCACATTTGATCAGTAAGTAATACATCTACAATTTTCTAAATATGGCAAACTACATATATGGCAGAATATAAGCGAGATATGACAGCTAGCAACTCTAGTTTTATTGACTGAAGTGTAAATGTAACAAACTAAGTTTCAATTCAAAACGTGAAGCAATAAAATTAAAGATGTAAGATGAGAACATTTATAGGCATACTGGTAGTTACAGAAGCAAATGCAAAATAAGAAAATATTAAATAAATTTACTATGAATGCAAGGGAGCACTCTTACGATTGTCAATGCAATACAAAGGGCAGTGTTTTGCAAGAGTTGGAACATTCTCAAAGAATATAACTTGAAATAAATTTTTAAAAAAATAATCTTATTGCCATTTAAATAGTGTCTCTTTGGTTGAACATACTACAAAAATTACTTACCTACAATTTAAAATTGAATTTACTTCCTTCACAATCAGAAACTGTATATGAAGGAAACATGATTGCATTTGGTAGGAAACTCAAATTCAGAATACACTGCCATCCAAACTTTTGTAATTCTAATTCTGCATCTCAGATTTCTAATACATAAAGCTTCCCTTTTCCAGAAGCAATTATACCATAACCAATGACAGCAAATTTATATAGAGTAATCAAGTCAATGTTGTCTGTTTTGAAACTAAGGGTGTATTGTTACCAGAAATGTCATTGATATAAAGTAAGTTTCAAAGAAAAAAAAATTCCATGCATATGCATAAGTCAAATAGATTTTTCCTACAATATCCTCAATCATTAAATACCGGACATGCTTGTTCTCTATAAATTCTGTCTTCAGGTCTTTTCTCTCTGAGATACAAATATTTTTTGCATTGCCACACCACTAGTGTTGCAGGTGGAGCAATTTGAAGCCTACCTGTTGGATTTTACAGCTGTCAGCACCAAATGAGGATACTTGTACTCAATCTTCAAATTTACATTTTATAGCTGAAGAGACAAGACTATCAGATAATCAAATACAAAATACAATGGACCAAAAAGGCCATAATACAAGCAAAGTAACATTACAGTCAATGTTTGTTGCACAGCACAAGAATATTTCTATTTCATCATGCCTCATGTCTACAATTAGAAAATGGGCCCTTGTACATTACAACTGCATAGTTCATGTTTTTATTATTGCTTAAAGTGGTTCAATGATATGCTAGTAATTTTCTATGTCAACAATTCATGATGAACTTGTGCTTTGCCAAATCCAAACGAGGCATATTTAACAATAAAAATTAACATTATAAATCACACATAATACCACAGTCATAACAACTCACCCCAATACATCTTGACTTTCATTGTTTTTGTTTCTATGTAATTTACATTGCACATTACAAAGCTTTTAATATGCAGTAAGAACATTATATTAAATGATGTTCCAAGGTAATTATGACACATCTACATGATAGATGATTAAATTTATTCTACTTTTCATCTGAGAAAGAATAAAATTTATAGGCCATATCCAAATTCCTTTGTATCAACTGAATATCAATACAGTGCTTCATTAAAATTCCTATAAATGTTAATTTAAAAGTATGGGAAGAGAAATCTGTCAACATTAAAATAGGTATATTGATAAACATTAGTCAGGAAGAGGTAAGGTTCAAGATAATTTTAGACTTAAAAGAGAGAAAGAGAGAGAGAAAAAAAAGTTAACTCAGGGAAATTTAATTTGCTCATCAAAGTCACAGTTTTTAAAAGTCATTAAAATGAATCACGCATGCACACACCATACACACTCTTATTTATATTTATGAAATCTTATTGCAACTACAGGTCTTGTTTCTGGTAAGGCACCGCATTTTGACAGTTTGAGAAAATACCTAATTTGGGATGATTATTCTACAGCACTGCACTATACAAGAGCACACAGTATTGCTGATATCATAGCTAATGGGGCTGAAACCTGCTGAAATTAATTGCACAAAGCCATAAAGGAGGAAAACATTCAGCTCTTCTGCTGAGCATTCAGACTCTTCCAGCAGTTAAATTTAATAGCTGTTGCGGCAGAGCTTAAACCTTAGAAGTAATTCGGAAACTGCCTTAAAATGTACCAACAGTAACTGCCTTCAGTGCAATTTCCTTTTGTACAATCACTGACGCTAAAATTTTTCATTTTGAAAGAAAAAAAAATAACAAAACACACCCACACACAATTGTTTATTAATTGCCTTACTGGTAGTATTACTTGTGAAGGAAGATTTGTATAAGAATAGAACTTCTGTAGATATATAAAAATTTCTGAAATACAGAATTTAATTCATGTGGCAAATGGTGAGAAGTTATCTTCCAGATTCTATGCCGAGCAATATATGTCTGTTCTTGAAGGAATGCACACTACACATCCAGATAGAAATTGAAGATGTTCATTAACATCTGATGTGTTCAGCACCATTCATTTTCCAAAAAGTAGCAGTGGTGGTGATGGTGATGGTGATTTTAGGTATAAACTAGCAAGAAATCTGTAAAGGCCTCTCTTCTTCCACCGAGAGTTACAGAATGATGCATTTAGTTATGACAGCACTTTTACACACACTTCAAGAAGAGAAATTAACTTTGGATGTACATTTTGTGCCAATTTTCTTCTTTCAGTACTGCTTGTCCGTCCACACTATTACAACCCATATTATTAGCATAGATTGAATACCTGAGTATCTGCATAGTGTAGTACTAATTTTTTTAATTACAAAATTATAGATGCAACATAGTCATTGCAATATAAACACAAATTTTATGTATTAAAGGTAAACAAACCATTATTTGAATGACACAGCATTCGGACTTGTAAATTAACAAAAAATAATTTGTAACTCGCCTGACAGAAGAAGAGATTATGTGACCTGAGATTTATGAATCATTTGACAAAATGATATAAGGGCATATATATATCTCTTTAACAACATCCTTCTTTTTCAGGTATTGCAATAGAAGGAATAACATCTTTATTATTTTCCACATAAAATTCAACAGTTCAATGATACTAGGAATTATTCTACACTATAACATATGTACACATAAAATATGTGATACTCTTCTACATACCTCCTGAGATTAAGGCTTGCAAATTTAAGTATCAAAGAGATGTTATAATCTACTGGTACACCCAACTGTAAGAATCTGAACAGCAGATTGCTTGTACCATTACATCAAAACATTTCTTTGTCCTATAGTTTATTCATTGCCATTTGGAACGGTGACAGCCCTTACAAAAGTGATTATTTATTAATTGTACATAAATGAATGTTTATTAGTACAAAGAAGACCCGTAATAATAGTACGCTATTCTGCTATCCTATTTAATAAACTCCTGGGCCCCTCTACCAGTGTTGCAAAGGTCTGTCATCAACCCCCAATTAACACAGAATAAAATATAGAATAATATTTATCACAAAGGAGCACTAGAAATTGAAAGTCCCACATGACATGCCACTGCATATTTACAATTGTTTAAAGGTATATTCAATATTGTCACCGACTCATCAAAAGATCAACATTAATCCATGAACAAAAATACACTGCACTGAAGTCTGCTGTTTGATGCCTTTGTAAAATTTTACAGCTAATGTATGACAAAACAAGCATGACACAAAGAGTATTCTTCAAATGTATATTTAATACACTTCCATTCCCAAACAGATACATAATTTAAGTAGCATTTAAAATAAATTTAATACTGTCCTAATGATCACACCTTGCAATTATGTCACACTATGGTATGATTGCCACTCAAACATAATAGAAAAAAGCAGTGAATGTTTCAGAAAACATCACTGAAATCTCTATGTTGAAAAAACTTGAGGTTATACTTAACACACAAATATTTAGAATTGCTCATGTGACACATTACAAGGTGTAATCTAATGAAAATAAATAAAACTAAAATTCTTTTGAGAATAAATAATAAAAAGGTTATCAATTAATTCACACTACCAGGAAAAGAGCAAATACAAAAGACACAAAGCACAATACTACAAAGAATTGTGAAGATATTTATCACAGTCTTAAAAAAATTCGTAAAGTAATTTTTGCTTGTGTGGTAATTATCAGGCTTAAGATTCATCATCTACCATCCAAAAATGATTTAATATTTACATTTAAGTCACAAACAGAAATAAATTTTATTATGGAAGTCTGTGATGAATTCAATAAAAATGAATCTGCAGGTAATCAATTAAAGAGGGGAAGAGAGAGATGGGATTTCAATTCACTAATAAAAAACCTTGTCAAAGAAAGCCAAAGAATACATTTTTCTAGAAACACTGTATTAGTTAGTGTAGAATTGGAAATACCAAAAATAATAAAACAAAACCAAGCAAAAAATTCATACAATTTAAAAAGATGCAAGTGAAATGATTATTTCTGGATACATGTGTCAACTGGGAACAAGTAAAGGAAAAAACATTCAGTACACACAAATGAAAGTAGCAAAACAAAATTAAATGCATTTGTAAAATGTTGAAATCATACAAAATAATGAACCCAAAATAGAGACCCAGAAGAATTCCATAATATTATTGAACGCAATTCAAACTTTCTACTGAAAATATATGATAAACACATTGAACATATTGCCCTTTACTGACATGTATTACGAAATTACGAACTAGGAAATAAAACATTTTCATTTAGAATATTAAATTAAAAGTATATTTGGCCCAATCATACTTTTCTATGCAGCATCAAATACTGATAAGAAATAATTAGGATTACTATGACATCATATTGTGTTCAGCAATACGCAACATTTTTACTGACATCTTTTCTTAACTCGCTGCTGAAACTTATTTCCAATCTACATCATCGCATGTATTAAAATATCACATAAAACTAATTTAAATTCTTTGGACTACCTCTGTTATATCTATTCAAATGTTCTATTGTACTGCAGTATGCCAAAAATGGTGTGCTTTGAAGAATGACAATTTTACACAGCCTTACTGTCCATTGTAAACCATCTTTAGAACTTTCCTTGCACACAAATCATTCAAATAAGAAATAATGTAAAATTGCTTTAATCAGTTTAGACGTTGCCCTAAATTTCAGCACCGCAGAGTACTTTCAAAAATGAATTATGCTTTATATTTTAATGAGAGTCAATTTAAAATGTGTCAAGATCACAAGCAATAAGTAAATATACATTAGAAAAATATAATAAATATACACCAAATTTGATGTTCAGAAATGAATGTCACATTATACTAACGAATAAGATATTTAAAGAAAACTGACTAGGATTAATACAAAATATTACTAATGTTGTACTGTCTTGAAATTTATATAAAATATTTTAAATTTTACTTTAATAGGATTCAAGGTGCTCTCAAAGTCACCCCTATTTAATACTTCAATTCCAAAAATCAGCTGAATGAGAATATGGATTCTGATTTTTTCAGAGAAATGAAGGGTTGCTTTCCATTTTGATGGAAAGTCATAATACCGGCCACTTTATCCACAGTATAGTTTGCAAAGTAAACAAACATACTAATGCACACGTAGCAGCAACACACACACACACATGCATACATACACATACACACAATCAGGCTACTTCAAGAAGGTTAAGAGGCCACACCAAGTTACACTTAGGCCCTGTGATACTGAAGAAAATGTTAAAACACTATAGCAGAAATTACTTTATTCATTGAAACATTTTCTGTGTGCAAAATAGTAACATTGGCTCTAGATATGTTTAATCTCAAACCACATATTTAGATTATATAAATATAAGGTATAACAATTAAGGAGGAAGATTATTCGTAGAATACGATAAAAAGTTTTCTATGCCCTTTTAATAGAATTCAGACAATTTTCATAGATCCGCATTAATTGACCTAAGAAAAAGGGATTGTTATCACACAATCACCTTACAAAAAGTGATTGTTAACTAAAGTATACAGGTACCTCTTACTAATCAGCAACATCAAATGTTGTCAATGATAACTAGTGTCATTTCATACTCATGTGTAAATGGATCAGTCAGTCCTATAAATTCATAATAAACAAATTAAAAAGTAGTGCTTTTAAGAAAAGTGTAGTAATGTAGCTTTTTCACCTCTAAATTCTTTACAGGAATTTAACACAATATTACACACAATACTATCAGCATAAACATAAGGGTTCAAGGGAAAAGGGGAAAAAAAGAACAAATTCATAATTAAATTTAAAAACATGTCTACAATGCTTCTGGAAATTTCTTTCACTTCAAAAGCAAACACATAAAAGTATAAACAAATCATTGAATGTAAGCAGTACAGTTTGCAGAAATGCTTGTTTTGTCATTTGTAATAAGAAACATACAAAAAGAAAATTCATTTGTACCCAAAAAAATCTTTCAACATTTATAATTCTGTCAATAAAAACATTTTTCAAAGCATGTTAACAGAATACTACACTTATTTTAATTTCAAAACAAACAAAATTAGAAATAAATTAATAAACTAATAGAATGAAAATGTTACAATGAAAATATTTTCAGACCAAAGCTATTTAAAACCACACACAATACTACTATAAAGTGTTTATAACTTGGTGCTTTATTATGACACTTCAATACACCTGCTCTTTTACCTATTAGAGGAGTGAAGTGGAGAGGTGTCTCCACAGAGGCTCTGGTGTTGATTGGTTCACCTGTCTAAATTTTACAGCTGAAATACAAACTAATTGTACATATCAAACCCTCTCCCTGCATCCATAGCAAACATGCAAAAGGACAGCAAATAAAAAAGTATAAAAAATTCACTCTTTTACACTATTTGTGAAAGTAAAATTAAAACACACCGAAGTTAACTATGTATATCCCACATGAGAGCACCAGTCTGTTAATGGAATGCTTGTATCATTGTGTTCAGAATAAAAAATTACATATATTACTTACATATTGCTGCCATTTTGCATTTAAATATTTCTATTTACAAGAAAAGCACTAAAGTAATTTTATATTGTATATAAATCAACTTTCCTTGAGGCACACGCCATTGTACACCAAGATTCGTACAAAATTATACATGGTATCCAGTGTGGACATATTTACAAGAACTAGTACTGTTGTGAAATACCCTAAACTATAATTTTTTGAATACTAGTAATTTTCTTAATTAAAATAACATGTACTAGTATTAACCAAGGCATTCATCTGATCAAGTGCAGAGTGCACAATTTCAGTGCTAAAAATAACACAAATTGTTACAAACCTAGCAATTGTCATCTCTTTCATCCTTTGATCTAGGAGCACTTGTGTTCATTTTTGCAATGATACTGCTTACTAAATCAAAGGAATTTGTTTTAGTTGGTGATGGTATCTTAGATGATTCAGCCTTCCCTGTTTGTTCCTTTTTCACATACACCCAGTGCTTGGGTTTATCTTCTTTTCTATGAACAGGATTACTGATTTTGCTGACCTCTGTTGTGTCTCTTTTTGATATGTGAACACTAATGGGCTTCTGTTGAACATCATTCACACAGTTCTCTCGTTTGACAACAGCCGAGCAATGATCACCATCTTCGTTGCTAGCACTAACTGTGGGCAATGTAGACCTGGGCTCCTGTTTAACAGAAGAAATGTATGTCTTTTCATCAGAAGTTCCATGTTCTTTTTTCTTTACAACTAAAGTAACAGGCTTCTTTTCCACCTGACTAGAGCTGGTTTCCTTTTTCACATATTTGTCATGTTTTTTGTCATGTCTTTGATCTTTCTTTTGTTTGTCACAAATATCATCACTATCTCTCTGTTTACTATCTTTTGATTCAACATCAGGAAGTGGTGATCTTGCTTTTTCTTCTTTAGACACTTTAACATCATCCTTTGATTCATACGTTTCATCTTCCACTTTTATTTTCTTTGTTTCTCCCTTCACACTTGTGTGACAATCTAATTTCTTATCTTTCTTCGAATCCTCCCTTTCTATTGGTCTTGTATCATTAATTTCACTGTGTCCACTGCTATTGCTCTTTTTCCTTGTTTCACTTTCTTTATCTCTTCTTCTTGATTCTTCATGTTTTCTTGTATCTGAACTTTCTTTAGATACCACAGATTTGATATCTTTGCTGTCACCAGTCTTGAATCTCTTTGAATCTCGATCAACATCATCTCCTTCCCTTTCCGAGGCTTTTCCACTTTGCTACGAGAACTCTCTTTATGATCTCGTTTCATCTTTCCATCTTCGTCTTTGATGTATGTTTTCTCTTCAGTTCTTTTCTTCTCCTTTTCTTTCTCCTTACGGTGCCTTTCACTCCTAGATTCGTCCCTAATATCCTTCTTAGGGGTCTCGCATGAAGCTTTTTCTAAATTTTTCTTTCTTTGTAATGGTGTTGAGCTGTTACAACTCTTGAATGTTTAATGTCTTGAATATTAAGACAATCAGGGTAATACTGCCTCAATCGTACATGCCAAGCTGTCAACAACAAAATATATTATTATCACATATGACATGAAAGTTTGGTAAAAGTTACAAGAAAATTGCCAAGAGATTTTATTGTAAAATTCACAATACTTTTTATATAATTATAACCATAATGCTATCATTGTGCAGTTCCTTGTAGGACAAATACAACCTTCATAAAATAACTATTTATACATCAGCTTCATATAAAGAATGCAAATAATGGTATTTGTAGTTAATTGCTTATCAAAGCGAAAAATAATATGCCAGAAGAGTAGGATACAAACAAATAAATAAATACAATTAAGAACTCAAAAGCATGAACTCCATATTTTGGCAATGGAGCAAACAAATTTTGCACAAATGTTTAGGTCCAGGAAATGGTTATGGCAGTATGTAAAATTTTCAATAATTAAATATTAACAAAATGTGAAACCTCCCATCCAATTCAAAGGAATTTTACACAAACTTAACATGTTCTTTGGTAGATAGCGCTAGCGTCTGCTGCTTCGCTCCTCACCCTACTCCAAATTCTGTTCTCTCTCATAGAGCCACCCCATTGCAATTCTGGCGCGATGAACAAGTAGAATAGGGCAGCGTTGCCAAACGATCAAATGTATATCCCAGTACAAACATTACAAAATCCTGGTACTTTCCCTAAAATTCCAGGTACCCATGACAATTTATTTAAATTCTGACATTGTTCACATTATAACACTATTATATTTTAAAAGCGCTCAGGAAGTTCGTTTAACTTAACATAGATTCATTTAAATCGATAAACTAAATGGAAGATTATTCTATGTGGAATTGTCCTATCCTTTTCTACTACAGCACGAGCTACAAAATGCCATTCGTGATCGTTATTTGTAGGGCCCGGATAATTATGTAATTACATATTTCCGTAAGTTAACTCTATCAAGTCAAAACCGCGATATATTTACGTTTCATGTCGATTAGTGCCTAAAACCGATGACTTTTTAGAACATATATTTACATATTTTATCCGAAAGTACATATATTTACATATTTTACACAAAAGTACATATTTTTAAATGTTTCTTAATATATTAGTTTTTCTGCATTCTTTTTGTATAATTCTGCATTTATCCTACATGTTTTTGATAATGAATAACCAAGACAAACAATTCAGCATTGTCAAACAATTTTTCTAAAGCTTCCCTTCTTGCGTAAAAATTTTGATATTGCAGGACGCAGAATCCTACAAAACGACAAGGCGTTGTTGCACTCCAAAGTTTTCGGTGTGTAGATTTCAACGCGAGTAAAGCAGAGAACAAAATACTACTCAGAAAAAAAAATTGTGTATGAAAATGGTACGTCTAGTAAGCGATAACTTGCGCCCACAAGGTACTTTTCAGAGGTATCCCTTGACCTTATTACTCTTCGCCAAAAACTACACGCACCAACGCAGCTCAGAAAGCGCCAGTTTTCTTTCGCCGTTTGTTGCAACCGGGGCCTAAACCCTTGTTTGTAAAGTATCTTTGTGAGGTGAAAATCTTAACGAAAATCATTATGTGTCACTGCAGCTTTTGGATAAGAAAAAGCACAGAAAAAGTTCACGGCGATTGGCTTGAACATAGTGGTAACGCAGTCTGGGAATTTACCAAAGGCGAAGTTTGGTTTATCTTTTCAGAGAAGTCTAGCAATAGTGTCTTGGGTAAAACCATTGTTAAACAAAGCGGAATTTGTGCTAAGAGTCAATTGATTAAATATCAACCAGCATTGCTTTTATTCCCTAATCCGTGAATAGCATTGAACAGTGACATGTTGGGACAAAGTTTAAATATACACCAGTAACTTCATGCGATGTGGAACACGCAGTCAGTACAAGGCCCTCAAACAGATAACAGGAAAAATTTCATCCCTATAGAGTATTTGAGTAAACTCCTCGTGTGCATGCTTGCGGATGAGCCGTTCCGTTTCTCATGGGTAGACCACTTTCCGTGTACCAATCAAGACAAACGAGGTGTCATTCGACGCGTCTCGGCCTCCCGATGGAGAACTGATAATTTGTTGCCAGATGTGGCCAAAAACATTCTAAGAAATTTCCATAAACGTGTTTTTTCGTGTTTGGTGCTGTGATCTTGGTAAGTATGACGGGAACTAAATCAACGCCACCTAACTAGATGTAGGTGGCGTTGATTAAACTCCAGTTGGTACTGGAGTTTAATCAAAGCCAGAAGACGAAGAAGACAAAGAAGATAAAGACGACGAAGAGAAATATAGAGACGAGGACGACGAAGAAGAAGACGACGACGAAGGAGAAGAAGGAAGAGGAGACGAAGAAGGAGGAGGAGGAGGAGACGAAGAAGACAAAGAAGATAAAGACGACGAAGACGAAGAAAAAAAACCAACAAAAACAACCGAAGGTAGTTTAAAGCGTCGGCGACGGGAGCTACTTTCTAAGTATTTGAATCAAATATTTGTTTCTCCTTGTTACGGAGATCATTGTAAATAACAGAATTGTGAGTAGTATTATGTTTAAATTTTGTTATTTACGAGTATATTAAGTCTACAGATCATTCAAGCAAAAGTATTTTATTAAAACGAATTGATATAATAATTAAAGTGTTACATATTTCTTACTTTTTAGTACATATT
Source organism: Acheta domesticus (assembly GCA_031308135.1). NCBI lineage: Eukaryota > Metazoa > Arthropoda > Insecta > Orthoptera > Gryllidae > Acheta > Acheta domesticus. The sequence continues at coordinate 87,264,351 of JAHLJT010008446.1, read as the reverse complement.
TCTATAGATTATAATACATATATATTTACATATTTTCCTAATTTTTAGTACATAATTATCCGGGCCCTAGTTATTTGTAATATTGGTGGTAGTTTTAAATTATTGAATACAAAAATATTACACGAATCTTAAATCGTATATCAATCGTACACGTAAAATCCTAGTATTTAAGTGTACCAGGATGTTTTCATCCTGGTGTATCGTATCTTTGTTAAAATCCTGGTAAACGTACCACGATCCTAGTACGTCTGGCAACATTGGAATATGGCCGAGCAGGGAATGGAATCGGGTGGGGCAGCGCAGGCGGGCCCGCGAAGTCGTGGAATGCAAATAAAATTACTTACGTTTTACTTCATAGATATAATTCGTTCCTATTCCTGTCTAATAAATATATTGAGAAATAATTACCCGAGTGGTAACGGGGGTTACTTCCCGCTAGTACACGTTACGGGTAAAGTCTGAAATAACAGTAATTACGGAAGTAGGTGCATAATTCACATATTAGGCAGACGGTTTGGATAAAAAGGTACGAAGAATCCGGCTAATGTTGATGTTAGCCACGGGGAGTAGGGAAAGTAAGGTGAGATCGAGTGCGTGGCGTATTGTGTGTACGCACTATATTTTTGCTTATAAATGGAATTTGGCTGGGAAATTATACGTTATGAATTAGAATGAAGGTTGCTTCACGTAATTCGAGAAAGCCGAATGCCAATCTCGATGCAAACTAAAAAACGAATAGCGAAGCGTCAATTGAGATATAAAGTTAAGTTAGGTTCGTGTCAATCGACATTTACGAGCGACACTGTGGAACTAATAACTACACGCCTAGGGCCGAATTCATATTCGATGCTTAAGGAATAAGAAGTTCCTCAAAATGAGAGGCCACTTAAGGAAGCTTGTATTTCAAAGACGCCTCTTACGGGAGCAGAAATGAGTGTTGCTTAAGGTATCGGAAATGTTGCAAGATTGCATTTCCGTCAGCTGAACCAGTGTTTAACTGTGATTTCCTTTTGGTTCTGGTCGTTTCGTTAATCGTTGACAGTAATCTGGACTGTAACCGTATATTTTTGTTGTGACTTTTGTGTTTTGTTCAGTGAGGTCTGTATACAGTTGAGATCACTGGTTTTGTTACCGAATTTACATTAAGCGCAGTTTTACGAAGTTTATATAGTGATTTATTGAAGAATTTTAATGTGGTTTCAGAATCTCTCGATCTGACGGAAACTGTATAAAATTCTTGATATTTCATGCCAACGTTTCTGAAACTTCAGAATAATTCGGCACACTGTAGCTTGACTCGCTCTATAAAGATTTGCGCACACAATCTAGAAAAAAAAAGTAATTTAATTCATATACATTTATCATATCTGCTAGCGACTTCGCTTATACGAATGAGTAGTCACTCATTTGAAAATAAGCACTGTTTATGAATCGGGAATCTCTTATTTAAGGAACGCCATATTATATATATATTCAAATGAGTAACTACTCATTCGTATAAGCGAAGTCGCTAGCAGCCTTAAGTATTCCTCATTCGCCAGAGGGTTAACCAGCTTTGGTTAAGTGAAGTCTTGGAACACATGAGTTTGCGCGACATGGCAAACGACGATTTCATGGAGTTTAAACACGCAAAATATTGTCCGCGTAAGGAAGAGGTATATCAGACACGCTGATAATCCGTTCGAAATTCACAACGAAGATCAATTTAGAAGACGGTCTCGTTTTCATAAAAGCACTGTTGTAAATAAGCTTATTCCTCTCATCGACGAAAGAAATGTTACAAAGAGAAGCTTACCAATCCCTCTTATGAAGATGTTAATTGCATTAAGATTTTACGCGACATCATCATTTCAGGTTCGTTCTATGAGATTGCACAAGATACTTGATTTCTTTATATCTTCCAGATAATTGCAGATATGATAAATGTATATGAATAAAATTACTTTTTTCTAGATTGTGTGCGCAAATCTTTATAGAGCGAATTATATATAATTGACGATTAGTACATGGACTAACCATCCCAGCCACCCACGAAGCCGCGGCATCATTTAAACGCACCGTATACTGCGATTTTTCTAACTTTGCCCCTCAAGACCATTCAAATCCCATCATCGCGATGGAATATGTCACGGTATTTCGCATTTTCTCAGTCGTTCCGCTAGATTTCGCATGATGGCGATCGTATCAAACAGTGCTTGCGATCATGCGACTTCTACCGGCAAGACCTAGAAAGACGCGAAATGCCGTGACATATTCCATCGCGAAGATGGTATTTGAGTGGCCTTCAGGGGCAAAGTTAGAGAAATCGCAGTATAAAGAAGAGCGCGCCGCTGTGGTCAATTAGCAGAACGCAATCTGTTAACAGGTGACCACAACTCTGAGCGAGACTTGCCGAACATGATAAGCGCGACGGGTCAGTCCTAAAGGGGTATGACGCGCTTCCTCTCATCCTTGGAAAGGACCGTCCTTTAAATACGTCGCACGGATAACCGGACCTTCTTCTTGGTGTAGTCGCCGGCGCAGTAAGTTGGTAATTGCGAATGTTAAGCAGTGAGTTAGAACGCCACATTGAAAGACAGTTAAAGTAATTTGGACAGCGACGCGAAGGAGGATTAGTGTGAAATCTGCCATTTGTATTTGCGCACTGAAGTCGTAAAAGTTATGAGTTAACGAAAATAGTTGTAGAGTTTGAACTATATTTGCCAGGCGAAATAGTTACAGATTTTGGGAAAATCCAAGTGACATGCTGAAATGCAGTAAGCACTTTAGAATCAGTATTAGAATCGTGAAACAAATCTGGGCTGAGAGCGGTGCCAAAAACAATTAAACGCCATTAGTTATTCGATACGCGCGAGGACTGTTATTGTGCGTCAGCGTTCAACGTGTGGATACGAGAAAAGAGAGAAGACGAGGCCTGCGAACAAGCAATCTCTGGGTGTCGTAAGAAGACGCAAGAAGGAAGAGAAGTCGTGGAGTGGAATTTGGTCTGGATTCGGTCGACGCTGAGAACGAGAAGCGGTGCCCTGGTGAAGTCTACAAGGGTAACGCGGGAAAAGGTCACGAGCCGGCGTCGCGAGATACGTCGATGTCCCGGCGAGGCAGGTGCAAGAGCGCGCTACCACAAGGTAAAGATAGTCGTACTGGAAGAGATTTGGGCATGATTGAATGAGACTAAAATGAACAGAATGATTAAAGAAACAAGTGGATGCCTTGTAAATGTTACTATACTTGATTCTAATTTGATTTCGAAGAACAAAAAATTTAAATTATATAAAGTTGTAAAACGTAAATTTTTGTAGTGTTATTGCTTTTGAAACGTTTATGTGTGAAGCCGAGTTTTAACTTTTAACAATTTCTGTAAAGTATGTGTGTAAATTGTGGTCTGGATTTCCAGACTGAAGTGTATGAAAATTTTACTTAACAATAGCAAACATTTGCACGGTTTAAAGAGGTCCCGACCTTGCACGGTACAAGAAAATTTTCAAAGGGGTAAAATCTTATTAATCCAATTATTTGCAAAGAAAGATTTTGAATTATTTAAAAAAAGTAGCTACTAGTAATAGTCGCTAAGCCAGACCTTTGAGGGAAATTCATGGCTTGAGCTGAGACAAATTAAGAGTTGTTTTGAGTGTCATTATTATTTGATTGTGTGTGTGTGTGTATTCAATTGATGTGTGTATTCAGAATATATACACCAAGCCTATTTGATTTACGTGCCTTGGGTTTTCTTTCTCACCCCGAAAGATCCCGCCACTCTGAGATCGATAAAAGCTCGCAACGAGCATTCAGCTGCGTCGCCTCATTAGGTACCTAGTTATAATTACGTGGGGGGGTGGCGTCAGTCGTCAGTATATATATATATATATATATATACACATACATACATACACCAACGCCGAAGCCTCCCACGCAATCGCAGCGACGAATAAGAGCATTCCAGGACGCGAGCGCGGCAACGGTCAGTGTAAGACAAAGTCATCTAGTATCCGTAGGCCACAACACAGACGCTAGACTTTCATGCAGTAAACAACGCGAAGGTTGAGCCCGAAAGGGCGATGATGTGGTGCCACCCCTCCGCGGAAAGTTGGCGCAATAAATGCGACGACCGAATGACCGTTTTGCTTCTTGATCCAGACGGCTATGACGGAGCTTTCTCTTCGAGTTGGCGTAGGTCAGTGTGGCGACAGAATAAGAACATTTTGTGATTAGAATCTTCGTGAAATTAGGCCATGAGATTCGAGAAAGTTGAAAATGTAAAGAGGGTTTAGTAATTCAAGTTAGAAATTTAGGAGTATTACGAACAGTGAGCAGTAATTGAAAGCGAGAGTATACCGGAGAGATTGCAACAACCGAATATAGGACTACAACTGAACGAACGCGAAAGTTTTATGTAAATGGAACAGAGTGAAAGCAATGCGTATGGGAACTAACGCTGAAAGAGCATAAGTGCCGAAAGTAATGTTAAATGCGAGAATTTGGTGGGAGGCACGGCGGCATAGTCCGCGGGAACCTGGAAGAAACACGAAGAGAAGTAGGCGCCGAGTGAAGGACGAAGACTGGACTGGATTTGGCGGAGAGCGGAGAACACGGTTTTAGGCGAAGTTGTTGGACGCCGGGAACGGGACTTTCGGAGCGGCGGCGCAGCCGAGGAGCGCAACTCCCAAGGTCGAGCGCGCGGCAGCGCCAGCTACGCGGCGACGAGGTCAGGCGAATAGCAAAGATTAAGAGAATATTTCAGTAACGGTAACTTCGGAGGGAGAACAGAAACGAGCGATTGGCGACTTATTTAAGTAGTCGTACACGAAGTCTTAACATTTGAGTAACGGAACAATAATTGAAAACGCCTTGTAAGCTTTTGTATTTTGTTTCATTTTTTTAAAGTTTCATTTCATGGTGTGAAACTCATACGAAAGTATGGGGAGCTTTGTAGTGTAAATTTAAAGGTAAAAGTCATTGTAGGGTATGCTGTATTATTTCATGTATGTTAAACAGCTACTGAACGAACTGAACATTCAGAATTATTTCTTTGTAAAATCTGACATTTTAAAATTAGATTCTGAAAAATGTAGAAACAAAGTCCATGAGCAGACGCCTGTAAAGCTAGCCGTGCACGGAGTTGAACTAAAGATTACTGAAGGGTTGTACGTTTATTCAAATCGAATTATTTCAGAAAACCGAGAAAGTCTCACTAAGGAAGTGGTATTTTGATTTTCTGTTTATCTGATTATGATTTCTATGTGTGTAGTGAAGGTTGCTTTACATGTGTATAATTTATCTTAGAATATACGCACTATTTTGCCAGATGTGTTTTGGTTATCTTTTCTCACCCCTAAAGATCCTGCGACCCCGGATAAACCCAAAGTTCATTACGAGCATTCGGTTTATATGCACCTGTGCGGCTCGTAGGAGAAGCGGGGTGACATATATATATATATATATATATATATATATATATATATATATATATATATGCTTATTAAAAGAATGCTATTCCTCGTCATTGCAACTTCGCACAAACCTACCCTAGGCATCTCGTGTTTGGTAATGGCAACTTCATCCTGTAAAAGTAGGTTGTATGCTTCGAAAGTGTTACTACTGACTGTATCCACCCATTTTGGATGTGAACATTAAGCGGTTAATTCGGAAATTCGCCGTACCATCTATAACAATTTCCTGCGTCCTCGCGAGTGTAAAGATTTATGAACTAGAGGATTCAAACTTGGGATTGCTAGCACAGTATTACGTTTCTTTCAGTTAAGGATAAGCTGCCTGTAAGATGACGTTCTCACATGCAATAGAAAATTAAAAACAAGTCTGGGTCGCTACAGGTTAAATTAAAGCTATTGGCGATATCTAGCGAAGCAATTTTGTAGTTTTTGCGGTGCGCAATTCGGGAACTGGAGAGAGTTTGGGGTTAAGGGGTAGTTAGGGGTTTGGGAATTTTGCAGAATACAGCAACACTAGGCAGTTTTCTCTAAATTAATTTAGTTTGGCGGCTCTCTTGAGTTTGTCGGCAGCTCGGGACGAAAGCAATAAGTGTTTTTAAGGTTCATTTATAAGTGATTTAAGAGAGACTAGAATAGAATCCATATTTTATTCTTCATCTCCAGATCAAATCACTTTTGTTAACGTGACTGTTTCTCAGAGCAATTTAGAATAACTAATATATGAAATGAAAGAAAATTTTCGCACTAAATTTTGTTTTTAAGAAATACATACTATGCTTTATTCGTTATTGTGAGTCTAAATTCGACACGTCATTTTTAACGCATTATCCCTAGTACATATACAAAACACACATGTACATATATTACAGGAAAATAAAAAATGCATGATTACGGAAAATAAATATAAACCTATATATATATTGTAACAGCACATGTGGGTGATCGCGGCCGCGGAGTCACCCCGAACGGAGACAGTGCAAAGCTCACAGTGGGGGAGATGAAGAATTCCGTCACATTTTCAAAGCGACTTGACACGCGTGGCACGGCTCGCCCTGGGCGGGTGGCCGGGGCCGAAAAGGGATTTTGGCGATAGTAGGCAGTCGAAGGATTGGACTGTGACATTAACGTCTTGTCAATGGAAAACGTGTCAATGAGGGGGATCGCGCTACGCTAACAGCGGGGAAGGGAGAAGGCTTGTTGTTTGTTCCGGACGCGTCGAAGACCTCGCATTCTGGGTGGCAAGGCTTGCGCGGTACGTGACCGTGGGACGGTCAAGGAAGAGCTATAACGAAGTCATATATTCAATGGGAGACAGTCCAAAGTTAGACAAACTAGTGCGAGCGGGGAAGGAAATCTTTAGAACTAAAAAATGTGTAGAAAACAGAACAGCGGAAGGGCCTTGTGAGCTCAATAGCCTCTCGACTTTCTTTGTCAGACGAAGGGACAACCCGTACCCAAACATTCTTGAAGCATGGGCGGTTTATGGCCTCATCACTGACTAATCAGTGAGTCGACACGCGCCGGAACCCTGGCGATAGGGGACTGTCTTCGGGCGCTCCGAGGAGAGATTGGACGCCGGGGGTCACGTGGGTGCCCTTGAATGTTTGGGTGCGGACAGACCGCGAGACTTTAAATAAGCGGAACGCGAGAACTTGACTTGTCTTTGATTATGAGGTTTTTTAACATTCAGATACTACGATTCTACATTCAGATACAAAGATTGTAATATGCGGAGTGATAGAAGGAACTTGACTTGCCGTGGGCTCTGGGATTCTTCAGGTAGAACTTGACTTATCTTGAGGACGTATTCTCACGCTATTGCGATGAGCATTAGCTGCATTCTGGGCATTGACTGGTCGTTGATGTGCCGCGGTTGAAACGGCACTCCGCCTACGTTCCGGCAAATTTGGACATCGGTCGCTGCCAGAGTCGCCCACAGGAAGCCGACGCTGGACCTCGCTGGTATGCCCGTGCATGGTCGGGCTAAACTGTGCGACATCGATAAGGACGACATCGCCTCAGCATCAGCGCAATAATGTGTCATGCATGCGTCCTGTTGGGCCGTCAGAATTTCAAGTATAAAAAGCAACGACCCATCTCCGAGAGCAGCGGGGCAGCTGCAAATCGGAGGTAAGAGGTGGTAGTCGCCGGTAAGCACACGGCAATATATTATAAGAGCTAACCTCCGACACCGTTGGACCGATCTCCATGAAAGTTGGCACTTCTACGTGGTTTTTTTTCACCCAGAAGGTTTATGTGCTGTTAATTCTGTTGTAACTCCGCTACATGTCGCTGTGAAACAAAAAAAATATTCACGTCAAATGCAACTCGCAGTACACTCGGCAGCATTTTGAATCGATATCGTTAAATAACTCCTAAACGAGGCGTTTTAGCGCCTTAAAAATCGAACTTTTGAGACCAAAGGTCTCACAGAAACGTTTCTCACACAATAATCTACAGAATTGGCTCTTCTCAAACATTCTCTTACATTTTTGCTGGTCCGGCGTTTCCCGATATTACTTCACCTGTTCAGAGACGTGCAGAATCTGCAAGTGTGAATGAGAGGGACAGCAAAAGAGACAGACAGGGACAGGGTGAGGGAAGGAGGGAGAGACAGTGATATGGGAGGGGAAAGGGGAACGTCTGCCGGGTTTTCCTAGTATATACTAAATCAAGGTAAGTATTATATATCATTACTTCAGAAAAACACTGACACTATTATTGAAAATAAACATTAAAAAAATACTAGGCGTATTCGCGTGAAAACGCACGTAATAAAAGCACTTTAAAAATTAAAGGGTAATGATGAATAGAGACCGGAAAAACAAACGTCAAAATGCGTACATAAATATGTAATAAAAACAATGAAAATATGTAATAAGTATGTAAAATCGGATGTATTATGTAATATTAAAAGACACTAATTTTAAAACAATTCACTCAATACAAAATAACATTTATCAAACATTTTTTAAAATACAAACGTTTTAAAAATAATTCGGAGCACAAATTTATGCACATACAACTTTCCCGTCAGTAATAAAAGCTTCATCTATTGCTATCCAGGACCGTAATCGAAGTGTTAGACGTCGGCGATCGCCAACGTTTCTCGGAAATTAAGGTTAAATATTACGAAACCCGGCGTTAGTGCTACTTTTCACACCTAAACATGAAAAGGATACCAGTCTCCATTGAGATAACTCAAGCAGGCGCGCCAGAGTAAGAACATCCGATCGTGACTTAACGAAAATTTTTGTAGTCTCGATGGAAGATTTCGTAATGCTTTTTAACACTACTCTATTTTGTTATCAAATATTTTCTGCATATTAAACAAAATTGCATCACCTCCGCGCTCACTACACAAAAAAGCAAGAACTCATTCGGACTGAAACTTGTTATAAGTATTCTTGCGTCCCGCCATGATCGCCTTCTGTGTATCCCTGGGAAATCGGAGAGCGGCCTTCCCTTCGGGCACTGTACGCCCTAGCAGAGCGCAAGCGCGCATCGAGCTCATGCTCCGTTTGACAGCCCTGATATAGGCTCAAGAAGGTGTATAATGATAAAATTAAACGATATGGAGACCTGCGAGCTGAGCCTCTGGACCAACACTAACGAGCCGTGGAACACTTTCCTGTTGTAGTGTGGGCCTTTGGCGAGTGGTAGGAGGGCACCGGTACTACCCTAAAAAAGTTCACCTCTGGCGACAAGCTGAAGAAATTACGAGAACGTATTATCGCCGAGGCAATTTCACGTAGTGCTCCGTGTTACAACGATCATGTCGGCAGAGAGGACCCGATACCCTACAAAACAGGGCCCGCGCCCCAAATAGATCTGGCACGCGGCGTCCGGTTCTCTCACTCTGGCGCCGTGAACAAGTGCACCCCAAGGTGCATCGCCGACCACACAGCCGCCACCCACAGTTCCTGCGATGGAACAATAGTGCGTGTGGCCCTCCAAGTGATGGTAGTGCTGCGTGGAAAACCAGCTACGTGTGCGTGTGTGACAGTGACCTCAAGAGTCGACGCAAGTCGAGCTGGCGGACTTTAAAGACCAGACTATTAGTAGGATTAGAGCCTAGCTCAAAATTAATTTAAAATTAATACCTGTGTTACTGTTTATTTCGTTCATTCTAAGATACAGATGTGAACAGATAGAATTAAAATAAAAACGCATGATACATCAATTTACAAATTAAACATTCGTTTACATACAAACATTACTGTCCACGACTGAAGAAAGACGGCAGGATTTCACAAAATGTCTGAAGCCTCTTCTACTTTTCCTTTTATTAGATTTCTTTCTCTTTTCTTCTTAATCTTTTGAGATATTTTCTTCCTCTTCTTAAGTACTTATTACCGTGCCGTCTCCATGCCCTATTGTTGTCTGGGCACACTGCAACTGAGCGAAATTTCACAGCGGCCCACGATCATTCATTTGGTACCTAGAGAGAGAGAGACCTTACTCCGTCAACGCTCTTTCGGGTAGCGTCGGCCACACTACAATACGTGGAAGTCGTCGTAGCACCGCTTGTCAAGCTGAGTGAGAGAGATGAGCTGTCACATGCCTCTGAAGAACAGTCGAAGATATTTTCCGTACGTACCACTGGGCTAAAATACAGCAAGAATCAGGATTCCCATCCGCAACTAAAAGGCTAAGGACAGAACGTGCGGCTACTTTATCAATACATATTGGACGTTTCTGCAATTTTTTCTTGCGTTTGTGTCCCCCCACGAACCGCCACTGCGATTACATCAATAACATATCTAACAACTTGAGTTGTTTTGGCAACAATTTTTACGTCATTTTTTGCCTTTAGGGCATTTTAAAAACATTTCAAGAATATTTTATTGATCATTTTTGGCGATGCTTTAGGTCATCACGATCCGTCTGCTAGTTATTATATTTCCCCATCCTAGGGATACTATATAAAAGCCCGACAGAGTCGAGTGTGATAGGCAAATTAAGATAGTTTTTTTATTCAAAAAGTTTTGGTCGATTGTCTTATTTACACACTATGTAGAATGTCGCAGGCTAAACTCAACTCATGCTGTGATACGATTGTATTCGTTTTAATGATTATCTGAATATACTTTTGCCTGAAAGTTAAAAATTAATAGTTACTGAATTTTTTTGGGGAGATTTCCCTCACCCCCCCGTGAATCCGCGCCTGATATAGCAATCCCAAGGTTTTCACAGGCTACTCTACTTTTGCCTCTAAAGGCCAAGCGAATTATAGTTCTGCCTTCCCAAAACTGAATTCTGGGAACTGTTTTATTTCAAGTTGGCCATTAAGGACTAATCTAAGTTTGCCCCTATTTTCGAATGTAAGCAGTTATGACAAAAAATAAATAAAAATAATAATAAAAACTAAAAATGTTCGAGTCGACTGAGTGTGTGTGTGTATATATGTATCAAGGCTGTATCGAAAAAAAATAGAATTCAATGGTTGAGTGAAAAAAGTTTCCGACGCAAGAACATCGGTGCCAATAAAAGAGTTTTTAAAATTGGTTTAGGGGTACCACAAACCCCATAAACGCCCTATTTGTCGGTCTTTTTCGATACTTTTTTAGGAAATAACGAATATATATTATTTAATGTGATTTTTATCGACGGATGTTTGGCTGAGGAGGTGCCCATGTTACCCCGCAATGTTATGATCATCAAAGTATACTTATTTGACTCAGTGTGCCACATTAGCTCGAATATGGCCAATTTTACTTTAAAACCATAGAAACAGACACTTTTCAACTGATCATAGCTCTGTAAATTTTTATCCAAAATACTTTTAATTTAGATAAGATTAGAGCTCGAAATCTCTACTTTAAGAACGTTGCCTCGCAAATTTAAATATTTCATTGCAATCGCCTAAAATTGCGCCGCGCGCCATCACTATATACGACCCAGATTTGTGCCGCACTGCTGTAGATGATTTCTTTACTCACTATTAGGCTGAATTGAAGATGTTTGTAAAGGCTTAGTGACAAAAAGTTAGTTTTCGATGCAAGAATAACATCGGCACCAATAAAACCGGTTTTAAAATTGGTTCATGGGTGCCACAACCCGCATAAACACCCAATTTTTCGGCCAGAGGCATTGCAGTGACATCAGTTGATGTCCTGAGCCACGTTTGCAGGTGGCATATAAATTCGGAAGCATATCCTTAAAGCCTTGCCAATATAACAACCAATTTCCACTCCTGACAGCTTGCATACATTTCTTCGAAATAGCTTTGAAATATTGGACCCACAATTGGGCTGTACATCCATTGTTAGCAACTTTTTGTCCTTTTAATAACTTCAAAATAAATAAAAAACACAAAAATCTGTATAAGAAATCAACAATATCTAGTTATTTTTTTACAAAAATTCGCGTTTTTTTGTTGAAATGAAAGCTTTTCTACAATAGTAATAGAACTCGGTCAAACAGTAAAGTTTTGATTCTCAGTCTATGCAGAACTTAATGCTCTGAATTTTTAGTAATAATACAATTTTCTTTTAAACGATTAATTTCGGAGGAACTTGAGAAAAAACAAAAAGGTTGAAAATTTTGAGTTATTGTCATAACTAGAGACAGTACAAATATGGAGGACAGGGCAAATACGTAGGGCAAAACGTCAAAATATATACATAAATATGAAATGAAAACAGTAAGAATACGCAATAAATACGTAGAATTAAAATTGACTAATTATAAAACACATTTATATAATAAAAAATTACACTTATGAAACAAAAATTCCGAATAAATTTCAAAAATAATATAACCGTCTTAAAATTTATTTGGAGCACAAATTGACGCACACTATGCACCATGCAACTTTTCCGTCAGTAGAAGCTTCATTTAATGCTATCCAGGTCCGTAGTTTTGCAGCCTGACGACGCAATAAATATATTAATACCATTTCATCGTACAAATAGGCGAGATCTACGAGCAATAACTGCAGCCTGAAGATCTCTCCTTGAATGTTAAACGTCAGCGATCGCCAATGTTTCTCCGAAATTAAGGTTAAAGGTCACGATTCGCGGCATCAGTAATACTTTTTCACACCAAAAGGTGGAAATGATCTCAGTCGCGCACTTCCCGCCACTGAGGTAACTGAAACACGTTCGCCAGACTGTGAGAACATCATGCGTACCTGGAGCAGACTGCACGCGGTAATAATATAAGAGAAAATGCTGATTTTTTGAAAATACTCCCTTTTCATTAAAAATACGAGTATGTAATAAAACTGAAGAAAATGCATAGAATAGAAAATTTTTTGTAAAAAAAATATATGATAGTACTGAATATGTAAAAATATGTAATGAAATTAGCGGTGCTAAACAGCACTTACTTTCTCGCCCGTACTTTCCTGCAAAATTACGTGAAAAGTTCTCGAATGTTCGGAAAATTGTACATTATTTTATTTCAAAACCTATGTTTAAGGATGAGATTTCATTAAGGGAAAAATCTCTATATTGAATATTTTAGTTGAAGGAAGACGTAAAAAAAAATTTTTTTTGCAATATTCGAAAAATCAGCGTTTTCAACGAACATTTGACCGTTCTCTTAAACGTCCTTCACACTATCCACCAACAAAATTTAATAAAAAACGATTGAGCCATTTTTTTTAGCAAATTCGGAAAATGTCCCAAGGGCTTCATTTAAAGTACTCCCAAAACTAAAACATCAATTTCAAATTCAAGGGGCTGCGGCATCAGCCTTGGGGAATGTCAATTTTGAAGAAAATCAGCTGAACAATTTAGCCGCTTGCGATGTTCACAGGACATACGTGCCGTCATTCAATTTTTCGGTATCAAGAACCCAAAAAAACGTGGATTCTGGCTACACCAAGTGATGGAGAATTTTTTTCAAAACTTAGCAACTGGATTTATCCACTTTTTCGTTACTAGGGCCCTGAATTAAGAGTTTTTCTCATGAAAAATTTGAGATTTTTTCGCGCAGCATTATGTAACTCTTCCTCTACTCCATAGCGAGAAAGTGAAATTTGGATATTGTGTTAGGACGACGAGTTTCGCCAAGATCACAAATTTGAAATCGCTAAGTAGAAAGATATACAAAATATGTAATTACATAAAAATCCGGTCTCTAGTCATAACTACTGATGCTCCATTCGAAAATTGGGGCAAACCCAAATTACTGATATCAGAGACCTACGTGAATAAAACAATATCCAATTTCTACCAATTTTTGGGAAAGCAGACCTGTTATTGGACCCAATTTTACTGGCCTTTTAATCAATTGTAAAAATCTCTCTAACTTCCCCAATGTACGTATGATTCATGATCATGTTCTAATTACCGAACTTGGTCATTGAGACATTCACAAACCTCATCACTGCTACACTAAAATGAAACGGATATAGAATACTCTATTGAAACAGCTCTGGTGATGTGCTAGATACGTTCAGCCGAGAAATATTTTCATGGCGCAAAATTCAATTCTGATCAAGAAACGCAAACATACAGATTATGAACATTTAAACAATACCATTGTCCACTAAACGGAATATGGTGAGACATAATGAATGGGTATAAATGCCATAAATAAATCCATACAGATCGAATTAAAAATGTACCTTCACATACTTCAGGAAGTGATTCGTAACAGGAAAATAAATAATAATAAAGTTATATGACCGGACATGCACACTGAGCCCACAACATAGAATGTATCCATGCAGAACACGCTACCTCTCTTGCTTGAAAATGTGCCATTCATAATGGGACAGGTCATGTAGCTGATGCATGATGACGGTGCACCCCATTTCCGCGTTCACCATAATCTCAATACCACATTCCCCGGCAGATCCATGAGGTCCTCTTGCATGGCCCGCAGGCTCACCCGACCTACACCACCTTGACTTACTTGTAGGGGCACATGTGTGAGTTCAGCCAATTCTTGACGTGAAGACTCTGTAACAACGTGTGCATGCAGCCTACGATGTTCCAATATAAACCACTTTAATGGAACGTGAACGTCAATCCATCAAACATGAAGGCGTTAGCAATGAGGACGGGGGAATATACTTCGAATATCTACTTTTAGCTGTGCAATGCAGTACGACGCACGATTCCGGACATAAATTAGCATTAACTTTTTTTTCTGGCGGTTCACTTTCGGCTACACTGTAATATGAGTTTACTCAATATGTTTTTGGGAAATTAAGTAGGGTAAGGTACCCATATATTTAGTACTTAATTTTGTCCTGAGCTACTTCTCTTCTCTACGAAAAAAAAAACAACAAAAAACAAACACGAAGCAAAGCAAAAAATCGAGAAACAAAACATTAGAGTCCTGGAATATTTGACTAAAATCGTCTCATATTATTTCAGCAGTGTACCTTCCCTTTGCGGCTCTAACGCAACCATCTTTATAAACGAGGTCTCTAAAGAAAGAGAATTTCAGGGAGACGTGACGAATTGCACATTGACTTTAAAAATATGAAGGAGGTCAAAGGCCTCAAAGAAATATTCATCACACCGTAATCTACAGGATGAGATCTTCCTGATCATTCTGTTACATTTTTGCTGGTTCAACGCTTCTCGATTCTACCCTTTCTCTCAAAGCCTGTAGAACCTGCAACAGTATGTGAAATTACTAATTACTTATATTCCACTGATTACGCGGGTGTATCTCTTTGCTCGATAATAAAGTTAAATAAGAAGTTTGTATTGCCAAAGGTGTATTATATTGTTAAAAATTTCAAGTTGACATAGAACAAGTGACGGAGGATAAGAGGGTCTTGAAGAAAAATATGCATTACAGGCTTAATACGGAAATGGAAAAATAAGGAAGAGGGTAGGGTATAGCATGCGAGAGTTCTCGCACGGGTTTTTAGAATAAACTATACTAACGAAGTATAGTTTATTCTAAAAACGAACAAATTCATGTGAAAGCAGACTGTTTACTGCTTTATAAAAGTGCTAATACCATGAACGAATTGAAAAAAAGATTCCGATTCTGAATGTTCTACATTTACAACATACCATTCAGGTGCCCACAGTTGGTGGTGAACTGTGGACATTCGCTCCAGTGATTGATCAAGAACAGTAATAACTCTCCGATACTCGTATATAAAGAATGTATTTATTTTCATACAAATCTAGTTTTATTTTGATTTATAACAAAGGGTCCCCCCGGATAAGATAGTAAAAAGTTCCCCTCAACCAAATTAAATATGAGTGGTTACACTATAATTCTCACATAAAAATAATATTTTTGAAAAGTTTCTTAGCCCCCGTCCATCACCCACGCCCATATACAGCCAAAAACGTGTTTTTTTTTAATTTCAATTTTTTCGACAACTTAACACTATTTTATCTGACTGAAAAAATATGATAAATAAGAACACAATTTGTACTATCAGAAAAAACATTTTTTAATATTTTCTCAGGCCCAATTTCAAACACAAAAAAATAGTTTTGAAAAAAAATATCAAGAAATATTTTTTACTGTGTCTTAGAAGCCTGGAACAGGCTCGAAAAAAATGTCAAAGGTTCCTCTTAAAACACAAATTGTTGTGCATTTTCTATTATACATTAAACACTAAACACTAAAATAAATGCACAGAACCGTTTGCAGCCATTTTCAAAGTAGTATATTGAAAGTCCAGGGATTTTAAAGGCGGGAAAATGGTTTTATTTTTTTTTAACTGCAGCCCAGCAATCAAAAGAATCTGAAAAAAAATGCACAACAATTTGTGTTTTAAGAGGAACCTTTGACATTTTTTCGAGCCTGTTCCAGGCTTCTAAGACACAGTAAAAAATATTTCTTGATATTTTTTTCAAAACTATTTTTTTGTGTTTGAATTTGGGCCTCAGAAAATATTAAAAAATGTTTTTTCTGATAGTACAAATTGTGTTCTTATTTATCATGTTTTTCAGTCAGATAAAATAGTGTTAAGTTGTCGAAAAAATTGAAATTAAAAAAACACGTTTTTGGCTGTATAGGGACGTGGTGATGGGACGGAGGATAAGAAACTTTTCAAAATATTATTTTTATGTGAGAATTATAGTGTAACCATTCATATCTGATTTGGTTGAGGGGAACTTTTTACCATCATATCCGGGGGGACTCTTTGGCACTCTTGACAATCAGAATGAGATAATTCAAAAAACTCGCTATCTAAACGAGATTCTGAAATTACTCATTGTCCTTTCACTTAAAGCAGAATTTAAAGGCGACATCTATCAGTTTTTTAAAATTAATATCAGAAAAACTGGAGGGAAATCTGTGAAAGTAGGCAGATTTTCTGAGCGCCAATAAAATGTTGTACTAAATATATTTTGTCCCCAATTAGGATCCCATTAATTCAATGAAGTTAAAAATAGTTTCGACTCGCCCTTTCCTGCAACGCATTACATCTATTAGCTGCTTTCTCAATAGCGTGACGCCAATTACTTTATTGGCCTACGCTCCAGACGGCCAAACGAAAAGGTGAACCGTGAAACGTACCAAGAATCTTTGAAGTAAAAGTTAGAGTACAATAAAACTGTGCGGCTCTCTAGTCAGGCAGACAGCCAAGCGTACTGAAATTACGGTTGGAGGTCTGGCAGTACCAGAAACCGAAGCTATTTGCTATGATCGAAACACTGACGGTGTTCAAGTGAAACCGCTTCACTCTACCCAAAGCCCCAGTATCCAGCTAGTATCTAACAGGGTATATACCCATATATTTTCTTGTTAAGTTATTTTTCTCACGCAAAAATCAGAAGGAAAAAAAATGTATGTCTGGTGCAATTTTGCTAATATGTACAGACATCTCTCTGTATCTAAAATGAAAAATGAAAAGAAAAAAAGAAGAAAAAAAAAAGTTACTCTACAGCTTTTTAAAAGTATGTTCCTGAATGGATCTGTAATTTTCTCGGATGATAGTATGTGATATTCTATTAACAAATGTTCACTGTTATTCAGTAAAACCTACATTCTTAAAAAGTGAACAGCATTTCATACTTCTCGCGAAAACAAACTTAATGCACATCACAGTGAATATAATGATTGTTTAACTCCTTCGTCTAATTTCATCATTGCAATAAATGCAGTCACTGTTCCCGAATACCACTGTTTTCAGAAGTGATAACTGAAAAAGAAAGACTTATTGATATTTCAATAAAAACTAATACGAAAAGTAAATAAAAACCTATCCCCAAATTATCAAACTCGTCTCAAGCTGGCAAATTATTAATTTTTATCAGATTCTGAATTGATTTTCATTCCGTTCAGGGACGAAAATAGGGTCCACCATACGGATGAAATTAGGCACGCAGTAGTTTTTGCAAATAAGAATTCCGGTGGAAAACCACAGAAACTTTAACGAACTTCCCGAAGCTTAATGTGATGAATAAGTCCTCCCTTTCACATCACGATCACTATTTCTAAGTTTAGAAATACTATGAATCTTTTTTCACTGAAATGGCAAGTCCCTCTGTATCTCCCGATGGCAACCATCCGATGCACTATTTTCAACATTCAACTGAAGTGTAAAAACGCAATCGCATGGCGGCTACCAAGGAATTGCACTTATTCAGTAAAACGTCAATTAAGCAACCACGGCTGATTCCACGAGGGAAAAAACCTCTTTTTAGAGGGGCGGTTGTTTAATAGGGGCAATCTCATGTATTACAAAAATAGACTATTATTACTAGAATCGGGATGGTTTCGAATTGCTCATTTTATTTATTGTAAATGAACTCATGTAAAGGCTTTTAGCATAAGTGTAGGAATTATGATAAATGAAATATTTTGACAAAGTTTAATTAGGCCTATTATGATGGAAATGCATTTTAGAAATGTTAACTAACTTTCTAAATGAATTTCAAAAATATCTCCTCAATCTCTGGTTAAAAATAAACGTATACATCATTTTCAGTTTAGTATTTCCACAGTTCTCTACCTGTAACGAACCTCTATTTTCGTGTCTCAGTCAATATGACAACTTAGGAGCCCACAAC
>JAHLJT010008446.1:87113106-87244951 GCA_031308135.1 Acheta domesticus | reverse complement strand
TTTTCACACCAAAAGGTGGAAATGATCTCAGTCCTCGCACTTCCCCCACTGAGGTACTGAAACACGTTCGCCAGACTGTGAGAACATCATGCGTACCTGGAGCAGACTGCACGCGGTAATAATATAAGAGAAATGCTGATTTTTTGAAAATACTCCCTTTTCATTAAAAATACGAGTATGTAATAAAACTGAAGAAAATGCATAGAATAGAAAATTTTTTGTAAAAAAATATATGATAGTACTGAATATGTAAAAATATGTAATGAATTAGCGGTGCTAAACAGCACTTACTTTCTCGCCCGTACTTTCCTGCAAAATTACGTGAAAAGTTCTCGAATGTTCGGAAAATTGTACATTATTTTATTTCAAAACCTATGTTTAAGGATGAGATTTCATTAAGGGAAAAATCTCTATATTGAATATTTTAGTTGAAGGAAGACGTAAAAAAAATTTTTTTTGCAATATTCGAAAAATCAGCGTTTTCAACGAACATTTGACCGTTCTCTTAAACGTCCTTCACACTATCCACCAACAAAATTAATAAAAACGATTGAGCCATTTTTTTTAGCAAATTCGGAAAATGTCCCAAGGGCTTCATTTAAAGTACTCCCAAAACTAAAACATCAATTTCAAATTCAAGGGGCTGCGGCATCAGCCTTGGGGAATGTCAATTTTTGAAGAAAATCAGCTGAACAATTTAGCCGCTTGCGATGTTCACAGGACATACGTGCCGTCATTCAATTTTTCGGTATCAAGAACCCAAAAAAACGTGGATTCTGGCTACACCAAGTGATGGAGAATTTTTTTCAAAACTTAGCAACTGGATTTATCCACTTTTTCGTTACTAGGGCCCTGAATTAAGAGTTTTTCTCATGAAAAATTTGAGATTTTTTCGCGCAGCATTATGTAACTCTTCCTCTACTCCATAGCGAGAAAGTGAAATTTGGATATTGTGTTAGGACGACGAGTTTCGCCAAGATCACAAATTTGAAATCGCTAAGTAGAAAGATATACAAAATATGTAATTACATAAAAATCCGGTCTCTAGTCATAACTACTGATGCTCCATTCGAAAATTGGGGCAAACCCAAATTACTGATATCAGAGACCTACGTGAAAAAACAATATCCAATTTCTACCAATTTTTGGGAAAGCAGACCTGTTATTGGACCCAATTTTACTGGCCTTTTAATCAATTGTAAAAATCTCTCTAACTTCCCCAATGTACGTATGATTCATGATCATGTTCTAATTACCGAACTTGGTCATTGAGACATTCACAAACCTCATCACTGCTACACTAAAATGAAACGGATATAGAATACTCTATTGAAACAGCTCTGGTGATGTGCTAGATACGTTCAGCCGAGAAATATTTCATGGCGCAAAATTCAATTCTGATCAAGAAACGCAAACATACAGATTATGAACATTTAAACAATACCATTGTCCACTAAACGGAATATGGTGAGACATAATGAATGGGTATAAATGCCATAAATAAATCCATACAGATCGAATTAAAAATGTACCTTCACATACTTCAGGAAGTGATTCGTAACAGGAAAATAAATAATAATAAAGTTATATGACCGGACATGCACACTGAGCCCACAACATAGAATGTATCCATGCAGAACACGCTACCTCTCTTGCTTGAAAATGTGCCATTCATAATGGGACAGGTCATGTAGCTGATGCATGATGACGGTGCACCCCATTTCCGCGTTCACCATAATCTCAATACCACATTCCCCGGCAGATCCATGAGGTCCTCTTGCATGGCCCGCAGGCTCACCCGACCTACACCACCTTGACTTACTTGTAGGGGCACATGTGTGAGTTCAGCCAATTCTTGACGTGAAGACTCTGTAACAACGTGTGCATGCAGCCTACGATGTTCCAATATAAACCACTTTAATGGAACGTGAACGTCAATCCATCAAACATGAAGGCGTTAGCAATGAGGACGGGGGAATATACTTCGAATATCTACTTTTAGCTGTGCAATGCAGTACGACGCACGATTCCGGACATAAATTAGCATTAACTTTTTTTTCTGGCGGTTCACTTTCGGCTACACTGTAATATGAGTTTACTCAATATGTTTTTGGGAAATTAAGTAGGGTAAGGTACCCATATATTTAGTACTTAATTTTGTCCTGAGCTACTTCTCTTCTCTACGAAAAAAAAAAACAACAAAAAACAAACACGAAGCAAAGCAAAAAATCGGAAACAAAACATTAGAGTCCTGGAATATTTGACTAAAATCGTCTCATATTATTTCAGCAGTGTACCTTCCCTTTGCGGCTCTAACGCAACCAATCTTTATAAACGAGGTCTCTAAAGAAAGAGAATTTCAGGGAGACGTGACGAATTGCACATTGACTTTAAAAATATGAAGGAGGTCAAAGGCCTCAAAGAAATATTCATCACACCGTAATCTACAGGATGAGATCTTCCTGATCATTCTGTTACATTTTGCTGGTTCAACGCTTCTCGATTCTACCCTTTCTCTCAAAGCCTGTAGAACCTGCAACAGTATGTGAAATTACTAATTACTTATATTCCACTGAATTACGCGGGTGTATCTCTTTGCTCGATAATAAAGTTAAATAAGAAGTTTGTATTGCCAAAGGTGTATTATATTGTTAAAAATTTCAAGTTGACATAGAACAAGTGACGGAGGATAAGAGGGTCTTGAAGAAAATATGCATTACAGGCTTAATACGGAAATGGAAAAAATAAGGAAGAGGGTAGGGTATAGCATGCGAGAGTTCTCGCACGGGTTTTTAGAATAAACTATACTAACGAAGTATAGTTTATTCTAAAAACGAACAAATTCATGTGAAAGCAGACTGTTTACTGCTTTATAAAAGTGCTAATACCATGAACGAATTGAAAAAAAGATTCCGATTCTGAATGTTCTACATTTACAACATACCATTCAGGTGCCCACAGTTGGTGGTGAACTGTGGACATTCGCTCCAGTGATTGATCAAGAACAGTAATAACTCTCCGATACTCGTATATAAAGAATGTATTTATTTTCATACAAATCTAGTTTTATTTTGATTTATAACAAAGGGTCCCCCCGGATAAGATAGTAAAAAGTTCCCCTCAACCAAATTAAATATGAGTGGTTACACTATAATTCTCACATAAAAATAATATTTTTGAAAAGTTTCTTAGCCCCCGTCCCATCACCCACGCCCATATACAGCCAAAAACGTGTTTTTTTTAATTTCAATTTTTTTCGACAACTTAACACTATTTTATCTGACTGAAAAAATATGATAAATAAGAACACAATTTGTACTATCAGAAAAACATTTTTTAATATTTTCTCAGGCCCAATTTCAAACACAAAAAATAGTTTTGAAAAAAAAATATCAAGAAATATTTTTTACTGTGTCTTAGAAGCCTGGAACAGGCTCGAAAAAAAATGTCAAAGGTTCCTCTTAAAACACAAATTGTTGTGCATTTTCTATTATACATTAAACACTAAACACTAAAATAAATGCACAGAACCGTTGCAGCCATTTTCAAAGTAGTATATTGAAAGTCCAGGGATTTTAAGGCGGGAAAATGGTTTTTATTTTTTTAACTGCAGCCCAGCAATCAAAAGAATCTGAAAAAAAAATGCACAACAATTTGTGTTTTAAGAGGAACCTTTGACATTTTTTCGAGCCTGTTCCAGGCTTCTAAGACACAGTAAAAAATATTTCTTGATATTTTTTTTCAAAACTATTTTTTTGTGTTTGAATTTGGGCCTCAGAAAATATTAAAAAATGTTTTTTCTGATAGTACAAATTGTGTTCTTATTTATCATGTTTTTCAGTCAGATAAAATAGTGTTAAGTTGTCGAAAAAATTGAAATTAAAAAAACACGTTTTTGGCTGTATAGGGACGTGGGTGATGGGACGGAGGATAAGAAACTTTTCAAAAATATTATTTTTATGTGAGAATTATAGTGTAACCATTCATATCTGATTTGGTTGAGGGGAACTTTTTACCATCATATCCGGGGGGACTCTTTGGCACTCTTGACAATCAGAATGAGATAATTCAAAAAACTCGCTATCTAAACGAGATTCTGAAATTACTCATTGTCCTTTCACTTAAAGCAGAATTTAAAGGCGACATCTATCAGTTTTTTAAAATTAATATCAGAAAAACTGGAGGAAATCTGTGAAAGTAGGCAGATTTTCTGAGCGCCAATAAAATGTTGTACTAAATATATTTTGTCCCCAATTAGGATCCCATTAATTCAATGAAGTTAAAAAATAGTTTCGACTCGCCCTTTCCTGCAACGCATTACATCTATTAGCTGCTTTCTCAATAGCGTGACGCCAATTACTTTATTGGCCTACGCTCCAGACGGCCAAACGAAAAGGTGAACCGTGAAACGTACCAAGAATCTTTGAAGTAAAAGTTAGAGTACAATAAAACTGTGCGGCTCTCTAGTCAGGCAGACAGCCAAGCGTACTGAAATTACGGTTGGAGGTCTGGCAGTACCAGAAACCGAAGCTATTTGCTATGATCGAAACACTGACGGTGTTCAGTGAAACCGCTTCACTCTACCCAAAGCCCCAGTATCCCAGCTAGTATCTAACAGGGTAATATACCCATATATTTTCTTGTTAAGTTATTTTTCTCACGCAAAAATCAGAAGGAAAAAAATGTATGTCTGGGCAATTTTGCTAATATGTACAGACATCTCTCTGTATCTAAAATGAAAAAATGAAAAGAAAAAAAGAAGAAAAAAAAAAGTTACTCTACAGCTTTTTAAAAGTATGTTCCTGAATGGATCTGTAATTTTCCTCGGATGATAGTATGTGATATTCTATTAACAAATGTTCACTGTTATTCAGTAAAACCTACATTCTTAAAAAGTGAACAGCATTTCATACTTCTCGCGAAAACAAACTTAATGCACATCACAGTGAATATAATGATTGTTTAACTCCTTCGTCTAATTTCATCATTGCAATAAATGCAGTCACTGTTCCCCGAATACCACTGTTTTCAGAAGTGATAACTGAAAAAGAAAGACTTATTGATATTTCAATAAAAACTAATACGAAAAGTAATAAAAACCTATCCCCAAATTATCAAACTCGTCTCAAGCTGGCAAATTATTAATTTTTATCAGATTCTGAATTGATTTTCATTCCGTTCAGGGACGAAAATAGGGTCCACCATACGGATGAAATTAGGCACGCAGTAGTTTTTGCAAATAAGAATTCCGGTGGAAAACCACAGGAAACTTTAACGAACTTCCCGAAGCTTAATGTGATGAATAAGTCCTCCCTTTCACATCACGATCACTATTTCTAAGTTTAGAAATACTATGAATCTTTTTTCACTGAAATGGCAAGTCCCTCTGTATCTCCCGATGGCAACCATCCGATGCACTATTTTCAACATTCAACTGAAGTGTAAACAACGCAATCGCATGGCGGCTACCAAGGAATTGCACTTATTCAGTAAAACGTCAATTAAGCAACCACGGCTGATTCCACGAGGGAAAAAACCTCTTTTTAGAGGGGCGGTTGTTTAATAGGGGCAATCTCATGTATTACAAAAAATAGACTATTATTACTAGAATCGGGATGGTTTCGAAATTGCTCATTTTATTTATTGTAAATGAACTCATGTAAAGGCTTTTAGCATAAGTGTAGGAATTATGATAAATGAAATATTTTGACAAAGTTTAATTAGGCCTATTATGATGGAAATGCATTTTTAGAAAATGTTAACTAACTTCTAAATGAATTTCAAAAATATCTCCTCAATCTCTTGGTTAAAATAAACGTATACATCATTTTCAGTTTTAGTATTTCCACAGTTTCTCTACCTGTAACGAACCTCTATTTTCGTGTCTCAGTCAATATGACAACTTAGGAGCCCACAACATCTCGTACAAATAAAAAAAATACAAATAAGAATCAAACTGTGTATCTTGGATAGAATCTACACTACCGGACGTAATCCAAACACTCGCGAGTTATGGGCAAGTCGTAAAAATCCTGACTTCCCTCATCAATATTTACAGTTCATGTTCTTCCAGCTAGGTAAGGTAGGAAAGGATCTATTAATTCAAAGAATTAACGTCAGGTCATTGAATTCGCCGTCACATCAGAAGAAATGAAACTCAAATGGAGGGAGCAGCCGTAGTATCATATCTCAGTGGTCGGGTATTTTGTTACATGAATCCAGAAATCTCCCCACACCCCGATTTCTTCGGGAGGGAAGCGACAGGCAATGTTGCCCGAATGAAGTTTCAATTCAATTTCTATTTCAACATCAATTTCTATTTTAACTACAGAAAATTCAGTGCAACATATATTCTTACAATTTTCCTCAGCTGTTTCTTAAAATGGGTAAATTTCGAAAATTATTATTAAGGCGTTGTACGAAGTCGGGGAGCCTCAACAATATGTGACTCATTCCACGTAAAAGCGCACACTCACAAAACATCACCACTTTTTAGCAAAATGAAATCTTTTTTATGTTTAGCATTGAACATGGGTGACATACTTTTTTCTCTAATCCCATTCCTTTCAGAAATATAACCAATATTTTTTCGGAACAATACTATGTGCGTTAATTTTTAAACATTTTCACGCAACTACCTTTTTCTTAAGAAAAATACAATTACCTAAAATGAACGTAGTAAGATGTATTTTCACGTCATCTAAATATAATTTTAGGAGTCATATTATTTAAATATTTAAAATAGATATTAATTTTTAAAATAGGCTATTCACATTAGGCCGACACAAATTAAATTTAAAACTAGTGGTGCTACAGAGTGGCACAGACTTTCTTATATTAGTTTTCTATTTCCTTTCGTCTCGGCTAGCTATTCGGACTTGTGACATACTCTTGTCAGCTGCCATCTATCGCCGACTAAAGTAATTTTTTTTGACATTTTCTTAATTTTTTGATTTCCTAATAGTAAAAAGGAAATATTATAAGAATATTAAAGAACAGTAAAATCTCGTACAAAACAGCAATATTCTTTCAAAAAATTGGAGTCGTTTTTAAGGACATGGCGTTTAAGCGCTACTGTAAATTCGAAATTTGAAGCTCTTTTCACAGAAAATTTTAGAGTTTTCGAAAAACATTATTAGAAGTCATTTGAAGCACTTTAACTCACAAATGCAATAGTGTTTACAAAATTGTTCGAAATGAGCACATTAACGGTGCGAGAGATCTTAAAAAAAATACATTTGTGTAATTTTTGAAAAAACAAAAAATACCCCAAAATGAACTTTACATCACCTTAATGAGTGCAATTAGCACTATCCGTTGGAGAAAATTGAAGAAAAAATTTGGAGTCATCTATGAGAAAATGGCGTTTCTGGAAATGCGGAATTTTTAGTAAGTTTACACAGAAAACGGCTGTTTTCAAGAAACGTTACAAGACATTATTTAAAGCAGATATATATATATATATATATATATATATATATATATTTATATTTATGTAATCTTATAGAGAGCATTATTCACTACCCCTACCAAAAGTTTAAAGAAAAAAATTGGCGTCGTTTCCGAAAATATCTTGCTTATGTTATTATATTAAATTGCACATATTACACGTAATATTCCACAAAAACTACGAAAAATTTCAAAAAAATGTACATGATCTTAATAAAAGAACTAATTATGGACAACAAATTTCATTTGAAAGAAAAAATCTTTACCTTAAATTTTGTGCTTGTAGGAAGCCGCCAAAAAATTCAAAATTTTGCAATTTTCTAAAATTCAGAGCTAACCGCGGAAATCAGACATATCCTACCTTTATAAGTGTATTTTACTCTATTCTTACAAGAAATTTAAAGAAAAATTTGGAGTCATTTTTGAGAAAATTTTTAAAATGTTCGGGGGCTTTCATGTACATTACCCCCAAATTTTGAAGAAAGTTTTTCAATATCGCAGCGCGTCCAGTAGAGCCAAATCCACTGGGGAATATCCATTTGGGACAAAATCCTACGTAACGTTTAGGCGGAAATTGTGTTCACAGTCGGACGTTAAAAAAAAAAAAAAAATCGGTATCAGGGGACCCCAAAACGTGTATTTCCGTTGAAATATAGAAATCGATTTTCCACAGCATATTACTTTCCCTATACTATGTATATTACCCCGCATATATATGTATATATATATGTATATATACACAAGAAAGTAAAAATATTCATAAATTTCTACACTAGTGCCGTATCTATGCATCAAATTTCAAAATGGGACACAAAATCTTCTAAAAATAAAAGCAAAAAAACCAGGGGATGTGAAGCTCAAATTAATGGAGTGACCACTTCAGAATCCTGATTTAATTCCCATAGAACTTCTGTGGAAAGAACTAAATAGACTTGTAAAAACGGAGTGTCGAACATCTGAAAGCCGGCTCTGGGATATTCTCCAGACATTCTGGAATGAGATTGAAAAGAGTGTGAGCGAGTATGTGTGTGTGAGAGGAAAACTTGTGAATAGGATGCCAAGAATTGTCAAGAGAGTTATTCAGCGGTGTTTTTTTATGAAAAGACAATTTTATATATTTTCCCGTAAAACATGTAGATAATATAATAGTCAATAATAATGTGGAAGTTATTTATTTCTCTAAACCTATTTTCTACACAAATTTGAAATGGTTTTTAGGGTTCAAAAACTTTTGACCGACATCAAATGAAAGAACAAATGTTGTTCTTTAATGTGGCAAAACATTACATTTCTGTCAATATTAGAGCACAAGTTACGAACGATTAACTTTCGCAATGCTAGAAATTTACCCCCAAAATTGAAAATAACTTTAAAAAAAAGTCTTTGTAAAAATTAAACACGTGTTTTTTCATATATTTCCTATATTCATAGAAATGGGTTTCAAAATTTGGGACATGAATGTAAAATTTTCCTTAAATTTGGGCTATTGGATTCATTGTCCGTGCAATGAAAAATCGTTCGTTGAGAGCGACCGTCTTTCAAAGAGGTTTCATGGTAGTCAATTCTTTGTGCTTGATAATTGGGCCTCGGTAGAAGCAGCGTTGCCGCGGTTTACTCCCCTTCCCATGCGCGCGCCGTATTATTTTCGGCGGACAATTTAAAGGCTGCTCCACACATTCGACATTTGCGGTACTATATCACACGAAGTATGGGCACTATGACAAGAGGCATAACGTTTTCGCGTTAATTTTTATTTTTTAGAATTTCACATGAAATTTTCTTATCGTGTTATATCGCGAAAAGGGGTAACCAATTTCGCGTTAACTTCGCTGAACTATTTCGAAAGTAAATAAATTGAGTATTATTTTTTTTATTCTTAGTTTAAAAGGCAGATATATAAAGTATAAATAAATGACAACAAGCGTTTGTTATTCTTTTATTTTGAAATATATTTATTTTGATGGTCAGGTTTCTACTAAACCATATATCGAGGAACTTGTAAATAAGGCAATAGAGAATGTAGTAGAGAGGCAGTAGAGAATTAGCAGGGAACATATTTATATGGACTAAAATATATGAAACATGTAAATATAATGTAGTTATTTTTATCAAAATATGGAGTTAAATATGGACTTATTACGATAAAAATGACTATGGTAAAATATCTGATTGTCAGTTGATACACCATCTTGAAATTCTGAAATGTAACTTCTAATTTTACACTGGCCGACTGTTCTACTTTTGCATTTACTCTGGCTTAATAGACATTAATAGAACTAAACCAATACGTAGTATTCTGACCGGATTGTAACTGACAATGAGGAGCTGTTTAAGTTGAATTCTGATGTCCAAGTATCTGTGACTGCAATTTCCCGGTGGCAGTCTCAGAGGGAAGGAGAAGGGCTATACTTGGGTTCTTATAACCTGGCACTTGACGTAAATCAACGTCACTGTGATGACTCTCATGTTCAAGCTCTCGATTGGACGAAACCATCCACAGCTGTTTTACGTCAAGTGCCAGGTTATAAAAATTCAAGTATAGTGTGGATACTGAAACGAATTGCGTTTCCCACAAAACATCAGGTCTCATCATCTGTCAAACAAATCCAACCGTTCTCGCGCCTTCCTTCACTCTATTGCCAGATCTATTCTGTGAAAATTAGCCAAAGGAGGGATAAAGATCAGCCCAATTCTGCCAAATGACTCATTAATAAACAAACAAAAACGATGAATGGTTTAAAAAAGCGGATTCTGACATTGGGGCTGGTAATATCAAAATAGCTGAACTTTTATAAGATGTTTTAAACTAAATATCCTTGCGCCTAAAGTCTACCTCTCGTAAGCCATCAATATACGTATAACGTTTAGCAAAGGGTGAGCACGATTATGTCTGTTTAATTAAAATTGAAAAAGGGGCTCTAACATTTCATAATATAATTGCACATTTGTAAGAGTTTCAAAGTATACGAGAATGTAGTGGTGTTACAGGATGGCACGGACTTTCCCGTATTCGTTTTCTATTGCCTTTGGTCTCGGCTAGCTAGTCGGACTAGCCACATAATCTTGCCAGCCCTTCACACGTAACTTGAATTGTATTATCGTGAATATACACATATTGAGCACATGATTTTAATAAAAACTTTAATTGTGAATGTTACGTTGTTACTATACATAGTTAGTACAATATCAGACGTTTCAAATTGGTTCCGTAATAACAAATTAAAAGTAAATGAAAATAAAACAGTTTCAATGCAGTTTTCCATATCAAATAAAAAATTCTGTACTCCATTGAAAATGAACGGTGTGCCATTGACTGATGTTAATGTAACAAAATTTTTAGGTCTATCAATTCAGTCAAACCTCAAATGGAATGCCCACTTAAATGAATTGAACACAAAATTAAGCTCATTATGCTACGCGTTCAGAATTCTTTCAAATTCCGTCAGCCTTCATACAGCTCGTTGTGTATATTTTGCCAATGTTCACTCCCGCCTGAGATATGGCATAATATTTTGGGGAAACACATCTTATAGTTCACAGACTTTCAGATTACAAAAAAGAATTGTACGAATAATAAGCAAATCCAACCCACGTGATTCTTGTAAGTCACTCTTTATTAATCTAGGAATTTTACCATTACCTTGTCTCCTGATTTACGAATCAGTAGTTTTTGTCAAAATGACTTACTTAAGGACGGGAATATATTTTCAGCAAACGCCGATGTCTATAAGTATAACACACGACGTAGTAATCATATTCACCAGGTGGCAGTATCAACAGCTCACTACAAAAAATTCACATACAATTCATGTACATTACTCTACAACACTTTGCCAGAAGACATTAAACGATTAAATTCCATAGAAAAGTTTAAGTCCCAAGTAAAATCTTTTCTGCTGCATAACTGTTTCTATACAATTCGAGACTATACCGAGCATCAAAAAGGAAAGTAGAATTAATTTTAACAATGATAGTTAATGTAATTATTTATCATTTGGACTGTATAATTCTAAAGAACCTGTAACAAGTATTGTACCACAGTTTCTGGGTTGATGGCCCCCATCTCGATCAGGTTTTTCGTCCAGTTTCCCTGATCCTTGAGCAAATGCTGAGATGGTCCCTTGTTTTGCTTCTGGACATAAATGTAACTTCATTATTTGTGCACGTCTTCTGAATTTCAGTGGGAAATATAGTTATTCAAATTATCGTTTTTCATATTATCGCGGCAAAAAGTATTATTCTTTCATGAAGAACATGAGGGTTCAGGGCAGAAATTTATAGCTAATTTACCTTTGAAAATATATTTTATTATATAGGAGCGAATATTTTGTCAACAAAACTCGAAAAAAACTCTCTTTTCTGTATTCAAAATTCGACTAGAATATGGTTTAGGATAGAGACCACAGAATTATGAAAACGTGCACAAATTCACTTCTCCCCATAGCTCGTCATACGCAGTTTTTAACTGTTTTTGACGTAAATAAATAAATAAATAAATAAATAGTGTAATATTTCATAGCAAATCTCACTAATCCTCTCTCCCGGAGATAAAAACGGTTTGCTCCATATTTTGATGAAATTTCGTATTTCATTTCAAAAATATAATACCTCGCAGCTTAGAGATGGGCTAAGATTATGAATACACGTGAATACAGTAGAGTCACGTTAATCTGAGGTAGTTGGGTCTGACAGTACCTCGGATTACACGGAAAAAGGAAAATACATAACGGAATTTTCAACTACAATGTAGAAGTCAAATTAAAAGAGTAGATCTAATCAAGTTATAGATACATACAAGAGCACGAATCGGTCACAAGTGTAACAGACTGACACTGACCGACGCACACGTTACCTTCGACGCAGGCCAACCCATCACAAGCCAGCTCTTGATTACAGGCGCTTGTTTGGCAACTTGGTGCACGTCAGGCTTTTTTCCCCATGTCGATTACCAGGATTCTACTGTAAGTCGTCTACAAGCTACAAAGGAATCGTCTTGAATCCCTTGATATGAATGTTCGTGGTCTCCCTGCGCGGAACTTGACTTGGCAAGCTTTTCCACTCAGCAGGAACAACGTAACCGAACAGAATGGCCGTGCCGCACGTTTCCACGTGATAATGGCAGAATATTAAGAGCTGGTTTTGATATACACGCACACGAGGTGACGCATGGATTTGAGTTGTGTAGTATCTGTGGTGTGAGTGGAATGGCGTGGTGGGGGACCAGTTGTTTTGTCGGTTAGAACGTCCAGTTTCAGTAGGAATGGCTCAGTGTACCGTGCATCAAAGCGTTTTCACTGATGAAAATGTCTTCAAAAGTAATGACTGCGATCACAGTTCAACGGCTTTTTCGTACAGACTTCACCTTGGGTGGCGGCGTGCCCTTACTCTGGTCTTGTCTCATCGCTCACTATAGCGCGTCCTGAAGAATGAATTACAATGTCATCCTTACAAAATTACGATCGTTCTGAAGATTCACGAACGTGATTATGATGAACGAACAATGAATTCGCTATTTGCGAGTTCCGAACATTCGCGATTAGAGAAATGCTACCGGTTATAACATTCGGAAGTGTGTCTTTTGGTCGTACCAGATTTCTTAAAGCAAGCTCATTTCATTTCCTTTATCAGCGTCATTTGGGAAACTAACTCGGCACATGTTGGATCTCAAAATATAACTTTCTGCAAAAATTTCAAAGATGAAATGTCAATTCACATTTATAGAATAACACAATTGTAAAATCATTCAATTCAGTTGCGTCAAATTGGAGGCAAGAGTTTTGAATGAACAGAAAAGCTATTCCGGATCTGTGATTATAACAAGCTCATTGTAGAGCAGCTTCAGGAAATCATCAATGAAGAAAACCTCCTCGACGATAATGACTTAACGGAAGCGAAACTGCGTATCCTTGAGCAACTTCAATATCAAAACTGTTAATTGCGTTCTAAAATAAACAAGATCTGGTGGAATTGCCATTCGAATGTGATCCGAACATGGAAATAACTTCGAAATTTAAGAGAGAATAGAAGCAGCAATTCTTCCATATTTGGATATTACAACGAGGGCGATGAAATAAAAAAATGTCCAAATCCTACAACCAATTTTTTTCAACTTTGAAATAATTTTCAAACATTATTTTATTTCTTCATTTTGGGATGTTAATTGTGAATTCTGTTTGTAGTAGAACTTACTCAGTTCTACTGTAAATGGTTATCAGATATTTTTTTTCTTTTTTTTAAACAGTTTTTCGATATCCAGGAACCTAACCCGCCTTTCTTCATTAAAAGACAGACTCAACAATCGCGGATTTAACACTCGCGATGTTTTTTGGGAACCTAACTCTCGCGAATGTTGAGGGATTACTGTACTTTCGGTGGTAGTATTTCTGTGCGCACGTCCTATGATTTTTATTTAGTATTAATTAACCATGAGGAGTATAGAGAAGAAAAACAGAAATGCAGGAATTGGGAAAAAGGTAGTTTATCACAATATCACTTCACACAATCGCACCTTGACACACCTAACCGCAAAATCGAAATGGCCGATTACCGTCGCGCCGGGTAAACAAATTCGTTAATGAACGATCCTGTCGCTAGAGCTCTCTGCATGAAAAAATTACGAACATGCTCCAAAGTTTTTTGTACATCCATTCTGCACGAAAACTACAGTCTATTCCGGGATTCAAACATTAAATATAATCCCTTTATCTACATGATCGAAAAAACCAAAGTATATTTACGGCCGATTTAAATGTCACATACCGGGTCTTTATCGTATCTCGCAACTCATGTCTGGAAACACTACCTCTTGTTTTGGCAATTTGGCAACGCGTGAAATACCTTCAGCATCCCATTCACTTTTAACAACCCCCGGCCGCGCGCCCTCAGATTTCGAGCTGAGAGAATGTCTAATTTTAGTTGCAAGAAAGAGAAAGCAATTATTCCGTCCTTGTTACTCTTCAACGTACTGCAGCCACTACAGCAAAAAGAGTGAACGCCTTCTCTTGGTAAATGGTGGTCACTTTGAGCATTTACTCGGTCAGTTTTTTGTCATTTAAAGGAAATTATATTTATTATTTGTTATTAATTATTTTCAATAATTATTAATGTACTAATTTAGAATCTACAATTTTAATTTAGCTTTATTAAAATTTTTAATATTTTTATTGAGATTTTATTTGCTTGATATGAAGATTCCATAATCATAATAATAACACATTATTGTTATAAATAATGAAGAGCGATAATGTTTCACACGATATCTTTCTGATTTCTCTGAGATGGCTCTCAATGAATAATAATTATTGGTATGTTGCTGTTAATAAATCGATAAATCAGACACAACTTCCCTCAACATCTTCAGTATTACAGTTTTGTTTCTTAAGCATGCTGGACAGAATCGGTTAAGAGACGTTTTGTTTCCACGCTGATGTCTCAGCCCACCCCACCCTGCGCAGCGCGAAAAGATTCCGGCGTGTATACTGCGATTTTTGTAGGAAGAGCTCTGAAGATAACTCAAATCCCATCTTCGCGATGGAATATGTCACGGCATTTCGCGTCTTTTCTCGGTCTTGCTGGTAGAAGTCGCATGATCGCAAGCACTGCTTCATACGGTCGCGATCGTGCGAAATCTAGCGGAACGACTGTGAATGATACGAAATGTCGTGACATATTCCATCGCGAAGATGGGATTTGAGTTATCTTGAGAGCTCTTCCTACAAAAATCGCAGTATAAGCAGTGTACCTGCCCGCCTAAGTGGGAAAACACAGAAACAAGTTGCAGCTTATGACCTGACGTTCGCCTCCTCCTTTGCTATGTCGACGAGCCAGGCACGGCTGTCTTGAAAGACGACAAAGAGACGCGGTTGCCAAATTACCAAAACAAGATCCAGTGCTCTCAGACATGGGTTGCACGTTAAGCTAAAGACTGTATAAGCTGATGTTATGCCTACATCGAATTTGGAATTCTGCTTTATCGATTATACCAATGAAAACATATTACTATTTCATATAGTACGAACATGTATGTGTATGTGTGTGTGTGCATAAACTTGAATCCGGTTATAGTGAACTCCGATATAGTAAGCCCTCGGTTAGAGTGAACTTGAGTCACTGGTCCCGTTTCACTTACATCACAAATAAACATAAAAAAAATTCGGTTATAGTGAACCTGAACCTCTGTTATAATGAACGTAGGAAGTAGAATATAATAGAAATTATTTCTCTCCTGGGGAAACAAAGTACATAGACTCGGTGCTGCAAATTCCAACACTAAGCAGCGTGAAAAAAATGTCAGTCAAAAGTCATAATCGAAGACGTCTCCCCAGAGGTGAAGGTGGCGGACCTGGAATAGAACCCTTACTGTTGACCTTATTCCACTCAAGTTGACTGCGGAACTCAAGGCCTTGTCCTGCGTGAGCTACAGCTGTCGGCGGCGACGCGCGATTGCGAACTTCGGTTTCAATCTTGGTGTTATACTGCGATTTTCGTAACTTTGCCCTGACAAGATCAGCTGTTTCGCTGCCAACCAATCAGGAGCTTATATTTCATGACAGTGACGTCACTATGGTGACGTTCAAGCCCCCGATTGGATGAAACCGTGAACAGCTGATTTCTGACAGGGGCAAAGTTACGAAAATTGCAGTATACTTGAGATTCCGCGGGACAAAGCGCACTGAGTAGTACGTAAGCGACAGGAAGCCCGCTACTGCCACAGACTCACAGCCTGGCAATAACCGCCATGTCGCGCGGACGAGCGATCAGTTTCATTGGCCACTTGCACCAAGCCGCTACCGACAGGATCTCGCGAGCATAAGGGCATACGGAAAAAGGGACGGTGCAACAACAATTGAAGGGTGTCAAGTCTGCATTACGATACTTAGAGACACAAGACAATTCAGAATGAAGTATGGAGATAGCACGAACTCTGGAAAAGGGTCTAGAGAAATTACTAGTGAAAAAAAGGTACGAAGCAAACAATTGACTTTTTAAAGACAAATAAAGACATTAAAATTTTCATCTAGCACTGTTGATGTATTTTGCTAGATCTATATAATAATAATAATAATATTATTTGTGGAGAAATTCCATTTAATTTTGACATCTGTTATAGTGAACCTCGTATATAGTGAACCAAAAATGTTAGTCCCCAGACGTTTACTATAACCAGAATCGGCAGTATGTGTACACACGTACACGTACACGTACACGTACACACACACACACACACACACACACACACACACACACACACACACAGGGTGAGTCACGTAACTTTAGCACCTGCTATAACTTTTGAACGGTTGAAGATATTGCAACGCAGTTTTCACAGAAGTGAATGAAGGAATGGGGCTAATCGAAGTGTGTATTGATTTCTCTTTTATTATTTGTATTTTACGAGATATTTGAGTTAACTTTGTTTTTTCAAATGGGACTATGCATATTTTTTCAGTCTATCATGACAAGCGTAAAAAGACGAATCCAAAGATATAAATATTGTCATATGTTAGATAAGCATTTTTTTGAGTAATTTTGATTTTTTTGCGACTAGTGTTTAACGGATATTTTCATTGTACCGTAAAATTTTTCTAGGGTGGCCGCTGGGATTTGCTAGTAGAGGGGGAAGCTGAAAGTGGTGGGAAGAGAGCCAGAAGGCGGCGCTCGCTCGCGCCTGGCTCGTCTGCCCATACCAAAAACATTAGCCTTCCGCACATGCTTGCGAATGGTCTTGGAAATTCATTTACGGTAGTGTCTTCGCTCGGTAATGGAGAAACACCAAATTCACGAGATGGCCTGGCTCTGTCCTAATCATCCATGTTTTCCACTCATACTGATACTCCTTTCCTCATTATCATAAGTAGTATCACTGTCACTGTCTTTACTGCCATTCGCGTTGTTACCTGTAAATATAACGATTTCTTGATATGGTGCATTAAATCAATGTGCGGCAAATCACACTCATTGAAACTGTCGAGAGCAGATTCCACGTCATTTCTATTCTCTTTATTAGAAGTAGAAAATGGACACGATTCTCCCGATTGAATAGAATTTCCTTATTAATTCTGCAAATAGATATTTTCGAAACACTCGAAGCAGCAATTACTGCCTTAAGAACTGCTTTCATTTTCAATACCTTCTTTTACTTCTCTTCATTAATATTGATGTACGTACTTTGGCGACGACTTCACGCGTCTGACTGTGAAGGACGTCCTTAAGGTGCGTGTCCACTAGAGAGAAACTAGCGCGAGCTAGTCTCGAGAGAAGCTCGCAAAACCCTGTCCACTTGCGAGCGATTCGCAGAAATTTCGGCCTCTCGCCGCGCCCTCTCGAGATTACCTCTTACATGCCTGTCCACTGGAGAGCAGTAGGCTCGCCATGGCGATACAGGAGTTAAGATGGAGGCGAAGAAGAGAGCAGCGGCGGCTTTCGTTACTTAATTTGCTTCTTGCAAAACAAGAAAAGTACTCAGCGAGAAAGTGGATTGATCATGAAGCACGAATGAATTCTTGTTCGACATTTGTCAAAGAATTTGAAATTGAGAATGCGCGACATTTTAGACAGCGCACATTGTTTAACCTAACCTCAAAATTTCAAGAACACGCACAAAAGGTAGTTTCTACTGGTAGGTTACTTTTTTTAAACATTTTACTTGAACATCAAATAGAAATAATAACATAATAGGTGCCCGAGAGTATTTTTTGCTTAACTGATTCTGTAAAATATGAATTTTCTTCATACGTTTTCATATAGGTACGTATAAACTGAGTAGAACAGGGAGTTATGTAAAGACGCGAAAAATCGATTTGGATATTTCAACGTCAATTAATGTTTTGTGGTGGCTTGATACGAAAAAAGTGTTGTTGTTGTTGTTTGTTTTTTTCATTTATTTTCAAAACGTCCGTCCGTCCACCTGTCTGAACAACACTAGCTCCTAAATTTTTCGAACGATTTTTCCCAAAATGAATATTCCCCGGTCGATCTGCCCCAACCCGAAGCTCTGTGATTTTGAAAATTCTTTAAATTTTGAGGGTATTTTACATGAAACCCATGAGACATTTTCAAAATTTTCTTTCAATTTCGTGGAATACATACGAGAAAAACAGTGAAATACGTACGAGAGTCGGTGCCATTCCATAGCACTAATTTACTTCAATGATATATTTCATTTCTTGTGCAATTTAACTAGTGCATCGCTTTTTTCCTCCATTGCCAAGACGGAAATGCTGTACCACAGAACAAAAGAATCCTCATTTAAGATCAGACGCGTAGTCTTCTCATCATTTGTTATTGTAATACACGGGATTTTCTCCCATTTTTTATTATATTATCCTTTTTTCATGTGACTACTGCTTGGTAGCAGCCACAGTGAGACAACAAACACCGAAAAATCGCAGACGCTCTCAGGCACTTCCAGCACGTTTCGAATGCTGAGAGCAAGTCGGTGCGAGTCCTCGCACTGGCATGTCCACTAGCGAGTAGTTCAGATGGCGACCGCTCTCCGCGAGCATCGCATTACTCTCGGTTGCCTTCTCTCAGAACTGTAGCCATTGGCGAGAAATGCTCTCGACACAAACTCGCGAGAGCGTAGCTCTCAAGTGGACACGCACCTTTATGCAAGTAGTTCTGAACAGGACCCATTGCAATGATCACAACAAAATAATGACTTATACAGAACTTCATCCAAATAGCTGTACTCTGTTACGGAAATGCAACTGAAAACTGGCACTTTGCGGAGACGAATAGTCAGGGTCAATGTTTACTCAACTGGAGTAGGACTGTCAACATATCTTGGGAAGGGACGCGCTCCCCTCTAAAGAGACAAGTTCAAGGAATGGACTCTTTCGGCAGCTCTGGCCCTGACCTTGAGCGGCCACGCTAAAATAATTTCACTTGTAACTGTCGGCACCACAAGGTCACGCAGCGCTCCCCCAGCAAACGCGGGATCGGGGAAGGGAAGGGATTTTTAGTACTTGATACGAAACATATTCCAAATATTCACAAAACTGTTGCATTTTTTCCTGAACTCTGCTTTCCATCCCACCCATTTTCAGATATTTTGTGTTTCTTAGGGATTCAAAATACGGATTTGTCAGAAGTTGTATATATTGAAGTAAGATTGTTTCTATCCCTAAGTTATTATATGCTTATTAACATTGAAATTGTTTGCTCAAAATATGCAATCCTTTGTTTCAAGATCCCATTAATGAAATCTTACGAAACTTCATTAAATGGAGTTGAAGTTATAAATAATTTTATTATAATACTTACTTATGACAAATCCTTATTTTCCATCCTTCAATTCCTTCAAAGACAGACAAAAATCTGAAAATGCAGAAGGATGGAAAGCATAGTTCAGGAAAAAACTGCAATAGTTTTGTGAATATTTGGAATATGTTTCGTATCTTCAAATAAGATCCTTTCCCTTCCCTTCCCCGGGCGCGCGTGTGCTGGTGGAGCGCTACGTGACCTTGTGTGGTGGACTATTCAAAATGTCCGTTAAACCCCAGCCGCAAAAATCAAAATTACTGAAAAAAAAAATACTTATCTAACATTGACAATATGTATATCATTGGATTCGTCATTTTACGCTCGTCATGGTAAACTGAAAAAATATGTATAGTTCCATTTAAAAAAACAAAGCTACCTCACATATCTCGTAAAATACAAGAGATAAAACAGAAATGAATTCACGTATCAATTAGCCCCATTCCCTCATGCACTTCTGTGAAAACTGCAGTGCAATAACTTCAACCGTTCAAAAGTTACAGGAGGTGCTAAGGTCAAAAGTTACGTGACTCACCTGTCGGGGAGGAAACGTCGAAACTTCTAAAATAAGCTCTTAAGACAATTCTAAGTATATTTTGTCTAATAAACCAAGTGGATATTCCGAATGGTTGAGCCACAATAAGCACTCAAAAGTTGGTTTGAAAAATTGATTTCTAGGCAAAACTTTGTATTACAGAAGCACAGAAACACTTCAGAAACATGTAAATTGTTTATTATTTACAAAAGAAATTAATATATTTGTCCAGGAAGAAAAATTAAGCAAGAAATAAAAAAGCACCCAATTTACACAATTCGACTCCTTTTTTTATTTCTCGCTTAATTTTTCTGTTTCATGTTAGATATCAATATTTCTCCCTCAAAAAGATAGCATCTTTCCTAAATAAAACTATTGTCGGTACAGTAAAAGATTCATGAACTTCCTGAATACTGTCTGTCAAATTATTCTCTCTTAAGTAATATGTGGTACAGAAAGATCCACAGTCTGCTGCCTCAAGGAATGTATTCCGAAATAACTGTTATTGCAAAATAGGCTATACTGTTATGTGGAAGTTCCCGAAGAAAAACGGACCAGACTACCCATTTCTCTAAATTGAATGAACATCCTATCCGTCGTTTTCCTTTTCCACATGAATGATGAGAGCATGTCTCTGCCCCAATTCTTGGAGTTTCTTCATGAAATCACTTAATGAGGCAATTGACGGCTGCACGGGAAACTTTTTTTCTTTGTGTGTTTCGCTTGCAACGTAGTTAGCAAATATTACGTACATAAATGACTGACGGCCATTTCTTCGATTTAATAGTGTATCGATGCCGATGCCAAATTTCCTCTAATACCAGTTCTGTAGAACGATATAATTTCTCTTTGCAAGCGAATGATTCAATGTAGTACTGAATTATTTACTTTCTTAGCGTTTTCTAATTCAAAGAAAGGGCGAGTTCTCAAGGTTACTACATTGTACAGATTGTGAGTAGAAACAATTTACTTGAGGGAAATTATAGTAACTTTCAAATATTTTTCTTTGATATTTTCATAATGTACAACGAATATAGGCACACTGGAA
The DNA here is from genome assembly GCA_031308135.1 of Acheta domesticus. Lineage (NCBI taxonomy): Eukaryota > Metazoa > Arthropoda > Insecta > Orthoptera > Gryllidae > Acheta > Acheta domesticus. Next base: position 87,223,658 of record JAHLJT010008446.1, on the reverse strand, counting down.
AAAAAACTTTTTTATACAAGAGAATCACTTTTCAACCTCTAATGTAGGTGACAGATGACAGGTGCTTATTCAGCCATGACCACTCAGCGGGCCAGGCCTCGAACTGCGCAATATGTTGATTTGAGGCAAAACTAACATGCGGCTGATGGGCGAGTCACTTGGCGGTGGCAGGTTAACATGCATGTTTGCCTTATGATATAAACCACGATCGATGTGACACGACCTAGCAACTGAGAAATGCAAGGACACCGACCATAATATGGGCTGCGAATGGCAGCGGTCGGATACCATCAGTGAAACTGGGTCGAACTGGGTGCGAGAATGCTTGAGTTCTTCTTTTAAAGTATTGGTACACCACGGAAAGCAACATCACACTCTTTATCAGTTTTTTACCCTTTCAGGCCAGTAATATACTATTTTTCTAATTTTTATTAATTGGCGCATGGCACATTAGGCGATGCCATTTTATCTCTGTTAACATTGACCTGTGGGATTGGTTAATTGCCCACGTGCCTTCTACAAAGATTCAATGCATTGTTCGGCCTGCATCTCCACAATGACTGCCAAAAGCATCAATTCAAATGCCGCACCCAGAGATAATAAACTCGGTATATTCATGAACGAATATTTCATTTCCAAAGCGTTTTTTTAGTTTATCACAATTAGAATAATCTTCACGAATGTGTAAATCTTAATCCAAAGGCACCAATTCATATAAATATGTATTAAAATAACAATTCGATGATTCCAGGAGATTCAATATTATTCATAAATATTGGATGTATTCATCATTTATGTTACGCCGCCGTGTATCGTGGCTATCATTTCGAACACAACTGGATTTTCAATAAGTACATTTAAAATATTTTTTGGGCAGAGCCTGCAAACAATTGATACTATTAACTATTATTCTTAAGTATGCCACGCGATGCTTTCCTTAGACAACATAACTCGACTGTTTCACCGTTTACGCGGAGAAACTAGGAAATGCTCCGCACAGGAGACGCCGCCGACTGGTGTAGCGGCCGGTTTGAATTTTGCGACCGGAAGTGATTTTTAAACTCAATTTCCTCAAAGACAAATTTTTTTCTCGGAAAAACTGGACCTGCCGTTCATGATTGGCAACACAGAATTTGGGGTATTTTTTTTTTGTAACGGAAGCTTCTGGACAACCTTTGTGTGTTTACAGAGTGTCCGGGGAAGAAACGTGGAAACTTCGAAAATAAGCTCTTCAGACAATTCTAAGCATATTTTGTCTAAATAAACTACGTGGATATTCCGAATGGTTGAGCCGCAATAAGCCCTCAAAAGTTGTTTTGAAAAAACAATTTCTAGGCAAAAATGAGCATCATGGGAGCACGTTACCCCGCAACAATTTTATGATCATCAACCAATACTTATTTGACGCAAACAGTGTGCCACATTAGCTGGAATTTAGCCAATTTTACGTTAAACCATAGAAATACACACATTTCAATTGACCATAGCTCCGGAAATGTTTATCCACAATACTTTTAATTTAGAGAAGATTAAAACTTTAAATCCCTATTTTAAGAACTTTGGCTAGGCTGATGCTTCAGTCGCCCGAAATACAGGCCTCTCCACAACAGCCCATGAACGGGAACGGCAACGCGAGGTATGTACGCTTCACAATAAACGCCAATAGGAACACGAATATCACTATGTATCTGTAGCGGCAAAAAAGAATCGTCAGATCGAATTTGATTTTCGTCACAAGACAGAAACTGAAATGAATAGAACATAAACTGAAGTTTTCATGAGCTTCAGAAGATGGAGCTCCCCCTCCCAACTACACATAGTTGAATTTTGAAGAAGAAGAAGAAGAAGAAGAAGAAGAAGAAGAAGAAGAGAGAGTAATCTTCTCTCCCGAGTTATACAACACTTATTTGCATCGGTAAACGAAGACCGAAAAAATATGTACAGAAACAGAAAGAATATGCAATAAATATGTAAAACCAGAAATAATGTGTAATATTAAAATTCACCAATTATAAAGCACATTTACATAATACTAAATTACATTGATAAAACATTTCCTAAACAAATTTTAAAAATTATACAAACATATTTAAAATAATTTGAAGAGTACGTGTTGATGCATTTTGCACAATAGAAATTTCCCGACAGTAGTAAAAGCTTCATCTGTAGGTACAGGACCGTAGTTTTGCAGCCAGACTAGACGCAATAAAAGACATCATAGAGATTGGCGATATCTACGATCAGCAATCACTGTAACGTGAAGCACTCTCATTGTTGTCTTCGTCACACGTCAGCGATCTTCAATGTTTCCAGGAAATTAAGGTCACAAACCCCGGGTCCAGAGATACTTTTCACACTTGAAGGTGAAAATGATCTCGCTGAGATGCATTTTCAGCCACTGAGAAAACTGCAGCAGGCGCGCCGGACTGGGAGACCATCTCGAGTCTTCACGTAGGTTATCTGGAGTAGACAGCGCGGAGTAATAATATAAAGAGAAAAATGCGTATTTTTTAAAATAATTATTTTCGTAAAAATAGGCACTAAAATTGAAGAAAATTGATAGAATAAAAAAAATATTTTGTCAAAATACGAAATATAGTACCAAATATGTAAAAATATGTAACGAAAAAATAGATATTGTGTTAAGACGGCGACGATTCGCCAAGATTACAAATTTAAGAACGGTAAGTAAAAAGATAAAAAATATGTAATTACATAAAAATCCGGTCTCTATTGATAGGGAGCTTGAACGTCACTGTCGCGAAATATAAGCTGCCGATTGGATTGCAGCGAAACAGCTCATTTCTGTCAGGGACGCTGTTACGAAAATCGCAGTATATGAACTGCGACTTTTCGGGGAGCGAAAAAAATATTCCAGTTTCCATCAGCGCGCTGTAGTGTATGTTTGCTGGTCGTAGACACCGCCAATTCGTACGATCGCTTCTATTGCATCTAGTCTGGGTGCTACTAAACTACAGTCCTGGATATCAATAGCAGAAGCTTTTGCATTATTTTAATGTTTCCTAGGAATATTATAGTTATAGTATTTTAATATTATACATTACATCCAATTTTAAATATTTATTCATATTCTGTTTCCATTATATACAGTGTCAAAAGTATTGTCACATTGAAAATCTGAGAATATGAATAAATTTTAAATAGAAAAGGTAATCTAAATGACAAATTTTCAGCGGAATTAAATACATTATATACAGTAAAGTTGCTACAATAAAACACCTCTCAAAATTAAGCACAGGAAATTGAGAAATCAGAAATATAAACAATAATTTCATAGAAAAAAGAAGCCAAAAGTATTGGAACACGCGAACTCTCAAACACTGTAACGGCTTTCTTGGAAGTCACCGCGGCCGCAGCCGTCTGTGGATTGACCTTCAACTTGTAGTCGGGACTCTCCTCTTAACCCTTAGCTGTAACGGTTTTCGTATCAATTTCCTTTCCGGTATTCATAAGTCGGTGATTCAGGAGTGTACGATTCTGAAGTTTTTGTTCATCAAATGTCGCTATGGGGCGTAAAAAACGGAAATAAGTGAAGAATAGAGAAAAATAATAACTAGCAAGCGTAATGATTTCAGATCTTTGAGGGAAATTGGAAATATTATGCAAAGATCACACTCTACAACGTTTAATGTCATTGATAGGTATTGTGTTCAGGAAACAGTGACGAACAAACGCAGATGTTGACAGCCACAGTTGCTGAACGAACGTGACACAAGGACTTTTTTCGCGACATTAAAATATACCCAAAACTTCGTGCTCCCAAACTTGCTTCTGGAATTAACATTTGTCCAAGTACAGTTCGCATGATAATAAGAAACACTAGGTACCATGGACGTGTGGCACGTAGGAAATTCTGCATCAATGACATTACAAGAAAAAAAAGCGCTTCGAATTTACTAAAAAATATTGAAACAGTTCCCAACAAATGTGGAAACAATTTAGTTTTACTGATGAAAGTAATTTTAATATTTTTGGGGCAAATGACAGATGTATGGCGCGGAGGAAGAGGAACTCCAAAATTCACGAAGAGAACCTCCAGCTCACAGTGAAATACAGAGGTGGTTCTGTACTCGGCTGGGGGTGGATGAGTGCTTCTGGTGTGAGGAATCTTCCCCTTTATAAATTGTACAATGGACTATGCAATGTACGTCAATATTGTGCAAAGTAAATTACACAAAAGTGCTGAAAAAGTGGGCCTCAAAGACGACTTCATGTTGCAGGGACAATGATCCAAAGTACAAGACTTGAAACACAAGAATATGGATCCTTTTAATACACCACGATATCTGGAAACGCCACCACCATCTCAGACATTAATCCTATTCAATATTTATGGAACATACGTTATGTTTTTGTTTGCTGATATCAATTACAAAATATATACAGTTTTGAATGTGACAAAAAAATTTTAATTTGTGTTTTATTTTACACCTGAAATTTCCGAGGTGTTCCAATACTTGTGACTCTCACTGTCTTCATGTACACATTTTTCCAATCTCTGGTGATCAATTGCTCATTTGATTCCTCTCCACAAGACAAATCGATTGACCCAATTTTTAGCCGCTTCCCTCTTGGTCATTTAGGAAGAATTGTAGAGAAACAAAGGATTTTTATGGCACTGACAGGTATGGAGTATTGTGTGAGTGGTTTGTTGTAGAATTACATAAAAAGTGTTTCAAGGAAGCCATACAAGTAAGAGGGTTGTTTGTTGTATGAAGAAAATGATACATGTTTAAAAGAAGAGAATGGGTAATATCGTATGATTTCAATAAATGTTACAATGATAATGAAAAATATTAATAATCAATACCAAATGGAAGAGCAATATTGTGAACTAGACAAGTATAACTGATATTAATAACATCAGGTTTCAAAGCAGGACTTATGAGGATGTCGGTGAAACACTGAATTACTACAATCTCTTTCTACCACTTACATGAACGATTATGATCTGATCGACAATAAATACATCTAATTTTGTAATGAAATAAAATAATCACACAAATATTTTAATCAACACTTCTTCATGTAACTTTCTATGTCTGAAATGGTTAAGCCACACAACTGTAACGTGTTTAAAATTATGAAAAATGTAACGCTCTGAGAAAGTTTTTTTGTTGTTGTCTTTTTTTTAGGTGCCTTTTTAGACAATATTTTAAAACTTTTCCTAAAATGTATTTATATTTCCTAGTTTTAATTAAAAATCAACATTTAAATCATTTTCAGCTATACTGACTGCAATAGCCATCTATCTAGTGGTAGATAGCTTAATCTTCAATTTCTTGTCTGGACTGATGATATCATTTGAGATTGCATTTCATATTCTATATTTTTAAAGCACAAACTCTCATTTTGTGATTTCATACTGCACACAAATTAAAAAAATCAAACAGTGGAACTTCAGTAAGCACTAGGTTCAGATTCGCAATGCAATTAAAACCATTGTAACTAGTGAGATGTTTCAAAATTGAAATATTACTGCGCCAATTGTACTATAAGAAAGGTAAAGAAGCTATTAAAAAATTATTAAATAAGGTAGACCTGACAGGAATCTTTTGTTTCTTCTAGTTAAATGTATTTTCAGTTTTACACTTATCTTAAGCATAATTTCCAATAAATCATGTGAAGTTGTCAATCCTAACATCTGGAAAACAAAGTTTATGATGTCTATTTATTATTTTCGTATCTGCTAACATACAGTATGTAGTTAACTTTCTATACCAAATGGACTATGGAATTGAATTTGACCCTTTTTCACTTAGGACATCCTCCAAGCATTAAAAACTAATCTCAAAGTTGATATAATCTATTGATTTATTACAATGCCAGGGGTATAAACATACTAAAGGGAAATTGGTGTAACGTGTTTGTGGTAAAAAACTGTTTGTGACATATGGGAGAGAAGTATAATCTGTGCAAGTTTTCTTGAGCTCTAGAATCCGTACCACAGTTATTTACCTATGTGAATTCCGAACACAAGCAATGTAGGCTGGTAATACATAAAAATTAAAAATTGTTGCTTCTGAGTAACAGAAAACATTTGCACACATATATTCATAAATATGTTGCATATCTAGGTGTTAACCTATAACAAATGATGGGACAAAATTAACGTTCATTACTAAAGAATAAAACAATATTTATATCTTAAAAACAAAGTTCAATGCAAGTTGTTTTTCTTTCATTTTATGACTTCCTTTACTATACATTTTCCCCATTAAATCGTTCTGGGAAACTCTCATTAAAATAAATTTTTCTATTCAGCAGAATGCTACTTGAAGTTGACAACGGACAAAGGAGGGTTTAACTTAAAACATGCCCACTTCTTGGCAGACTTGTTAAATGTGAGGAAGAAGGCATTTATTACATCTTTGAATAATCTATTGCACCATCTTTGAATAATCTATTGCACCCTTGTTAAAATAGTTCTGAACTGTTTTGCTGGGACTTTCTTCTTTCTCGAAATTCACGGATGTTCCACCCCAAAACCCCTTCTGTAATCCCAAACGCAATTTGACTATCAAATTGTACAGCCAAATGTTGATACAACAGCACCAGTTAAGAAGACTTTCTTAGCCACCTATTTTTCATGGTTTCAGAGATTGCCCTACATGAAATCTTTTGTTCAGCAACATATTCTTAAACCATAAATACTAACATAAAAATAACCACAACTTACTATCTTGTTTCATTTGCTCAAACTTAATAATATGATTGTACAGTCAAAAGAAATTATATTATAGATAGCATAATTGTAACTTTATATGACCAAATACACAAGTAATCAAAAATACATCAATTTCACGACCCCGAACTAGATTACTTACAACACTAACACAAGGTGCCATTTTATTTAGTTTAAAACCTAATGAAAACCTATCAATGTTTATGTTCTTACAGGGATGTGAGATGGAACTAATGAAGGCATATGTAATAAGTAATGTATATAATAGAAATCTATAATATTTTTCCATACTTCCAAAAATGAAAATATCACAGTCAAATGCCTTTCGCTATCAATACTTTTACTATATTTTTGAATTTACTACTTTTGAATATTACTTGTTACAATTTGGAATTCGTAAAACAGATATCAATTGTCTGTACCATTTAGGGTAAGTCCCAATCTCATTGAATTCGAGAAGCTTGCAAGGCCTTTGTTGACACTTTTCCAAGGCCAGCTAAAAGCTCTCACTTTTTGGACACCAAATCACACAGGCATATTCCAGCTTCGAGTGAACTAATACAAAAAATAGCATGAACAAAACCTTCTTCGAATGTATTTTTCTACCCAGGTCTAATGAGCAGGGAACGGATTTCCATGTAAATACATACTTACTAAATAAGCTAATATCAATATTAATTTACATTATCTTTATGTTTCACAACATGCAGAGTAGAAAAGCGACTTTTATTGGGGGGGGGGGGGGGGAGGTACATATCTGAATAAAAACCCATATATTTTCCATATTTCTTATAAAATCAGTTCATTTACTAGACAATTCAGCTTAACCCTCAACTGGCGTCGTGGTGCCATTTTGACTCCATTCGAATTTTGAAGTTGGATATTCTTCCTATTTTTCAAATGAGAATGTTGGTATGTTGTTTACCTTCAAATAACATCCTTCTTGTTTGATTTGAAAAGTATTGTTGAATTTCGTGCAGTTGTTTTGTAGTGGCGTGAGTGAAAATATTTGTTGGAATCACAATGGCACCACCACGCCAGTTACACAACTATGTTTGAAATGGCATCTTCATTGAAGACTGAATTTTGAGCTGACGCAGGCCATGATATCACTATCTCTAAATGATTAGAAGTGGAGAATGATTATTATGACACTGAAGTCATACAAAACGGGAATGCCTGTGAAGGGAAGAATTCTTGAAGATGCTGGCACGTCATCTTGCTGAACCTGAAGATCAGACTCTTGAATGTGCAACTACCTAGAGAACTTTGTGGAACCATCTGAAGAATATTGAAGAAATCTATTCCTGGTGCTAAATGTAATCCACAAGAAACCAGGAAAACGAAACAGTATGCAATATAGGGTGGAAAAAAAGACCAAAAAAGAAAATTGTTATACATGTTGCTGCTAAATGTGTCACGAATGTCAGGGGAACATTTGAAAGGAATGACTAGTGAAGTCTATTTTTTGAAACAAAGTTGATATTTTATTGTTAAATATGTGTATCAGAAATTGATAATACAAAATCAATAAGGCACTAAAAATTTATAGGAAAAAGGCGGTTTTATTAGTATTTATCCGTAAGGCCACAAAAAAATTAATTATTATGCAGTTCAGTAAAATATATTAAATACGAATTATTTTATCTAAATTATTTTGAAAATCCTATAAAGTGTGTCCAAACAGAAATAGTTCAAATTGCATTACAAATTTCATAAAAAAATGAAAAAAGGCATGGGGTCAAAATATCACCATGATGCCGGTTTTTCATGTAACAAAAACTCACCATGCCAATTGAGGGTTAACACTGAAATTTCATTAAATATTAAAAATGCATCTCAACATTAAGAGCTTAACATTTTTTAATAATTCCTTAAATATTAGAGTTTTTTAAAAGGGAGAATTGGCAATTGGAAGGCAAATTAACAAAATGTTAATGTTTTAATGTATGTGAAGAATTGATCCACTCTCCAGTCCTGAGGCCTGGTCTGAATACCCTACTGGGTGAAGGGTGGGTGAGAGGAGGCATGAGAACTGTTGGATTTGTTTGACAGATGACCTAGAGACCTCGATAGTCTGTGGGAAACATACTGTACCTCGTTTTAGTATCCACAGTAGCACTTCTCCTTCCCTCTGACGCTGTCATCCGAAAATCGCATGACATTAGAGAGACTTGGACATCAGAATTCACATTATACAGCTCCTCACTGTCAGTTACAATCTAGTCAGAATACTATGTGTTGGTACAGTTTTAATAATCTCTCTATTAAGCCAGTGTAAAAAGCCAAAAGTAGCATAGTCAGCCAGTGTAAAATTAGAAGATACATTTTAGAATTTAAAGATGAAGTTTTATCATCGGACAATCAAATATCATTTAACAATAGTCATTTTTTATTGTAATAAGTCTATATTTACCTCCATTTTTTGATAAAAATAACTACATCTATAATTACATATTTCATATATTTTTAATCCACATAAATATGTTCCCTGCTAACGACATTCCCTACTGCCTTATTAACAAGTTCCTCGATATGAGGTTTAAAAAGAAACCTGACAATCAAAATAAATAGCAAGATCTTTTTAACAATTGGAACTGACTCCATAACTATGCCATTAAAAGCGTAATTAAACATAATTTGATTAGACCTAGCAAGAGTTTAGTAAACGAGATGTTAAGTTACAATTAAAATCATTAACAATTATAGCAAATATTAAAGAACCCAAATGAGAATCTTATAGCACTCTCTAGATGATGATGTTGCCTGGTAATGCGCATTCTGTACAATATTACTATGCAACTTTAGGTTTAAGGCCAGATAATTATGTGAGATAACACAACTCTGTTTAAGGATTATTATGTCATGATCAAGAAAGTCAAAAGCTGTTGAAAAGTTTGCATTATCACATCAACCTGTCCATATTCAACAAGAAAGGTAGAAACTGACTTGGTAAAAGCAAGAAAACTGGTAAAAGTAGATCAGCTCATGACAAAACCAAATGTTAAAAGTGGTTTAATCAAAGTACAGAAAAACGCTGTTATAAGAGACCCCACATTATAAGAGAATCACGCTTATAAGAGACCAAATTCTTTGTTCCGAGGTCTGTTGTATATATAAACAATGCTATTATTTTCAGCATTTAAGAGACTTCATTAAAAGAGATTTCCACCTATTGTGGACAAGATTATGTTCCCCACTTTGCACTACTTCTTGCTTGTAAGAGGTAGGGTTACCAGACGTCCGTTTAGCAGGACATGTCCGTGTATTTAGCGATTGTCCTGGCGTCAGAATTTATTTTCCAAATCAGCAAATTGTCCGTATTTTCATGTTACACAAACCAATCGCTTTTCAAACACTATTTTCTATTGACTATGAACTATTTTCTTGTGTAATTTGACTCATTTATGTGAATGACTCTCACTTCTAAACTAAATTGGAATGAAGTCGAACAGACAATTAGGTATGTGTTGTGATTGATGATGTTAAAATATTTGATCAATTTATATGTTTTCAGAAATATGTCTCTCAAAAGAAACAGGACAATGAATTCATGAGCACTACATAAAAATTGGCAGAAGTGTATTTTGCTATACCTGCCCACAACACAAATGTAGAAAGAATTTTTTCTTTAGTTAGTTTGCAATGGAATAAAGAGAGAAATATTTTAAATATTAATTCAGTGAAATGGCTGTTATCAGTGAACTTTAATTTAAAAGAATTTTGATGTAGAGAATTTTACGACAGTCTGAAAGCTAACAAATGCCTTCTGAAACACAAAACAAAAGAAATAGTAGCTCAGCAGATACATTTGTAACAATCTAGGTACGTAGTTATGTATTTTGTATTTATTTATGAATACAGTATGAGTATTACAGCAAAAATCCTAGTTTCGAATTCCAAAAGTGTAAAATTCAATTTTTTAATATGTCCTGCTTTTTAAACTCATTTATCCTGCATTGCACCGATTCCCATTTGGTAACCCTAGTAATAGGCACCCTGATGACTCATGAATTCCACTTAGGACGTTCATAAGGGTTGAGGCACATGCTAAAAATAGACTGGAGCAGGGTTTCGCAACACCAGTTCCACCGTGTGCGTGATCGCGTGTGATAGGGGGTACAAAATTCTCTTCTGGAAAGCTCTTTCTGCGAGGTTCAAGTCTCTTTGCAACAAGGAGGTGTCTAGGTGTTGCCAGTTGTTTTTAGTGCTGTGGAGCTGTTTTCTGGTTGTGTATACAGAATTTTATTTTACTTTGGCGCTTTCAATCAGTTTCATTGCTACGTGGACAAACATTAGCACGATGTGTGTGAATTTAAACACTCAGGTTTTTATTTTGTTATTGCCTTCTATGGATCTGCAGATGATGGCACCGAAATGAAAGGTTTTGTCGTTAGCTGAGAAATTGAACAATCTAAAGGTCAATTGCGGAAAGCTTTGGTGGGAACACTGGAAATAACAGTTTCGTCACTTGGAAAAATTATCTGAAATAGAGAGAGGAAATTCACAATGACGTTGAGAAAACGATTACAGTGAAAAATATTTGTTTCTCACCAATGAGGGATGGAAAAGATTTTTTTGGAGTGGTTTCGACAGTGCAGAGGTGTATGTGTCCCTGTTGATGAGAAGATTTTGCAGCAGGAGTTATATACAGAGTGAGTCACGTAACTTTAGAACCTCCTGTAATTTATGAACTGTTGAAGTTATTGCAATACAGTTTTCACGAAAGTGCGTGAGGGAATGAGGCTAATTGATGCATGCAATCGTTGCCATTTTATCACTTGTAACAAGATATTGAGGCCAATTTGTCTTTTTTCAAATGGAACGATATATGTATTTTTTAGTGTATCATGATGAGCATAAAATGAGGAATCTAATGATTTACGTAGTCATATTTTAGAGAGACATTTTTTGAGTAATTTTGATTTTCTGCAACTTGTGTTAAATGGACATTTGAATGCCACTCAAGGTCAAACCATTCTCCACCTGCTAACACATGCTCAGGCTGTTAATTAGGTAAAATTATAGGAAAGGAAATAAAAAATTCGTAAGTATACAAATTATCACTTGACAAGATTGTTTATACTTCACTTCCTAAAATGCGATCAAGCAAATCAGTATCATTCTTCTGATAAAGTACATTCAAAACAATGCCAGTGCTAGATATGAGCAGACAGAGCAATCCCCCTGGGCTCTGAATAGGGGATTCACTGAAATAATTTAGTAATAAAAAACAACAAAGAAACAACTTTGTAAATTGATATAAATTAGTTATGTACAATTTGCAATTACTGTATCACGGATTTTTAATAGTCATAAAATATTTTATAAAAAATGTAATATATTGAATTTTGTTTGATTTTTTCATGGGGTTTCTTAATTTCAGTTTTTGTCTACTACCAAAGCTGGTCGAGCTTTAGCACTACTTCAAAATTACTACCTACCACAAAGTAATTCCATTATTTCTCACATGTTTTTTGTTTCATTGCTGCTACCAAAAACAATGGTTTACATATAAATCCATGGACTATCACATAATAGTACTGACATAATATTTCATGCGAAGGCAATGAAAATTGTGTTGAAACATGTTTTGATTGCTTTCTATAACACGTTTCCATGCAAAGTGAAAGTTTGATTCAAATGTCTAGGAGGCTTAACATGTAATAAAGTACACTGTTTTGCTTATATTCTAATAGAATTTCCTTGGAAACACTATACAGTAAAACCCCTTTATAAGAGACACCTGGGGGAATGGAATTTTGTCTCTTATAAGTGGGAAATGTGTTTTTGATGTGTTTAATGAGATGTTACCATATTTTTAGTGGATTAGTTTGATATGTACACTTATTTTAAACTTGAGGAAACATAAATTAGTTGATTCCATGGCCCATTTAACCAGATCTATTGGGTGAACGTTATGACATTTAAAGCACATGTGCTCATAAATGGATTATATGAACAAATCGCCTCCAATGTAAATATTGACACGAGAGTTATAAAAAAATTACATTTGTGTAATTTTTGAAAAAACAAAAGAATAAAGCAAAATGATGTTAAAGAGTCTTATAAAGTACTTTTATAACTATCACTACCAAAAGTTTAAAAAAAAAAATTTGGAATCATTTTTAAGAAAATCTTGTTTTTGTAAATGTTTATTATTTCACTCGATATTACGTGAAACTTTTTATTTAGTACAAAACATTAATGAAAGATCTAATTATAGAGAAAAATTTTTATTTTAAGAAAAAATTTCTATCTTCAATTTTGTGGCTGTAGAAAAACACCGAAAAAACTGCAAACTTTTTCAATTTTCGCAAATTTAGAGTTAACAGTAAACATCCTAACAATGCCATCTCTATAAGTGAATTTCACTCTATTCTTACAAGAAATTTAAAGAAAAAATTTGGAGCCATTTTTTGAAAGATTTTGAAAATGTCCCACGGACTTCATGTACAGTACCCACAAAAATTTAGAATATTTTCAAAACCGCCGTTTGGAGCGGAACCAGATCGATCGTGGAATATTCATTTTGGAAAATAATGTACGAATAGTTTTGGCGCTAGTGTGATTCACGGACGGATGAAGGGAAGTTTTGAACGAAAAAAAACAATTCTTTTCGGTAGATCCAAAAATGTGCATTCTGTTAAAATCTCGAAGTCGATTTTCTGCAGCATTACATTACTTTCTCTATATTACGTATACGAGAAAGTAACAATTGGAAACACTGCTCAAAACGCTAAAAGCAAAATACTGTGATTTATTCAACTCAGCCTCAGGCAGATATCAGTTGCTGACGGTTTCATCCAATCGGGAGCTTGAAAGTCACCATCGTGACGTCACTAGCGACACAGAAGCTTCCGATTGGATGAAACTAGCTGATTCCTTCTACAGGCATGGTTACAAAAGTCACACTATAGGCGTCTTCCTTGTTGCCAAAAGACACGAAGCTTATTGAATAACTTTCTTCACGAGAACTTCGCATACCTCCCCCCCCCACCGGTGGCACTGGTGTTGCGAACCCCTGCTCCAGCCTATTTTAAGCATGTGTCCAAACCCTTACCAAGCTGAGGAAATTCCCGAGTCACCTGGAGGAAAATTCCACGCTTTGTCTCTTGAGAAGAAACGCATGACGGGGAATAAAATATTTTCCACTATACGCGGGAATCTCTTATAACGGGGTCTCTTAAAAGCGGGAAATAAATGCATTGTTTATATACAACTGACGTCAGGACGGTGAATTTTGTCTCCTTTAAGCGGGATACTCTTATAACGGGGTCTCTTATAGCGGGGTTTTACTGTATTTTGATTTTTTTACCATGGCGTGTCAAGGACACACACAAAACAGGGAGAGGGAAGGAAGACTCCAATAGGGAGCCGTAGTGACATAGCAGCTCCCTGTAGGAATCTGCCTTCCATCTCCCTTCTTCATGCATGACCTTGAGACATCACATTAAAAAAGTCAATTTATAGAATAAAGCTGAACCATTGCTACTTCCTCTTAACACATAGTGAAGCCAGAATCCATGTTTTGTGGGCCCCTGAAACCAAAAAATTGATGGACAGCAAAATGTCTGTTTCTCCATTTATGATCAACATTCGTGCCAAAACTGTTCAGCCGATTTTCTCCAAAATCGATATTCCCCGATTGATTTCAATGAACTCTATGGTCAGAGAGTTTGCTACATACATATGTCATGTAGTATATGTGTTAGTGTGATGTAGTATATTAATACACTAATATTTACTACATATTGGACCAGGATTTATCCACTTTTTCTATATCACAGTTCTTTCTGTTGAAAAATTACAGTTTTTTGCTGCAGTATTACATAACTTTTTCTGCATTATGTATGTTTCCCCATATACTATGCATGCATTTGAGAGAGTAAAAAATTAGGAGAAAAAAAATTACATAAAAGTGGGGAAGCACTCTTCATATCCAGTTGTAAATTGCAGGAAGAGAATGCATTGTAAATGTAGGCTTTACGAGGGGACCTACAAAAAGTACTCAAAAGGCAGGAAAAAGTAAAATGCGAGAATGTAAAAACAGAGTTTTACTGTGTTCAGTTACATTCCAAATGTTTTCGGCTTCCCTTGTTTCTTTATCAGAGCACTGAGGAGGTTACACATTTCTATTTTGAGCTTCTGTTGGGTGTGAATATCACAATCAGTGTGTAACAACTGTGACATGGACATCTTGCATTTGGTTATGAAACATGCATTTTAAAAACATTCCAAGTAAGTTAAATAAAAATGCTCTTAATGCATATGTTTCAAACTAGTATAATTAGTGGAAGTGTGAAAAGCAAAAATAAGGAAAACAAAATTAAAGAAAATCAGTGATCTGTATTCTATTGGATGCAACTCATTGATTTCTATTGCATTCCAAGATGAAGGAAATTCTAATTGATCATTCCTTTGAAACATATTAATATTAATAATAATAATAATAATCTCTGCGCTTCATTATTAATTTATTTTAATTGGCATCCAGGAGGAGAAAGGCACACTAGAATGCAAGTAGTTGTTTCTCATGGAAGAAAAAACAGTGATAAATCCAACATAACCATCTCCATTGAAAAATAAAAAATAAATTAGTAAAAAACTTGTATTGAAAATATATAAAAATATATTAGCTAGTTCATAAATGTTTTTATCTGCACAATGATAGCATTAACATTATTCCCTTAACTAAGAAAATTATGTTGTACACAATTTTAATACTTACTACAATGTTCACTTACCTATGCTTGTAACAGCTGAAACTGTTCGAAATTGATGAATGATGTTACGAGGTAAAAAGTAAATATCATTATCACACAGCTGGATTCGAGCATACCGGATTCCTTCTCTATGTAATTGATTTAGCTTGGCATCCTCAAGCCACTGGACACACTAGTTGAGAAACAGAAATTCTTATTAAATAACACAAGAATTTGTTGAAGCAAGAGAGAAAAATTAAATTGTGGAACTGAAAAAGAAATTCTCAGAACAATTTCCAATTAATTATTTTAATAAGGGAAAGAATTCTATGAATGTAGATATGTAAGAATATATGATTTCAGTTCTGCAAACATACCATGAGATGGTTCAAAAACTAAAGCTGGGGATTTTAATTCAAGGCAGAATTAGATCATTACTTGACATTTAATTTGGGACAGTAAGATTATTGATTTTAATTCTGATAGCACGATAGATATATAAATTGGAATATGATCTTTATTTTAAAACAATCATTACAGATATACAGTAATTCAATTATTTATTGTATTTGAACATTTGTAATGAAAGACTTTTCAGGTGTACCATCAGCAGGTTATATTTTCTTAGTGAATTTATTAGTGAGCAGAATCTCCATAATCTATTTAAATTATACAGGGTGAGTCACGTAATTTTAGCACCTCCTGTAACTTTTGAACGGTTGAAGATATTGCAATGCAGTTTTCACGGAAGTGAATGAGGGAATGGGGCTAATTAATATGTGTATTGATTTCTCTTTTATCACTTGTATTTTACGAGATATTTGAGGTAACTTTGTTTTTTCAAATGGGACTATACATATTTTTTCAGTCTATCATGACAAGCGTAAAAAGACAAATCCAAAGATATAAATATTGTCATATGTTAGATAAGCATTTTTTTGAGTAATTGTGATTTTTTTGCGACTAGTGTTTAACGGATATTTTCATTGTAACTGTCAACCCCACAAGGTCACGCAGCGCTCCCCCAGCAAACGCGGGGTCGGGAAAGGGAAGGGATTTTAGTACTTGAGGATACAAAAAATATTCACAAAACTGTTGCATTTTCTCCTGAACTCTCCTTTCCATCCTGATCCATTTTCAGACATTTTGTGTTTCTTAGGGATTGAAAATATGGATTTTTCTTAAGTAGTATTTATTAAAATAAGATTATTTCTATCCCTAAGTAATTATTATATTCTTATTAACATTGAAATTGTTTGCTCAAAATAAGCAATATTTTTTGTACAGTTTTAATCATTTATTCTTGTGATTTGTTTCAAGATCCCATTAATACGTATCTTATGAAACCCCATTAAATGGAGTTGAAGTTATAAACAATTTTATTACGATACAAACTTATGACAAATCCTTATTTTCCATCCTTTAATTCCTTCAATCAAAGAAAATCGAAAATCTGAAAATGCGAAAGGATGGAAAGCACAGTTCAGGAAAAACTGCAATGGTTTTGTGAATATTTGGAATATGTTTCGTATCTTCAAATCTCCCTTCCCTTGCCCGGGCGCGCGTTGCTGGTGAACGCTGCGTGGCCTTGTGTGGTGGACTATTCAAAATGTCCGTTAAACCCCAGTCGCAAAAATCAAAATTAATCAAAAAAAATGCTTATCTAACATATGACAATATTTATATCATTGGATTCGTCTTTTTACGCTCGTCATGGTGGACTGAAAAAATATGTATAGTTCCATTTGAAAAAACAAAGTTACCTAAAAAATCTCGTAAAATACAAGTGATAAAATAGAAATTAATGCACGTATCTATTAGCCCCTTCCCCTCATGCATTTTCGTGAAAACTGCATTGCAATAACTTCAACCGTTCAAAAGTTACAGGAGATGCTAAAGTTACGTGACTCACCCTCTATATAGTTGTAATTAATTTCATGTTACATAGAGAATGAATGTTGTTTACCAGTAAAACATCTTGTGTGTAGAGAATAATTGAGATGAAACTGTTTGAAAAGCTAGAGGTGAATCTCCCTCATTGCCTTACAATCATAATCCATGTACAATTATTAATGTAATTACAGAAGATCTATAATGATCGTCTTGAGAAAAAAAGATCAAGATTACATTCACGGTAAAACTGTGTGCGTGTGTGTGCATGCATGTGTGGGTGGCTGGGCATGTTTATGAGTGGGTGGCTGGGCATGTTCATGAGGTTGTACTTATAGGGAGTTGAAGTTCTGAGGATAGTTCTAAGAACAACTGAAGGCAAAAGAATCTGGACACAAATTATGAAAAATGCCAATTTTGGAACTGAAAAAATTAGGGTGCAAATTACAAGAGCCTTGTTTTGCAAACAGCCCTGTGATCACATCCAATTTTACATCAGCAGAATCTTAGACTGCCAGGTGACCGTCAGAATCATAATGCATTCGCTGTTCGTAAATGACACTAAGATGTCTTGAGTCTACAATAGCAGTTCTAGTCTAGGAAATGCATATAAAGCTGCTTTGCTATACAAGCTCCAATGAATTCGAAAACCACAACACAATGCCTAGAATGTGAGGATGCAGACAGCGCAGTATTAACTTTTTATGGGAATTTATCATTCAGATTCTCAAGTAGCAAAGGAATTATTTATTATTAATAATTGGAAAACATTGGACTTTTCCCCCATTTGAAATGACTTGCACTGTGTGTGAATACATATACACATTCACACACAAAAGGTGGCTCACTGGAAATGTTTCTTTCAAATATCTCCTTGACCGTTGCAGATATTAAATTGTGATTTTCACTAAAAGAAAGGAGCACCCAATATTATTTACAATAATAGACTATAGCTTTTCTAATTTACAACTTTGATTTTTTAAACAGAATGATATGGATTTTTTACTCCACGACGACAAGTGTAGACATACACACAATTGCATCAATTCCCCATAAAAATATTTTTGAAAAACTGAGCTTTTAAAAGAATGTAGACTTTAATATTCTGCCACTATGCAAGAAAATACGTTTCCCTTTTCAACTAATGGTCTTAATGGTGACAGTCAAGACAAGGCCACCCTCTGCAAAGACTGAATTTTGCATGCCACTGCTATGATAGGAAATTTTGAAAATGAGTGGTGGCATGTAATATCAAATAACTTGTTGTATATAAACTACTTTTATATATTATATTTCAAATATTACCAAAAGCAATATCATTGTATTTTTCTTTAATGCTCTATCCAATGCACATGAAAAAATTCAATAAACCAATTTGACCAATTGATCTTCAATAAACCAATTGAAGATCAAGTTTCTCCAAAACAATACAATAAACAATATCTCTTAAGGCATATTACTTGTCTCATGATTCAGTATTGTTACGTGAGAACTGCATCTTGTGACTGTCAACAGTCAACAAGTTACCAGCATTTCATATCCAATGTTTGTGAAATAAACACAAATCAATTCTACACGCCTCCACTCCCCCATTTTATTTGGTAACATCAAGGGTCAAAATACCAATCACTTTACTGAACAGGCCGTAACAAATTCAAAACCATGTAGATGAACAAAAATACACACTGATTTAAATCAGGTTTGTCCAACTGACAGGGTTGTTCATGGGCCACATGTGGTCCACAGTGGTATTTATTGTGGTCTGCGGAAGGTTATGAATTACATAACCCTCATACATTGAAAATGTCATATTAAATGCTAGTCCAACTTATTTTGATGAATTCGTCAATAGTATGGTTCCCTTCTTTTCAAACCCACGGTCAAAAATTAGAAATTGTCCAACACAAATTATTTAGAACTGCAGTTCATTGCCTACTCAATATTGTGGCATTATGGGCACATTACAGGGAGGGGAGTATTCAAAATACTCCAAATTTGCATTACATAATTTATAAGTTATAATTCTTATCCATTTATAACTCATGAGTATTTAACCATCTGTTAATATGTCTATAATGTGTCTGTAAGGTATTCCCTAATGAATTGTTTAGGCCCTAGCATTGACCAACTATGGACAAACAAATGTTTTGCCACTGATCGATTTCTCAGCATCAAGGACCTATAAAACATGGATTCTGGCTCCACCATGTAATAGAGGAAATCATTTACTGTACATATAGGATCACAATTTATGCACTTTGCACTTTCCTGTTACCAGGGCCCACCAATAAAACATTTTGTGTCGAAATTCGGTTTTCTGGCACATGATTACCACTTCCTCTTCTTACAAAGGGTGAGAAAGTAAAAAGAAAAAGAAGAAAAGAAAGAAGAAGAAATAAAATAAAATAAAATTGTTGCTTTAAAACATTGAATCGATTCTGGTTCAACCGAGGAGGTTGTAATAGTTCATAGCCAAACACGTGGCATTTCTTAACCCAGCTACTGGAACTAAAATAGTACATACTTTCTCACATTATTTCTAAAATTGCAATTTTCAAAAATTCAAAAAGTTGAAAGAAAAAAGGGAAAAAAAAGAAAAAACAAAGAAAAAAAAAGAGACCTGCACCATTATTTTCAGCATTTCTTGTTTTATCTGTAGAAAACAATTGAAGTGGTTTTTGAGAAATTGTTTTTTTTTCTTGTACTAATTTCTAGCACAAATTACGCAAAACTACTAGTTTGTTCAAATAATTGTGCACAACTTTTTTTAAGAGGATTTTTTTTGAACAGATTTTCTGTAAGGTTTTCTATATCCTTTTCTGTAGTTTTGAATTGTTAAATGTTTACAATTTTCGAAAATGCTGGAAACAAGACTAACACCACTTTTGATACAAACAAGGAAAAGAGTTAAGAAAAAAATTTGATCTGTTTTTGATAAAATAACTGTTTAAATAAAAATCACCTATATTTCACACTAAATCTACTCAATATCGAAAAACTGAACATGGCCTTGTTTCAAGATTTGCCTTTAAAGAAGTTTTGCAATTTTAAAAAAAATCAGAGATTTCATGGAAAAGGATACCTACATCATTCTCTGAAGTATCCTTTAAGTTATTTGAGGACAAAGTTTCATCAAAAAAGTTTGAGCAATTTTTAAGAAAATTTTGAAAATGTCGATGCTATATGTGAAGTACACCCCAAAATCAAAATATTCATTTCGAACACAGACAGTCACGAGTTCTTTTAAATTGACTGGAGAATATCAATCATGGGATATAATCTTCTTACGAAGTAAGGGTGAGAAAATAAAAATGGGATGTCGTAAAAAAGTAAAGAACGAAACAAAAGAAAGAGGTGGAAGAATACTCTGGTAGACTTTTCTCAATGTATAGTAGTTTTCAAGAATTACTCATGTCGAGACTGGAACTAAAAGGCCCCAATTCAACATCAAAGTGTTAATGATTTTTGTGTCTATCCTATATAGGGGTCATCCATAAGTTACGTAATGCTAAAGAGGGGGTATGAAGCAGTGTTACGCTGCGTTACATAGGGGCAGGGGGTATTCCATCAGTGATATGTAACACATATTTTTTTTTTTACATTTTTTAACATTTGTTAAAATACTTCCATTATTGAGTCTTATACTAAAACATTAAAATATTATCTAATTAATTTGTTTTAAAACAAATTATTCAAGAGTATTAGAAGTTGTTACAATAAATGGAAATATTTTGTGATAATTTTTTATTGCATCTAAGATTACGAAGAAAATATTCAAAACTGATCTGAAGTATTTTGTAGTGTAGAATCAAATTGGTGCAGTAGACTCTTGCCCATGTGCCATCTAGAACAGCAGCATTTGCATAATAAATTTTCTCGTCTATTCACTATATGTTCACGTCTATATGTTCTTAATTCACTCAGAACTTGCCCCCAATCTTATCGTTAAGTGCAGTGAGCACTGACAACTAATTCAGACTTTAATTATCATGAAATTTTAATATACAAAACAGATAAAATGAATAATTTTTTTACTATGCTATAATTTATTTTCACTTCCTGCATTTGCAAGGGGAGGGTGTTGTCACAAGTATTACATAATTATTTAGCGGGAGCATTACAGTGGCATTAACCCTTTGCGGTCCTTTCACTTTTCCGTCTTCTTCGTCTGGCGGTCCGATGTCCCGCTTCAGGGGACTTTCCTTTTTGCTCGTTCTGGTCCTTTGTCCCGTGGGGCGGGACCTATATTTAGCTCTGTATTATTTCACTCAGGTAAATGGCACCAGTTTCCTGTACAACTAATTATCTTCAGAAGAGATTAGGCAGTATTTTCCTTCATTGTAGCCAGACTTTGCCCATTTTATGTTGTTTAAAATCAGTTTGCTTACGAGGTTGCAGTTGAACTTATGGTGACATCAAGAAGTAAGTGTTCGAGATTGTCGAAGCTTGAATTGTGTGAATCGGTAAACAATTCTGAGAGTAACAATCTTCAGGAAAGTAAGAATTTGAAAACATTTTCTCAAGATATTCCGAGGAGTGTGAAGAAAATGACAGTAATGATAACTCGGACTTTGTTCATACAATGCAATATACGGGCGTTATTGGTAATGAGGTGAAGCTCTTCGCACCAAACATTAAGTTACAAAATTATGTATTATGAATTAGGCAAATAAATTAAAATGTTTTCTTTGTAATAATACGAAAAATAATTTGAAACCCGAGTACAGTTTCTTACGCCGCGGCACGCCGGACCGGTGCAACCAGCTACCTGGGGATTTAAAGGGTCTGCAACGAGGAAAACGCTGCGTCCCGCCACATGGGACAGAGGACCGCAAAGGATTAAGTGTGCATTACAAAGGGAGGGGGGTATTCAAAATACTCCAAATTTGCATTACATAATTTATAGATGGCTCTATGGTAATATTGTTTCATAAGTTTAAATGTTTAAATTTCAGTAGGTTGGTTTCATAATAATAATAATAATAATAATAATAATAATAATAATTGTAATACATCAATTTTTATCTAGTGAAAAATCTTGGAACAAAGACTTAAACCATTATCTCTGAAATGTTGATTGTAATGTAATTTAAGAATGATAAATGATTTCATGTTTGTCTGTTGCTGGGCCATTTAAGAACTCAATAAACATATACAGACAATTTAACAATTTCTAAATTGATGACAGAGAGTTGTATGTCAAAATTGGTGACCACTCAATTTCCCATTTTCTCTTGAAAATATTATGATACCTTCATTCAGAAGTTAAAAGTGGACTAAAAGACAGGAGTATAAAACAATTAATAACAATAAATTGTAACAAAGACATTGACAAATTTGTACTTCAAATGTAATTCAGCTGCTGCCTCCACCTGCCAGTGAGTGCTGAAGAAAGGAAGCTGATCACAGTCCTTGAAGATATGAAATGCTTTCCAAATCTTCACAAAACTATAATTGCTACCATGATTAAATCACTACATCTTTGCCAATTAAATTAATTGGAATTGACAAGACTGAGAAGACCTTTATATATTTTGGCATGTCTCTTTTAATTTTACAGCTTAGCGTATAGGAAAAGATAGCAAAATAATCCCATCATAGAGTAATATGAGTTAACTTTGAAGTTTAGACTCTAACAACAATTTTTAATCTTCCATAGTACCATATATTCATGATTCCATTTATCCACATTTATTTTCAAGTATATCATCCTGTACATCAAAATATAATTCCAAAGGCTTTTGGTTACCTCTGTATTTCGAGACCCTGTACATTTTCTATGAGGCATTCCCACTGATTATGTTCAGACCCTACAAGTTGTGATTCAGTTTTCATAAGTTCCTAATTACTAGCACGATAATTCAACTCTTTCAGTTACCTTCTACGAATGATAAAGTGTTGGAAGGTGTAAAATGAATGCTTATTGGTTTCAGAATTTGAGAGATAATTTCTTATACAGTAAAACGTGCCCGATGTGGAATCTCAAGGGACAGGTACTTTTTTCAGTATTAGGTAAGATTCTGCATTATGCAATGTAATACTGCAATAGTTACATCTGGCAGGACCATGATTTATGTTCACATTAAGCAGATTTCCGCCTTGTACACATTTCGCATTGAGCAATTTTTACTGTATATGTCTCAAAAACACTGAATAGTGTAAACAGGTGGGTCCATATGTATAATGAAGTGAATAAAAGGGTTTTACGAGTACTCATTGACAGAAGATCAAGAGCTTAATGAACATGATTCCAAATACAACTAACTATGAAGAGTAGGGGGAGGGGATATATATGTATATATATATATATGTGTGTGTGTGTGTGTGTGTGTATATATATATATATATATATATATACACACACACACACACATATATATATATACACACACACACACACATATATATATATATATATGTATATATATATATCCACATTAAAACTTCTAGTGAACACAGATACATCCAAATCCACAGAAATGCTTTTCTCAGATTTTTCACTTTTCATTTTGCTGATGCATTTTACTCTATGTAATGACCAGCATCCAAAGCAAGTGGATGCTTCCCCCCCCCCTTCAAGATTGATGCTAGCATACAACCATGTTATGGCAAATTAGAGAACTACATACATAGCGTTGACTTTTATGATTCTTTACTTGACATAAAGGCATAAAATATATAGAATAAAAACAAGTCTAGGTAAACAGTATGTGTCATATTCCCCACCTGTGAAATAGGGGGCTCATAAAGATCTAACTGCAACTTTTCAACTAATTCATGGAAATCACCAGCATAAAAGGCAACTACATCTTTTGTAATCCTGTTATATTGTGTTGGTTGGTTACCATGAACTGCCTTCAAAATACCTGGAACAGAGAGAGAGCAGAAACAGGATGAATAATACCGAATCAACAAGCCAAAAAACCAATTATTGGGGAAACATCTTACCAACAGCAGCTGTTGTCATTCTATCCAAACCATGTCCAACATGGTCAGCATGTGCTTTTGTTCTGTCTTCAAACATGTATTCTCTTGCTTCAGAGAGACGAGGCAGGTACTGTAAATTGCGCAACTCATTTATACCAGTTCTGAAAAAAGAATACATTAGTCAACATCAGGAACTGACTTAACATTCAAGAGAGCATTGATTAAGACCTCTTCTTACCGCCTTCTCTTGGCAGGAGATTTGCCCATTTCTGCAGTAGGAACCAACTGTTCCCCAGGTCGAATCCATAAAATTGGTCCATCATTTGATTCTTGAGGAGTTTCCATTTGAACCACTGACAATTGACCCCAAGGCATAGTCTGAAATTATATCATAGTAACATTTTATAAATGTAATTTATCAGTCATTCTTGCAGAGAAATTTGAACACTTTGGAACAGGAGCCATAAATAACCATTATCTAATTTTCCATCAACGAGAGTAACTGATGATGAGGTTTAGTTTAGGAGACTTGTAAATCAGATGCCATCTACTGGACATTGCACTAATTCGGGGGCAGGTCCAGAAAGTATTTCAAGGGATGGGGAATTTCAGTTCACCCTTTAAATAATTTTGGAACACAAAAAATAAAAATTAATGGTTAGGTTCGGATAAACATGTAGATTCACAATGGAAATACTATAGACGTAATATGATCAATATGTTGTAATTGTTTTGAATAAATTAAGTATAATCTCAATGCTACAGGTGAGGACATGTCATCCTTGGATCTGCTATTAATTTAATTGTTTATGGTGTATGTTGGTACATTTCAATTCATTTTTAACCTTGAGAATATTTAGTTGGTCCTATCTACCAAAACGTCTATTGACATCAAAATCTCACCATCAATTTTTTTTTCAGCTTTACATTGCTTTCTCTATATGACGAAGACAAGAAAGAAAAAAATGCCATTTACTACAAAATAAACAGCTCTGCCTACAATGAAGCCTTTCTCCAGCAAAATGACAGTTTTTGAGATGTAGCACTTTTTTTATGCACTGATATAAGGAATAAAGATCAAACTTTTGGAAAATCTGCAACATTTTGAAAAACATGGTTAGGAACTTTCAACATATTATTTTATCTTTAAAAAGAGGTGAAAAAATCTTGAATACATTTCACAATTACTAAACAATAAGTGATTAATAACTCGGTATGTTTGTTACTGTGACACGACACCCCTATCAAGGTTTCCCATTACTTCAAGCGAGATTACTTTTAGTAACAGCTTTACTCTTCCAATAGGCATGTGCATGTATAACATGAAAAATAGATGAATAATGATAACATGAACAATGTAGGTAGAAAGAATAATGAAACTGAAAATTTTGAAAGCGTTTGTAGACTCTAAACCAAGATGACATTGATTTTCAAGATGGAAATGAAACTACAAGTCGTGACCTTAGAATTAAAAAGAGTGTAGTTACAACTTTCATTGAAAATTAGGTTCTGAGTACATTCTGACTACTGGTAGAGAGTTCCATCTACTCCCTGATTTTTGTAAGTCTGTTTTGATTAGTTAAGCAGCGATGGATTGTGTAAAACGGTTCTAACCACTTTTATACCTAAATGGCAGAATAAAAATGTTCCATTTGAATCGTTCTGCATTACTGGTGAACCTGATCACAAAATCATGAAACTGTAGGGTTCATACACTGTCTAGATTTTCAAATTCCCAGATTTTTCCAGGTTTTCCAGTCAGAATAAACAATTTTCCAGTTTTGTTTATAAATTATTTCCGTAACAGATAACTAGCGCACCCGTGCGAGAACCCACCCTCTTCCTAATTTTTCCATTTCCATATTAAGCCTCTAATATACATTTTTCTTCAAGACCTGATCCTCCGTCATATGTTCTATATGCTACCTTGTAATTGATAACAATACACTCTTGTCAATAAAAAACTATTCTTATTTAACTTTATTATCGAGCAAAGAGGCACACCAATGTAATTCAATAACATAGAATACTAAGTAATTAGTAATTTCACATACAGATGCATATTCCACAGGCTCTGAACAGGTGGGGTAGATATAAGAAGCATTGAACCTAATAAAATTTAACAGAATGGTCAAGAAGACTGATCGAATGGTATAAAACAATGAATATTTAAGGATTTATTCATTGGTGTGTAGTGAGTCCGTTTTTAGTTTTCAGATCTGAAAAAATTGTAACAATAAAATTCATTTTGAACTTTAATTTTTTTTTAAATTTAAAACAGATTGTATCAATTCTTTTTTCTTCAAAAGGCACAATATTATTTTACTTTATATTCTTAACACTTTAGAAGTACATCATATTTCTCCTCTACAAAATTTTTTTTTGGATAACTTTTAAAACAAGGCTGCTACAGAGATTTGAAAATGTGTCTGCACATTTCGAAAATCCCGTTGCAGTTTTCGCAGTAGTGGGCAGGGAGGCGCCGGCAGTGAAAGGGCAGCTATTCTGATCAGCGTTGCTGGATGAGTAAATCTATATACCAGTAGCAATCTTCCAACATCCTGGAACTTTCACTAAAACCCCTGGTATTACTGACAATGGATTTAAATTCTGAAATTATTCATATTATAACTGTTAGAAAATCCAAGTAAAAGAAGTAGGATTCTGGCACGTCTGGCAACACTGATTCAGATGCATCAAATTTTATATTTCTCAGATGAATATAGCCAGCAACAATCAGCAGTATACTTCGATTAATTTTGAGCTGCACTTGGCGGGTCATTAGCTATTAGGATGTCACCCAACCTGGAGTTTACAAATTACAACAGACGTCAAATATAATAAAGTTATCCCCGGGTCACGGATTCAGTGTTTTTAGGCCGTGGACACTATACACTCGATCACTAAACACTAATCAAATATATCTGTCATTTTTCATCTCATTAGAAAGTAAAGGACAGCAATGTGAATAGTGTTTAATGACTGTATTGTGTCTACGGCCTTACAACTGGCGTATTATATAAGTGCCGTGTTTCAATATTAAGGCTGTGTCGAACGCACAATTACGGACATAACAGATTTTTCAAAATACTTTTAAATAAACAACATTGCACAAAATTTACAACAAGAACAACATTTTCTCAAATTTGTTTACATGTTTTTAATAAAAATGGTCTTAAATAACATTCAAATGTAAGTTTATAATGGCTTCTAGTTATTTCTATATATATCAGTCGAAACCTAAATATTTTTTACTAAATACATTTTCCCATAATCAAGGAATGCCACTCTGGTCATTATTTGTTAAAATAAATAAATATATAATTGTTATTTATAAAGAACCAACTTCGGGAATCCAGACTTTCGACATCTGCTGAAGAATATTTTATATTGCAAAAGGACACATTTATGTAGACTGAATTTTCTGTCCCTTTTCAATACAAAATATTCTAAGTTTAGGAAAATGCCAATGGTTTGAAACGCTATTTTTTACTAATTAAGAATGCACTTATGGAGTTTATATTGTTTGTCATTCATAAGCCATTTTTATAACTAGAAGTTTTCTAATTATAAATTTGAATAACAAAATGTGCTTAAAATAATAATATGACTGTTTCTATTGTAAATATAATCAAAACAAGCTACTAAGTATTATTTATTTGTAAGTTTCATAGTTTTAGATAAAGATGCAATATTTGTGCATCTAAATCTAAGAGATGGCGTCACTTTGAATTCAGCCTTTTAATATGGAATATTTATAACAAAATTTATTAAAAACAATTAAAAATTCATATTTTTGCCTACCTATATAAAAATTTCTCACAAAATATGAAAAATCTAACAATCACCAATGTTTTATTGACCAAAAAAAATTCCAGGTATGTACATAAATTCCCTGACTTTTCCAGAAATTAATTTTTCCCTGATATTTACAGGAGTATGAATCCTGAAACTGGCAGCTTGGAAGAGATGAAGGAAGACAGCTGAGTGGGTGTTGTGAGCTGGTGTGAATGATTTACTTTTTAGTGCTGCTAATGGAAGTCAAATAATGCATTGTAGTTTTGAAGCACATCTGTTACAGGGTTCACAATCGGATTATATTCCAGCATAAATTAATGAAAAAGTTCAAGACAATATAAAGTAATTTCCAAAAACTGTGTTGGTATTACTGCAGAGCCAGCAGTAACAAACTATATCTTGACACAAATTTGCATATAGCAAAAATGTATAACTTGTACAACCCAAAATGTATGGAAGGAAAACATAATTTTGTACACTTAATGGATGTATTGGAAAATTTTCAATCAGGAATTTACTTTATTGTTTCCTTCATCCAAAACATAACCAATTTATGCAAGAAATATAAATTAAGAAAAATAGAGAATTGTTAGCTTAGAATAAACGCAAGGTATGCAACAACACATCTAAGGTAAGAAAGAATTAAGAAAAAAAGAGAGAAGCTGACTGTCAGCTTCAAAATAATACTTCTGTGGAGGTGTTCCAACTTAGAAAATATAATAACCCTATTGTGGGCAAATATAAGGTGTTTCGTTTCCATATTTAACTGCATGAGCACACCACTGCAATGTAAGACTGCACATATTTCACTCTAGAGTGTTGCACAATTTAAACTGAAGTACAGTGAACCAGGAAAGTTTCTTTGCAGAGAAGTAGCAACACAAATTATGTTGGTATCAGGGGGCCCTTGCACTGTCTGGGAGGGGAGGGGGAGGCACAGAAGCAGAGGAGGAAAGGGGTGAGGTGAAGGCATATGTGCGAGAATAGCGCTGTGAACAGCAGTCAAGCTGACAGCTGAAGCCATGGCAACGGCAGTAGTGAACCCAAACATTGACAAAAACATCGATGTATTAAATATGATAAAACAGGCAGTATATTCCCATCCTATTTCCATTTTAATAATAGTACTCAAATGACACATTTATAGTTTGGTCACATAAATAAAATGTTAAAAACTAATCTTTATCGAATGTAAAGAAGGAAATAAACAAAGGACATTGTGTTTTCTATTCTCCCGTATATTCACTTTCATTCATGAATCATTGAAGTAAAACATCCTGAATCACATGTGATGCATAACATGTAAATATTAGTTTTATGTATCTTTTGCATTAAATCTCTCTGTCATCTTAATTTTTAATCAATATTCCATTTAGAAATACTAGCAGGTACCATATTCCGTTAAGTGTCACTACCAGGTACAAAATCATTAAAAAAGATATATAAATAGTGAACATTTCACTCATATGATGAATATCTCACAAACCCATGGCAATTTTATGTGCTCAGAAAATATAGTTTTGGGTTTATAAAAATATAGTTTGGGCAAGATTTTCTTTTCAAGGACTTTGATGTGGTTTGCTGTTAGTAAAATTTTATTTTAAACAACTACTATCTTTGCCCATCATAAGTTATCTCCAGAAGATACTTAACCAGTTTATTCAGTTTCATCAATCGTTTATTTTTGGCATGAAACACAATAATTTTTTTTTTACTATAGTAAAGTGAGACATCCTGGACAAACTCCCCAAAATAACCATAAAAAAATCTCTCCGTTTGGGTATTGACAAGATTGATAGATGTCAGTGGCTGTTGGTTTTGAGCAATTCATAAAAAATTACTTTCTTCACACTTCATTTATATCATGAGAATTTTTTTTTAAAACATCGATATTTCTGTAAAAATATATTGATGTGAAGAAAACATTAATGTTAATAAATCTATGTTTCTGGTCAATAATATCTTTTTTTTGCCATCCCTAGATGATATTTTAGCCCAGCTCTGTGTGGACAGCCTTTCCTGTTGCGCAATACATACTTGTGATTCTATTGCTAGTGGAATGAATATAATCTTCAATGAACATATACATTTTCTTCACAAATGTGAATCGCTGGAAGTGATGGCTGTTTTCTGCAGAAGAGTAATCAGATGATTTTTCTTTATGAATTGTATTGCCCAACATACAGATCAAAACTTCAAAAATGAAATACTTAACTCCAGGGCATTCTTCATTTCAAGAAGAGGATAAGGTTTATTCTCAGGTAGAAAAGATGTTAGTGTGCGAATTCTGGTCCTCAATTTTCTTTAGCAAATGGATGGACCAAGAAAACAAATAAGGGCGAGAAAGTAAAAATATTCTCATATTATTCATCTTAAATCTCCTTATTTTAAGGATTTCCATAGGAGTAGTAAGTATTTAAATATCAACAAAATTCCAATTTTTCAAGTGTATCAGTTTAAATTTATATTGCAAGGTCTTATTTTGCTGCGAATTGAGACAAATTGGCAGGAATTTCCTCATTATTAATATTCAAACACTTAATAGAATCACTGACCAGTCAAATGTGCCTCGTAGAAGTTTGTAAGACGAATATGACCATAGAGCTTGCAAGGACAGCATGAATTTTGTTCTGAACTTGCCAGAAGAGTAAGAAAATTTCGAAAGATCATAGGACTATGCAGAAAAATGTTTTTATATCTGAAAAAATAATAAAAAGTTTCTGATCATAACAATCTATTGTATTATACTTATGTGTTGGTTGAAAACAAGACAGACAACATGCTTGTTTGCAAGGTACACACTGTTTATAGAGTCATTTTGTTTATCATTTAATTTCTGCAACTTACGTCGTTTCTTCTCAAAGTGATATTGAACCAGAAATGAGGATTACTATTTTCCCATTTTTTGCAATTTTAGGCAGGGAATGTCATATTATAACTAAATATTTTAGATTACTAGAATCCTCGTACATGCACCAGGTTGATTCTCTAGAGGTCGCCCATAAATGACATAATACAAATTTTGAATACGTTGAAAACCTCCTTCCCCATTGTAAAACATGCTTGAACCCTCCTATAAGACTTGCGGCTGCCCAGCCCCCTATGTACAATAAGAAAAAATAAATAATATAACGGTAAAAACAAGTGAGGCATCCAGTGAGAAAGACCTAACCCACAAAATTCAAAATATCAAGTTATGGATGTATTCGATTACAAACACAATGAAAATGTCAATAAATAGAGGTTTTGAATTTTGTGGGTTAGCTCTCTCTCACTAGGTGCCTGAATTTGAATCAAGTCTATGTGTTATATATTTAAATTTATGATAATTGAAGTCAGAATTAGTTGGCAACCCTGACTGCACCTATTTGGGGATACTTTTTAGTGATGGAAGAACGCATAAGTGAGAAAATTTCTTACAACAAACAGAACATACATCATTATGGATGATACATAATGCAAGTCTACGGCACCAATTTAATTAAATTCTAGAATATAATACAGATCAGTTTTGAACATTTTCTTTGTGACCTTACAAATTCAATCAATACGCCACTGATGAAAAAACATTTCCATTTGTTGTAACAACGTATGCATTGTAGTTCTTTAATTTATTTAGTTTTTAAAACTTAATTTGTTAATATTTTAGAAAATGACCAAATAAAAAATTATTTCAACAGATAACAACAAAAATAAAAAAATAAATATCTGCTTTACTTTAAACTAACCACTCCACACGCTATGTAACAGTGTAACACAGTCCCCTCCCCCTAGCATTATGTCACTTATGGACAACCTATTAACGAATCATGTAAAATATACTCGTGCATAAACCACTACCAGGGTGGTCACTTATTTCCTGAAATAAATTGCCCTGAGTTTTCCCAGATTTCCAGAGCACTTTTACAATTTTTCTGCTGATCAGACTAGCAGAAAATTTCATGCTTTCTAAAGAAAATATTAAAGCGAGTGTGAAACGAATTTATCAGTACTCTGAATTCAAAATTAAGTACAAATTAATAAAACTTGACAAACAGAAATTGAGCAAAAAAATAATGCGACACTATATTTTAGGAATAAAATCTAGTTTTATAACAATCTCAAAATGTTCCCTGACTTCCAAAGATTCTTCCGCAAATTCCCTGATCCCCCCCTGACTTTCCCAGAGCAATAAAATTCCCTAATTTTTCCCAGTTTTCCCAAGTTTTTAAGGGCGAAAAAATCCTTCAGCTGCCTTCCTTCAGAGGGGAAGTAGAGGCGACTGTCCCATGTTGTAGATTTACTGCATCTAAAAGATCCTCAAGTGTAAGACACCTCTTGAGCAAGATTTAAAATCACCAGTTTGTTGCCAGAGTGAATTCTCCACAGTGCACCTTCATCTTCTCCCACACTGAAATGAGCGTAGTGGACTTTGCATGGTCAGGTAGAAGAGAAGGTCTGATGGCCGAAAAATAAGGCATAATTAAATTTAATTTTAAAATACAGTTGAAATCAATGGACTTGGAACTTACAGCTTACTGGTGAGCAGAAACTAAAATTTCCCAACATGCTCATGAGCCATATGTTTCACAGCAATATCACCTATTTTCTGGTTTTTGATTAGATTTTGATTCTGAGACTATTCTGACAGATGTATTGATACAAGTCATTTGGATGGGCAGAGATAATTTTGTATTCCAAGGGCCAGGAAATGTGTTAATGCAAGGGACTCCATGCAATCTTCTCCTAACTTATATCCTCTGAAAAAGCAAATATTGAATGGAGAAAATGTTTTAGTTATTAATACATGTCATGATGGATACAAGAGCACAACTGAAAATACTATGAAGTCAATTTTACAATAAAAAGTAGTTTTCATTACTGTAACAATTGACTCATTTCATCTCTTCTGTATGTGTGATGAGCAGGGATTGGACTTTTATGTGTTCAAATAATACGTTAAATATGTTCGCAATTATGCAATAAAATCCCTCAAAAAATGCACTGTATAACCATAACAGTTTTGCATCTCGTTTCATTTGTGTGGGAGAAGTTTCATTGTGGACATCTTGGACTGAAGATAATACAAGTCAAGACTTCATCAGTGAAAAGAACTTTCCGGATTGACTTAATTTCATATATTACTCAAAACCAAAGTCATTTTCCAGATCATTATCCAAAGTATTTAAAGTACAGAAAATCAGTATTAGCTACAATGGATGATGTAAAAAGAAACATATTACAAATATAATTTGAAATATAAAATTAGATAGAAAAATACGTAGAATAAGAAGTTTTCAATGAAAACACGCAGAATAATTAGCAGTTTGCAGAAATTTAATGCTAATTAAGGAAACAGGAAGAAAAAAAAAGTATATATATGTATGTATGTATGTATGTATGTATGTATGTATGTATGTATATATGTATATATGTATATATGTATATATGTATGTATATATATATATATGTATATATGTATATATATATATATATATATATATATATATATATATCTGTGTGTGTGTGTATATATCATAAAATCATATACATAAGGATTGAGTACTATACACGTACCCAGTGAGCGTACTTTCTGACTGCAGGGGGAAAAAAAAAGTATATGCATTTGCATTTGTAATCCAGCCTCTAGCGATAAGCAAACTTCCTCATATTAAATTGTTTTCAGACTCATGCTGCTTTTGTTTGAAAATATATATTTTCTAATCGATTCTTAAGTTCTATCCATATCATTGTGACTTGAAAATATGTGTATATGTATATATAGGTTCAATCAGCATACTTCACACGTAATCCTAAATTCTATAGATATGAACAACCATTAACAGTCAAAAGTTTCAAAATTTGAATGTAATTTTCATGTCTACTGATATCTTAGCTTCAAATTGCTCTCCTGTAAAATTAGCTAGTAGTTAGAGCCTTTTTAATTTAAGGTCACAAAATGAGTGGTGATGGTAGCAGTGCCAGCAACAAAAAAATCATACACTGTAGTTTGGAGAAACCAAAACTGACTCTGACAAGTTTAGTACTGGATACAACTCCTGAACAAATCTTAGAATCAGCTCATGATCCTGAATAGTTTTAAGGAAATCCTGGAGTTGAAAACGTTGTTCAAGATGTTGATATAGTGAATGATAATACAAACCAGTACAGTCAGCAAATTAGTGGACGTAGCATTTCTCCACCCTTTGTCGATGCATGTTATAGTACATGCATGTGTGTGAGATTCATGTGCAGTGGCCATAATATGAGGGAACAAAGATATAATTACAAAAATTAATCACAAACACAAAGAGAACTGTTTTACTCTATTTGACACACAAACATATTTGATAGCTAAAGCATTCTATATTAGAGGTAAGTGGCAAAAGATTTAGTATTAACCTGAGGTACAGTCTACCACTCAAAACAGGCCACGAACTGTGGGCAAATTATGGCCTGAAATGACAAGTCCAGTGTGCTATGTAATGTTATAAATACCTCTGACATTCAAATACACACTCTTACCATCTTTAGGAATGGGTTTTCTTCAAGTCTAGCTAAGAAATCAGGAAAGAAACCTCCCACTTCTTCATGGACAGTTCCAACAAGACTAATTTGATGAAGAGGGCCATATCGCACAGTTCCATTTGCATAATGTTTGCACACCTTTAAATACAGACATTTTGTTAATACAGCTGTCAAAATTTCAAAATAATAATAATATTAATAATAGTAAACATATACAAAACAGTAGAAAAAGTTGTGAGACATCAATCGCCTAGATACACAAATTAAATGTATTTTGAATTCATGAATTTATTTTCTATTACCTGATCTCTGTATTGAGCCATTGTTGTAGTTTCAATGTCAGAACTTCTGCCTAATATTCCATTTTTTACTGTTAGAGATGGATAATTATCAGCCATATGATTTAAAAGATCTGGTAGATATGCCGCAGCATCATGAACAATACCCATCACATGATAAGCGAATCCCTTTTCATCCTCGCCAAACACAATCTGAATGCACAAATATGAACATTTACTTTCTATTATAAATACAGAAATTAAACTATTATTTAAAAATAAACTTTGATGTAATTGTACCTTGAAGTACTCTTGCGCTAATTCATCCATTTCTGTCTTATTTAAACAGTCAATTTCATCCTGGTACATATGCACTATAGTAGCACCACCATTAGGATAAGTTTCTACATGAATAAACCTCCCATATTTGAGATTCTCAAGGCCAGGTTGACTATAAGGCAAAGGTCTGGGTAGAGAATAATGCTTCATTTGGTAATCAATTTTAGGTCCAGAATACAATGAACCTTTTTCAAAAAATCTCTCACGGCGACATTGCACACCTATACTGGCTTTCTTAATTTTTGAACGCTTTTGGCACTTAACACAATAATTCTTCCCATCAGATGATGATGATCCTCGGGAATGATCTTTCCTATCATCTCGACTAATGTTTCTACTTCGTTTATCTTTAGAATTTGAATCACCTGAATCAGACTTTCCATCTCTTTTATGCCTATCATCTCTTTTATCTCTGCTGGACCGATGACTCGAATATGTTCTTGAACTGCTACTGTGATGCCTATGACTATCTCTCCCAGAAGATTCACTGTTCTTAACAGATTTAGAGGAACTGCTTTCAGCTTTTCGGTCTATTTCAGAAGGTTTAGTATCCCCAATACTTGGTTCTTCACCAGAAGATTTTGTCTTTGGTACACCCTGAATATCTGATAATTTGCAGGTACTCGACTCAGGAACCAAATCAGCAGTTTCTTGTGGAACTTTGGCCACCTCACAATGTGAATTCGTTGAAGTTGTGGATGAAGGAAATGAAATGACCTTGACAGTTTCAAGTAATAAATTCTCAGAATTCAGTTCTAAAGCACTTCCAGAAGGCAAAATATTAGACTTTAATTCATCTGACTTACAGCTACCATCAGTTGCTTCTTTAGGACTTATATTGCTATGTACATGGTTTAAGGCTGGTAACGGTGGGGTGAAACTTCTTTCCTCAAGCGTTTTATCAGAGACTGTTGCTTCTCCACAAGCATTAGCCATTTCCTCTCCTTCTATATTTGGCTCTTCTTGTAGAGGAGTCAAACCTTCGTTCGTTACTTTCTTTGGTTCCTCTTCACACTTCATTCTTGTTAATTGACTATTGTCAATTTTATCTGAATTATCTGTCAACACTTCAGTAGTAATGCCCAAATGGGGAGAGTACGGTTGCTCGTCCATTAATGGCGTTCCAGGACTCTCCACAAGATGGTGTTCGTCTTCTGCTTCCTGCACTGAAGGTGCACACTCCTGCCAATTACTTGTCGCCACTGTCACTTCTATATGTCCTGGGTCATGATTCTCGACGTTTACACTGTCTGCTTCATCTGTATCACAATTTGTCCTCACCTGATTATTTACAATCGATTTGCACAGTACTACAGGTTCACTAGAACATTTTTCACTTTCACTTGATAAAGGAATGTCTTCACAGTTAATCACAGATAGAACAGTGGTAGCGTCATCAACGTGTGTTTCTTCAAGAGATCTGGGACAAACGCTCACTGTAGAGACCTCATTCACTTGGACAATAGGATCACAACATTGAGGAACCACTGGAGCAGTCGCACTAGCAAATGAACACCTCACACGAATGACATCGCATGATCTGTCCACAGTATCCATAAATCCTGATCGAGTCCGTTCATTCTCAGAATCGTCCATATCTTTCACATTGTGCTCTTCAACAAAAGATGCATCTGACGTTGTACTTATCAGGGCAACAGGCATGAAATTATTTGTTTCTTGGTCTTGATGTATCACATTAAGGCTCGTTTCTTTGGAAGCATGAACTGAAGGTACAGCTCCATCAGATTTTAATGGCTCTGGTGAAACTCTTAAGTTTGTACTTGATGCTGCAGAAACCTAAACGATACAAAATGTGTCAAAAATCATTATTTTTCTACATGTATTCTTTACATTCTACACATTTATAACACAATTAGAAAGTGAAAATAAAAATAAATAAATAAATAACCAGAAATGCATTTATAATAAATTCAGAACGCCCAACACCAAATGATTCAGCCTCAGCATGTTGAACCAAAATATTGAAGAAATGTGTTTATAATACAAAACACTAAAAGGTATGCATGCACAGACACCAAGATCACAAATTTCCACACCAGAAAGAAGTTAAATCAAACCCATAGCACTTTATCTAGTCCAAAAACCATGAATTAAACAATATATATAAATATAAGTATTTTGATGTGCATGATATAATACAATAGAATCAGTGTTCAAAAGCGACAGGAACTTTTCAATTTAATCCTAAATAAACTATTGTCAATTTCCGAGTATTTCACAAATAATGTGTTAAATATTTGCATCTGTAAAAAAATAAGATACAAAAAAATGGAAGGTGCATCGTCTTTGAAAGTAAACAGTTCTGTGGATAGTATAAGTCTAATGACTTGTTTCATGATCACAGAAAATAAACATGTAATTATATATTTTCTACTTTCCACATGAAATACCATACAAACACTTACCCTCAATACGTTCTTATGTTTCACCACATCACTAGATTTGGCTCTTTCTTTATCTCGATCTCTATGTTTTTTCTTCTTGTGGTGTCGCTTATGGTGTTCAGAATGTTTATGTTTTGAGGATCCTACAATATTATTGCAATGAAATGAAACACAACTTAAATGTCTTAAAGTAATTACAAATTTTACATGTAATTACTGTCCCCCCCATTGCTATTTTTAAACTCAAAAAATTTGAAATATGAACCCATCAATACAAGGCAGTTAAAGAGGTTGGTTGTCTAGTATAATAAAAATATTGAAAATGACATTAAACATGTAAAATCATACAACTCTGATAGTATATAATCCATTTACACAAGTACTAAAAAATCAACAATATAAATCAACTTTCACACTTTTTTTCTATGTAAATCATTCTAGTTTTATGATTCTTGAGACCAGAAACAAGAAGATAGTTGAAATTTGTATGCTTGTCCACAAAAAAGTTCTACTGGCATTTCATTCTGTTAAAATGGCCTCACAAAAGCAGCAATTGCTATTAAGGCATACTTCGCATTTCCTCATCACTGCAAACATGCATGTATCACAAGTGAACTTTGAAGGCTCAGGCATGAAAATAGGAATGAGAAATGGAAGAACTAAAACCACCACACCACTACTTTGCATTTTCCTAGAAACCCGCAAATGACAAAATTCAAGCATGTGAATTTCATAGGGCATCCAACACTCGAGGGAAGAAATAATACCAACAACTAACAAGCAGAAAAGTCAAAGAAGCACTACATACTAACAAATATTTGTCTACTATATTATTTTCACTTGGGAGAGGGGGATATTACTAGCAAGTAACGTTCTATTACTAGAAATCTTGGATAAAAATGTCTGGAATAATCCTCTCATAAATGTAAGATAAAACAGAACTAGATGACAAGTTTGCTTATTGATGTAAAAATTAATAAAATTTGCTGATCTGTGGATGCCCTACAAAAGATGAGAACTGCACAATTCAACCATGCTAAGCATCCTAACTATTCCCGAACTGTGATAAATACATTATTGAACACTTGCAATCCCAGTCAACTAAACATTACTAGGATGAAAATGTCAAATAAACAAACATGCGAACAATAAACATACAAATACAGGTATATTGCATACCCAAAACGTGCTTTTCCAAAACAGAAAAATTATGAAGTGAATAGCTCTGATCTTGTAAATAAATTCAAACACAACAGAACTACCTGTACAAAGAATTTTAAACAATAAGACTGATCTAAAAGCTTTGAATACTAGCAATGACGCTAGAGCATTTTGGCCGGCAGATTAATCAAATTTATGGAATAGATGAGCTTTTGCAAATTAATGTTCAAAGAAGACTAGATAAATCTATTTGACAAAAGAAAATGTTAATGCAGTATCACTACAAATCTGCATCCGACTACAAAAAATGCTGCTTAGACATTTTCCCAAAATTGATGGACGCATAGATATTTTTTTAATGTCAGACTAGATGTTGAATAAGGCTGTCACTGAATAACAAGACAAGTCCAAAATAGAAAAATTTGAATTTTGTTTTCCATTCTGTAATAAATTTGAGTCAGAAGACAACAAACAGAACAAGCAGTTTTAATTTAAAAAATGTTTAATTTTTGTATCATTATTTAAAACTGCCCATCTAACACCTTTTTTCCTGATACTTATTAATGAACATGTTTTATGAAATAATGAAAGAACATTCCGAACATTTTAACCAATCTCAATTATTCTTACTCTTAATGTAAACACAAATACAGTTTTTCATCACAAAGCGAAGAACTTGTGAATGTACTTGCAAACACATTAAATTGTAAAACTAAAATGTGGAACAATTTACAGAACATGCCTTTCCTGATATGAATTGAAGTCATTGGTTAAACTACACATTTCAACTATTTGTTTACAGAGCAGTAATTCATAATTTTTAATTGAAGGAATCTCATGAACTAGAAACCTAATTCAATAGCCCTATTTAATTTTTCTTTACCAACTAATTCTCACTCTTAGTAACTCTTCAAAATATTAATTACAATTTAAATAATATTTAGAACTAAATTTCAAATATCTTCCTTGTAATTCCTACTATCCTAACATTTAATATCAAGCAATATACAGCAGTGAGGATCCTTTTCCCAAATGCAGGAATGGTCAAATGAGACAGTTGATAAATTCTACCTGACATTGTTTACTTTATGACTCTATACAACATTATGATGTCCAAGTGCATTTTATCATCCTAATCATGACATGACAAATGACAACAAATACTTCAGTAAATGACATCCGTTTCTCTAATTTTACCAATGACATACACAATAATAAAAGGGAAAATAATGGGGCAAAAAGAAGAAAGTAAGAGAACTTACCCATTTGTCTCCCTTCCCCAGCGTTACCTCCATTCAATGTGTTAGAGTGGCTACTTGGGCATTTTATGTTTGTTTTCAATTTTAACACTTTTGGGGGTGTATCGCTTTCACTAGCACTCGATGTGCTAGATGAATAGCGTCTACCCATTGCATCATCAACATATCCAGAGTTGGACAATTTTCTATAGTCGTGATGCACTCTCTTCCTCTTTCCGTGATCAGTGTTGACGTTATCTTCAGAAGTCGGGGTGGCACTGCATATTAATTCTTCGTTCTTTTCAGTATTTCTAATATCTACACTGTCAGCGGATGACGCCGTCGCCAATAAACCAGGTAAATTACGGTAACTATGAATTTCACGCTTTTCCAATGATTTCATAGAAATACCTAACGTAGGTTCACTGTTTTGTATGCTACAATTGCGATCATTAACGGCACAGTCGTTGGACAATTTACTATGATTTACCGCATATTGCTCACTTGACACAGTACTTCTCATACTTTCGGATGCCATGTTGATTTTGTACGGAGAAACCCGGATGAACGTCACTGTTCATGATTTTATAACGCGTGATGTTATTGGATGATCAGAAGCCGCGTTCGTGTCCAATTCGCTGTAGGTCGCCATTACACTTTCTGTCGGGCCATTCATAGAAGATCTTTCGTAGCGTTTTGGCTCGTATACAGTCTTTATCCCTCGGACCAGTTTGAATAGTGTGCGAGCGAGTGGTGTCTTCTGGTGTGGATCAAGCTTTCGCTTCACCTTTTCAGCATATACAATGTCCGCATCCGGCGCTACTCCCAAGAAAGTGAAGAAAGTCGAAGGGTCCAGTGCATCCGGAGAAGTTGATGATGGCAGAGATTACGATGCAGAGACTCAAAAAGCCTTGGAAGAAATTGACGCTTGTCAAAACGAAATCGATGCTCTTAACGAGAAGGCTAGCGAAGAGATTTTGAAAGTTGAGCAAAAATACAACAAGCTAAGAAAGCCGTACTTTGAAAAGAGAAATGACATCATCAAGAGAATACCCAATTTTTGGGTTACTGCCGTATCCTTTTAGTTTTTTAGTGTTGTTGGAATACGTGTATGTGTTGGTCTTGGAACGTGTTTTGGCTTTGTCCGCCATGTTTGTCTTGCAAGTATGTTTTCCGATGAGTTTATTGTTGTAGGTACGGAGTTCTTTAATGTTTCACTCATGTTGATGGTTATGAGTTGTGAAGATATGCGTTAGTATGTATTGCAGCAATTTTGTTACGTGTGATATGGTGTAAATACAGCCAGAAACATGATCGCTCTACACGTGAAAATGCCGGATATAAACAAATGAAGGTCGGTTGTTATCACTCCCGCCACCTGCTGCTGTATTATGTTTACTTGTTATTGCTAATTTTTTTTTAGTTTTTCTTTATCTTCTACAGTTTCTTGTAATGAACAATTGTTTCCTGAAAAGTGGTCGACACGCAGTAATACGATCCTCTGTAACTACTGTTGCACATGGACTGATATTTATTTTAGACTTTGTTTACATAGTTCAGTTATTATTATTGTTAGAAGAATGATATCTGGAGGTTAAAGTGAAGCACTTGTAATGTTATCTCTGGCTGAAAACTGAAGGGTAGTACAATTAGTGTTCTTAACAAATTTTGATACTTACTAATAATACTGTAGCTGGTCCGCTAATGTTCTTGCACCATACTCAAGAAGGGTTTAGTGTGTGACCTTCATGGAGTTATAATATGTCTAGTGGTGAACATTTTTTGTAGAATTGAAATTTAAATCCTGTAGCCAATGAGAATTCAACTCAGAAATGTCGTACTGTAAGGAGAAGTAAATTTCATTTCTTGCATTATGTTACATATATGGACCAAAGATAATGAAGAGTATTGAATTGTATAATATCAGAATAGCTTTGACATTTTGTTTCTGATGTGTGTTATTGATAAATTAATTAGTGACAAGTTTTCTAGGTTAAAGTAGGGATGGTTATGAGTACACCCTTAGAGAAGCGATGCGAAACCAATTAAACTTATCAATAGATGATTTTCACGGCTCATAAACTTTCTAGTCGCCCTCATACGCTTTGTCTCCGCTGCATTTTAATGCCAAATTACTTTCAAAGGCAAGTTTTCTCGCTTCGCTTGCTCGGATCCAAATCACGTCATCGAGGCGTCACGAGGCTCAGGCCTTCGGCCCTTGCGTTCACTATAAACAACCTTGAGTATATCCACCGCATAATTACCAATACACTTTTATAAGAAATCACTTAAGTAAGAACTTCATAAGAAAGCGTCTAGTATTTAAACTGCGCAGTTGCAAACACACGAAGATGCGTGAAATACCGATTTGAACGACTTCCTTAAGTGGTACCGTACACTAGACTTCAGCCATTTTCTACTTGCTAATAAGGGTTGAAGGATTTTAAGTGATACGTGCAGATCTCGCAGAGACCTCATTCAAATCAATGAAATATAATATTGTCAAGTTTGTTTTGTTGTAACCCTTTCATTCTGGATTATTTGGTAGGATGCTAAATTGCGAAGTAGTAAAAGTTCATGTAAAAAGTTCTTAAGGTTTGGAAGATAATTTGAAATATTTTGGTTTGGTTGTGTTTAATTGAGGTTCTTGCTTTAGTAATAGTCCTATTAGTAAGTGTTACTGCCTCTTGTGATTGGAATTGCTGTGGAAACCTGGAGTCAGTGGCCAAATACTAAAGTTCTATGATATGTTATGTGAACACACTCTTACAACATTAATGTACAGGAAAGATTTTGTTATGATTAGTTTTTGCTGTTTTTTATCCCAATAGAAAAAGCAATGTTAAGAGCTAGTATGTGATGAGTGCATCGATTGCAGCTGAGATTTTGGCTCATCAACTTGATCTTGCAATTGTTATTATGGTTCCTTTAGAAAAGTCCTTAAAAATATTTTTCCAATTTCAAACTTTGTGTTAATTATATTTTGCATTTAAGTTGTAAATAATTTATGAAATGAAATTCTTTGCAGTATAGAACCATAAGCTCTGAAAAAAGTAGTGTTGCTTTTCAAATGCTGCTTTCAAAACGTTAGACCTAAGAAGCAATAATTGCATGAATATATTGTGTTGTAGTCAAAACAACACTGGAACAGATAAGTTAGAAAAAAATTTAAAACTAGTACGTTCATAACATTTTGAATAGTTAGTTATAGATCCACCAAGTTGAGAATGATGTTTACAGGAGCGCCCCACCGTCTGTGTTTACAACAGAGATGGAGATATAAGGATTCTCGATTCAAAATTAAAATGGGACCGTGCCAAACTATTGCGAAAGAAAGCGCAATTTAGTTCGTTGCAAATCTAATATCTTCCCAATTAAAATTTTAACTATATTTGGACATGTCTGCACGTCATATTGGAAGATATAAAAGTATACTTTTCTCTGCAAGTCGATTCAAAATTTTGAAACTAATTCTTTCATAGTAACATTCATATGAATCGTTTATTTTAACTTGAGTAGTTTCTCAGAATATATATCAAATAAAATTATTTTTTTATGTAAGAAGTAACTACCACCATAATGAATAATATTATAGATACTTCTGACAGTAAAGCTAATGTTTTGGTACTTTATTGCATACCTAACAATCTGTCTAAACCCTATGGAAAAAAGATGAATGAAGGAGAATACAAAATGTTTAAATTCAATGAATAAATATTAAAAATTCAATATAAACAGAATTTTTTATTATAGTCTTGTACCAGAACGGTGAAAAGTAAAAAAAAAAAAAGCAACTTAAAGGGACGAAATAAAATGGTGCAAATCTTTCATGGTGTGTGTCAAGTTACATTTTATCAGCTGGTTCACAACCTCTATGAAGGAGGCCATGGTAATTCCGTAAAAGTAGTCTCTGAACTCTCTTCACGCTCCTGGTGACGTTTGTTAGCTAAACTGACTGTACAGACCTGTGTTTTCACTGTTAG
Source organism: Acheta domesticus (assembly GCA_031308135.1). NCBI lineage: Eukaryota > Metazoa > Arthropoda > Insecta > Orthoptera > Gryllidae > Acheta > Acheta domesticus. The sequence continues at coordinate 87,179,721 of JAHLJT010008446.1, read as the reverse complement.
TTCCACAACGCGCCACAATCACAGTCTTCATTCTTCGCTTGGTCGAGTTATAACACATTATTTTTTTTTTTTTTTTGTTCGATTTATTTAAAACATTAACATAAACCATTATGCAGTGTATTTCTCAGAGAAATTTGTGTAAATTGAACTATAGAATCACAAAGACTATAGAAGGCTCTCAAATATTTGGGACCCCTAAGTATTGTCTGAAAAAATTGTCGTTTTGACATAATTTATTCTGGAAAGTAATATAAATTAAAATGTGCATTAATCCATCCTTGATGGTGGGCAAACTAAATGTAAAAAGATTGTTAGGGGGATTAAAATACCATTATGTTCCAATAATTTTATGTTGCTTTTCCAACTTTCCATTAGAGAACAGGAATTCGCTGGAGGGATTGTTTGATTAATTAATCATCTGCGGGGCCCCCTCGATCATGGGGCAAGACGGCCCTGATTACCAACATACATTTTCACACTTAATGCTTGTTGGTGTGGGTAATGGAAACCTCTATACTTTGGATGTTTGAACACACATTTTGCAATGAATTTTGATTTTGTTCATCTATTTTCCATACAGTTCCTATTGAATTTTTGTTTGCATGATTTTGTTTCTTGGGCATTGAGTCCTTAGTTGTGTTATAAATGTCTATTGAGATAAAGTTGCACTAGCCTGTTCTTGGTAGTATGTAACATCCTTAATATTAGAAATATTAGTTTCAAATGAATGGGCTTAAAGCTTTCAAAGATTTCCATCCATTTGTCGGCTGCTTAAAATTTGTGTTCAATATGAATGTTCATAGGAATTTATTTTGATGAAAATATTGTTACTTTCTTGGAAATCTTTAGTTTGTTGTGGATCCAGCATGCATATCAGGAGGAGGGAGGACACTTTTAAGTCCCCCCTCCCCCTCCCAAACTATCATAGAGTTTGACCGAGATCTTCAAAATTCCAATCAAGTTGCGAATCCAGGGATTCTGTTGACACTCCTGTTTCTAATATAGGCAAACAGAAATTGTTTATAGGCAAAAGATTTTGTTTACTTGTCGTGGTTTAACAGCATGTGCGCACATTGCTAGTTGCTATTAGTTCTATAAGGTGTCATGATTCCTATGTACCAGTTTCTTTCTGCTAGTGCTTGAAATATTAGCATGTTTTTAAGATCTAGTGTACAACATTCAGTGGTCGGTCATCAGACCTCTCCAACTATCGTTTCTGAAAATAGTGTCTTCAGTTGTTAGCATGGTAGTGAACACTAGCTGTCAGTTTTCATTCTCACCAAAGTTTGCTAGCTCCTTTGTTAACCAGGAACTAGCATTGTGGGAATAGGCCTAGAGTTGATGTCGTTACCCAGAGGTGTATATTTTGAAGAGTGTATGTTTTTGTTGTTATACAGATTCTTCAGTACATTTCCTTAACCTATAATAGTTTGTGAATCATCCTCAAATCTCAGCCATTTTGGAAGAGGAAGAAGAAGATTGTTTACATTATCTTTCGAAGTTGGAGGTTGAAGAATTTGAAGATATAAAGTCTGGATACAGGTATAGAATACAAATAAATTGTTTAAAGAATATGTTGGAAGCATGAATTTTAATGTTTCAGATGTCTATGTAAGTGACTAAAGTGATTAAAATTATATTATACCAAACTTCTGAAGATTGAAACTCGTACCTTTTGGGTGTTCTTTCTGATTAAATTAATTAGCACTAGTTATTAAACTGTATTGGATTAGTGGGACTTGAATATTATAGTTTTAGTTTGGGAAGTCTCCTGTCAACACCATTTGATTAATCTTTGGAATGAAATCAGGTAATTTTGATGACTTAGTGTAATTCATGATGAGCGAAGAAATGAGTTCATATTGGAAGGCATGTGCAAATTTGGGCATTTCTTTTCTGTCACATTTTGTCCTAGAAGTTTGTGCGATTCCTATTTTTTTTACAATATATATTTAGATGGGTAATGACACAGAAGCAGGGTAGTGCAGATTACATTTTTTGGTCTGCTGTTGATGGCTGGCTGGCTTACTGATAATCTTAAAGCCAATCAAAAATCCCTGCTAGGAAGAGTGTGTGAAGAGGTTGAAACCTGGGTTAGAACTATTATTCCTACTACAGTATACCTAAGTATCAAAAATTGCAGTAGCATTTAGAATTACTTACTAGAATATTAGTTGGAGTTTGCCCCTATAGAATTAAATCTCTTCAGAAAAAAGGCATTTGTTTAAAATGTATTTAGTAATGTAAAATTACCCATTTAAAGATATGGCAAGTACCTATTGTATTGAGTCAAACAGACGGAACTATGTTGTCTCAGTTATATAATTATGCAGCAGTTATGTAATTATGGGATTGGTCACGGAATAGTTTTCGTCGTGGTTTGTTCTGAGGCGGGGGTGAGTGGACCCTCAATTCTGCAAGCTTAAATGGAATAGAGTAGCCCTGTAAAATCTCCATCAATATGTAAACATTAAAACAAATTTTCTCTCATTTCAATCAAGTTATTGAGATTATATATTCATTTTGGAACTTCCAATTGTTTAGATTTGAGCAGGAAAAGCTATTTCTTTCACACGTGCACGATATTTACGTATGATTAACGTACCAGCCATTGGGCATTACGATCACGATAATGGGTATTTGGAACCTTGGTTATCATGGCGGTACTGGCAAATGAATGTGTTATGTTGGTACTGCTGTTGGACTTCCGGGAAGTGACCATTATGGCGAATAAATTAGCTACGTATTATTTCTAAATATAATTCCAGTCTGAGCTACGCGTATAGAATTTCTCTTATGTGTACTATGCGCCCATTATTTGTGACACCATGTGATATATGTATACATTTGTCTGGAACGTTTAATGTGGTAGATATAAAAGTTACTCCTTTTGTACATCGTAATTTTGTCTGCGCAGTAACTTGGTTTTTCAATATGCATTCCTTCTAAAAGATTCTGATTTTCGTTATAATTTCAATTATGGAATATTGATTTACTGGGCAATTTTATCCAATAAATGTAGTCTGTCATTCTGTTACAAAAAACTGCAAGTCTGGGTGTAAATCACAGGAGTTGTGTTACGGTTCTCGATGCATATGAATAGCACAATGACATTTATCAGGTTAGATTTGCAATAGTTGCTGCATTATGTATGCAAGTAATGTAAAATGTGTTTCAGTTTAATGTAGCGAGTTGAACTAACAACGCATTAGTTGCTACAGTAGCACATATTTTCTCGCATTATTTCAGACTTTTGTAAATAAAAAAAATTGCATCGATTTCAGAGGAAATGTTTATTCTAAAAATTGCAATCCATTTTTTACCACTCCCCTAATTTATGACGGTGCACATCGAATTTTTTGCTCTTCCTCATTTTGTTAATTTTTCACCAATTGTCAATGTATACTGTTTAATAATTTTATCTGCTGACTGAGTATATTTAGCATACTTAAAAAATAATTTCTGAATATTTCATTTTTTCTTACCAAAGATATGATTTCATAGAAAATGAAAAACCAACACGTTATATCATTCAAACGATGACTCAAGTATCAATGTAGTTTTTTGAATATGTTCCTATATTTATTTCCGAATATTTTATTTCATCTGAAATTTGCAAGAAAAATAAGGTGTACTATAAATATGAGTATCAATGCCAGCAGCAACATTCTTGAAAACATTTATAACAAATTTCTTGCCCTTAATGTTGATTGGAAAATACAAATGCATGCTATTATTGTCTGCGGAAGACCTTTTGAGATCAGAGAGAGGCTAATATTCATATAAGCAAGTTTCGTGTTAATTCGCAGAAAGCTAGAACAATAAACATTGATGTGGTAAGAGATGAGTGACAACATTTGCACTTAATTTGGCTCCGCCACCACAGTGAAAATCACTTAAACCATTACTATGTGTTTGTACCTATTTGTTTTAAGTTATTGTAGGACCACTTACAAGTTTGACCACTTTCAATTATGGTGGTGCCAATTTCACACTGGCACAGCCACCATCATAAGAACATTTGGAACCATTCTACATAGTTTGGAGCAGAATTTGTTTGTGCCAAAGAAATTAAGATACAGCTTTTTTAATGTGGCAGTGCCAACTTTATGCTGGTAACGCCAACACCATAAAAATTGGAACCATCCTAAATTGTTTGTACCAGATTGTTCCACCAGAAATTTGGATTGTGCCAAACAATAATTAAGGTATAGCAATTTTAAAGTGGGGCTGGGAGCCTCGAGCTGAAAACCAATTTTTCCAGAAAACCGGAAATTCCTTTTTTAGCAAAAAAAAATTAATATCGTACATAATTTCAAGAAAGTAAATAAATGAACATGTGAAAGTAATTTTTGCATAAAAACTAATTTCTGAAGATATGAGAACTTGACACGACTAATTTTTTTTCCCCGGTCCTATTAATAGGACAACAAAAATTTCTAATTTGTTGAAGCAAATATGTTGAAAAGTTCATGAATTTCATCAAAAGCCAATTTTTATGGCATTGCAATGAAAAATAACTATTTTAGCATATTAGAAAAAAATCAATAAATGTGTTAATTTCAAGCATAAATGACCTTTTTTGTCCCCCCACCCCCCAACAAATATTGTACATGTATTCAAGATCCGATTTTTTAGAACAGATTTAGTTTGCAACAAAAATCTCAATCTTCAGATTTGTAGTTTTGCAATGTTGCCTTTTCGCAATTTTCGAAAAGTGATTTTTCGACTGAAAGTAGGCTAGCATCAATCTTTGTACAGTCTGTTGATATACAGAGGTGTGCAAGTTGACTAAAGCCACCCTACTAATAAACACTGAGTAAATTTTATTTCTTGCACAAGTTAGAAGTAACCAGAATCTTGACTAATAAACACGGAGTAACGGAAGCATAGCGTAAGCTGGGAGTAAGGGCGGTGTAGTTCCCGTGGCAACAGCTGTTCCCAGTGGACCTCTACTTTAAGCTCGAAGTAAGCATTAAGTGCAAGTGATTTCTCTAATCGTGGTCCTATGAAATGTATTTCTATATTGTCCAGGGTATCAGGCTTTTTTTTTTTTCCAATACAAGTTTACAAAACTTTTGTATTACATTATTATGCAGTTGTAGAATTCACATAGTTCTGACAACATTGTGATGGAAACAGTGAGTTGTTCGCTTCTTGGTTGAATTGGATGTTTTCAAATGATAGCCAAAATGTTAGTAGTGCAGAAAGTGCAATATTTCAATACTACATAGCCATTTCCAATAATGCGGGAAAGTATGTGGTGTTTTAGCATCACTAGTTTTTGAATAAACTATTCCTCCTATATCAATTTTTAAACCTTTGACTTTACTATTAGGTACCTATAATGGAAAAAAATTATGAAAACGTGACTTTTGTTATCACTATATGCAGCAATCCATAACATTTTCGAAATTGGACATCTTACTCTATTTATTAAAAATTAATTAAACACTTAAACCATGCTTCAAATAGTTTGATTCAAATATTTACTTTAAAAATTGATAACAATTGTCTATAACATATAGATATGTCAAAATAACTGTAATATAATATCAACACTATGACTGACAAAAACTTTCTAAAAATGCAGTTCACGCAATATTATGTTCATAAAGTCAGAAATAGTATTCTTGAAAGATAAATCTCACAGCTTATAATTCTTCCTGAACATTATTGTTAGTGAATTGAGTTTGTCTTGTCCCATAACTCGACACTTGTTCTATGTGTATTCTCAAACCATAAACACGTGTATTCTAAAACCATGCAAAAATACTCTACTCACTACAAATGGTACAGCATTTGGTGCAAAAACTAAATATTTTCATGCAAATATCAACATAATATTCACAATTGTAACTCCTTTTCATACAGCTACATCAAGTCGCAAAAATGACACGTAATTCACAGACCTTCCCCATCTCGAAACGGTATTCCATTGTTGCATTTCCTGCATTTGCACTATTCCCTGAGAGCTAGTACTTTGTATTTAAAATATTTCAAAATAAATAATTTCTAAAAGATTAATCTGAAAATGTATAAAAAAAAGCCCAAATGTAAGAAACGAACAAAGAAATAATATACAAAATTGCAAATTTTAATTTACGACGCATCCCGCAGTCTGAAGCGTAGTAAATTTGCAGCGGGCTATTATGTTTGCCTCTAAATTATAGAAAAACTACCCGTATGTTCAAAACATTAAGCATGACCTTATTTAAAGATGGCGTTTTAATAAATACATGTCATTGAGAAAACCAGCTGCCATCTATCGCCGCCCAAGATCGTTTTTTGACATTTTTCAGTTTCCTAATGATAGAACGGAAATATTAATTTTAGAGTAATAAAGAACACAAAAACATCGTCGTAAATGGCAGTTTTTCTTTTAAAAAATTTTAGCAGTTTCTAAGAAAATGGCGTTTAAGCGCTACTAAAATTGCCAAATTTGGTCTTTTCACAGAAAATTTTCGAATTTTCCAAAAACTTCATTTGCAGTACTTTGAAGCACTTACATTCACAAATATAATAATGTTTACAAATTGCTGGTAATGTGCATATTAAAGACGTCACAGATCTTTCAAAAAAATTACATATGTGTAATTTTTGAAAAAAACTAAAAACTAGCTCAAAGTCTATATTAAAGAGTGCAATTAACCCTATCCGTTCCAAAAGTTGGGGGCCATGTATGAGAAATTGGCATTTGAGCGTTTTGGAAAATGCTGAATTTTCAGCTAGTTTTCACAGAAAACGGTTTGAGTTCTCGAGAAACTTTACTTGACATTATTTAAAGCACATGTACTCATTAATATGTCAACAAATCGCCACTAATGTAAATATTAACGAAGTGAGAGACACGCCAAAAAAATTACATTTTTGCAATTTTTGAAAAAAAAGCGAAAAAATAGAGTAAGTCGTTTATGTCATCTAATAGAGTACATTTAGCACTATCCCTATCAAATGTTTAAAGAAAAAATTTGGAGCTGTTTTTGAGAAAATCTCGTTTTTGTATTCTTTTAAATTGTACGTATTGCGCGAAAAGTACTAAAATATTTTTAAAAAATGTACATGACCTGAAAGAAAGAACTTACTTTAAAAAACAAATTTGATTTGAAGGAAAAATCTCTATCTGCAATTCTGTAGTTGGAGGAAGACGCTGAGTAAAATTGAAACTTTCGCAATTCTCGAAATTCAGTTAACACCGAAAATAGGGGCCTATGCCACACTTTACTTGTATTTTACTCTATTCTTACAAGAAATTTAAAGAAATAGTTAGAGCTTTTTGTTAATTTTTAAAATGTCCCATGGGCTTTATGTAAAGTACCCCCCAAAATTGAAATATCAGTTTCAAATTCAAGGAGCCATGAGATCAGCCAAATCGACCTGAGAATATCAATTTTGGAGAAAATCGGTTTTTCGGTATCAAGGACCTACAAAACAGGGATTCGGCCTGCAATTCGTGTTGGGGTATCTTCCCCCCCCCTTCATTTAGCAACTTGATTTATCCACTTTTTCGTTATCAGGATCCGGCAATGAATTTCTTCTGCCGATTTTTTTTCTCTCCGCAGCATTCCATAACAATCCCTGTACTATCAGTGATTTTCACCAACACTCGTCAAATCTCTCTTGATAATTGTCATTTTTGACGAACGTCAAAATATTGACGCATCGTTACGTTTCACCAACACTTTTCTGTTAGAATTGACCCTCCGTTAATATTGACGATTCGTCAAGGATCGTGTGTCGATTTTTTTCTCCTCGTACAGAGGTTGGCTATCATGTCGGGTTACAACACAGTTTTGCATTGGCTATTGAACCTGTTGACTACTGAAGACCAACTATTATATTCGATAGGTTGGCACGAAGTCTACAGTAGACTTCGTGGTTGTCACATGATGAAAATCACATATTTGCACATTAACGAAGAAATACATTTTTTAAATTTCTGAATCGTTCTAATTCAATTCCCCTGAAGACAAAATTTGCAAATGTGTGCAGGGTGTCATCTCTGTATCTCCAGAAAAGTTCTCTATTATTAAAAAAATGAGTTTTTGGTTAGGCTTCGGCACCCCATGGAAATACCACATTCTATGGGCATAGAGAAGGATTTGCGAAAGAAACGATCTCTCTATTTACGCAATCGCTCTCTGTGATGACAAAATTCCATTGCAATGGCCGGAGGAAATGTCATGCAGCATAAAATATTGAAGATATAAACTACTGGGCATGGGCGTTGATTTATTTGTTTGAGGGTTATTCCAGACGCGGTTTTATTTCTTCTAAATTCTTTAGTAACACCGTTTTCGACATTCTCTCGTTATGGATTGAAGTTCTTCCAATTAATAAAAGTTTATATTTTTAAATAATTGCTTGTTCTAGATTCATGGTTTGTAAATATGCAAAAGTTAAGCATCAAAATTATCTCCCATGATATCACACATGCCCCACTTTAACAGTAAAAAAGTAAAATAAATAGTTTAATGAAATACAATGCATGCATTTGATTCGCCCCAACCTCACAGCAGCAGTTTAACGAGTCGTCAAAGACGTTGATGGCGGGGTGTCGGTCCATCAAAATTTGACGAATACTTTGACGATCGTCAGGCGAAACGGCCTTGTGAAACGTAAATAAGGCGTTTGACGCGGCGTCAATGGTTTGACGTCCGTCAAAACTGCTGATCAACGTAGGTGAAATCGTATCAAAGAAGAAGTAGTGTTATACACTAGAAGGAGCCACAGTGCTAGTGTCGCTGCCCAAATTGGCAGATGCGCTCGCCGCCATACTGAGGGCAAGACGACGGGAAGGATGCTATTACGCGTATACGGGTATTAATTCATTTAGTGCTACGACGCAAGTACTGTGTATTATCGATTAATTTCCGAAGTTTTAGATTATTTCACTTTGAACTCTTGTAACAAAGAATGGTACTATGTATTCTCAAGACCTTGAACTTTCAAGTAAAAAATTCTTATCCCTCACCCTTCCTTGAGGAAGCCTGTCATTGAGAATTTCGATGAACCCTGCCAATGTATAATTTATAGAGGTGCTAAGTTCATTAGAAAATAATTAATCTTGTAAATTCCATTAAATTGTTATTTTTAAGCAAATGAAAAGCAATAATTGCATTCGGAGTAAATTCTCTAAGAAATATTAAAAATGTTTTTCCTGAGTAATGTTAAAGTATCACATTTGTACTGCAATAAAGTGTACATACTAGCATATTATACATTCACTCGGTGAATTAACACTTCCCATTAAGGAGAATAATATTTTGGAGAAATGTTACAAATAAAATTCAGAAGGTACATTAATTTAAATAGATGATGGGAAGTAAGAATACTAAAAATAATTAGATGTTTAGGGATCTAAAAAATACTTACAGGGATGTTAATTGAACATTTAATATGTCCTTTGATTCTTTTGAGTTAACATCTTGCACTGAACCCTTCAACTCATTCCTAAAAATGTTCAAAATCATTGAGAAATAAAATAATAAAGTACTGGAGCAATGAAACAAGGCACTTTATAAAAAATATTTTAGACATCAAAACTTATTTCTTTTAACAAAAATAAATATAAATTGCTTAAAAGTATTGGATAGATTTAGTTTGAGGTCGAATCTTAAATATAACAGGGTTTAATATATACTGTATATTTTATTAATTACTGAATAATATAGTTTTATTTAATTTTTGTCTGATTGGCATCTTCTCTTTTACGTTATCTTTCTTAGAAATGTTACATTCTGATCCTTAAAAACAGAGTTATTTTCTTTATCATCGTTACTATGTGGTTTTCTTTGAGTTCTGTTAGCAGGCATTTGTATTTACAATCCATTAATATTTCTATTAACATTTTGCCTCTTGCTCGTCTTTGAAGAAGCCTTTCATTGTGAAGCAGGACAATTCTCCTTGTATACAATTATGTAGTTTCTCAAAGACATTCCAAACATTTTCCAACATTATTTTTCTTCAAAATGTTCACTGCATAACACACTGTATTCTGTAGGAGTAAATTTCTCCCTCCTGATTCTTCCCAGCCACTGTTTAAGTCTTTCTGCATCTTTAACCCTTATCCGGACAAGTGTCTGTTGGACACTGTGGGTTATATTTACTGTCATATAATGTAAACTAAAATGTTTCTGTAATTACGGTTTCGTGACTTTGTCTCTAATCTATTGGAGGGTCTTTGTATAAAGTTTCACAAATTTTGGTCAATAAACAGAAGTTAAAATAATTATTTTGTTTTAAAGTAACGTAAATGGGGAAGCAGTGTCCAAAAGACAATGTGTTCTTTCGGTAAGAGGCAACGGTTTCTGATTTACATTTTGACAAAACAGTCGAAATATGGTTATTCTTTTGTTTATGAAGTCTGTCGGTTTTCATAAACTGGACACTTTGTATTGATAGGCGACATATTCTTTCGGTGAGAAGGAACCTTTGGCGATTTCTATTTTGTCACAACCGCGAGGTCTCTAGGAAGGAGACTCAGCCCCGATGCTGGAGGCATGGTCGGGGTATGTACGAACAGTATTGTGGAACAGTTTTTATGGCCCAGCTGCGTAGGGAGCAACAATGAAGCTAACACGTTCCAAGTGATTATTTTTCTACGATTTGATGACAAAACCACGCGGTCCACAAGACGTCGGAATGATAAGTGTGCCGCTTTGAGTGACGTGGGAAAAATTCAATGAATATTTGAAAAAGTATTACCATCCTGGAACATACTTAACTGTCAACGAAATGCTAATTCTTATAAAGGACAGATCCCATTCAAACGGTACATACCAACTAAACCAGACTAATATAGTGCACCGTGCTCATCAGGGAAGAAAAAAAAGATGTCACTTGCGTGGCTACGCGCGAGATCGCACCCAAACAATGTTGCAGAAAACGTCACCAGTCAGTCTCCAACGAGCATAGTGATGTTACCCATCTTTGCCAGAATTGTAAATAATGAACTACTTTAATCAGAATATCTGAATTAAAGAGAAGAACAATTTTAACTTGTTCAATGTGCATTATATTTCAGTAAACGAAAAACTTTACACTCCACTTCTTGTAAGTTTTTGGGATAATAAAGGAATTATTTTCATTAATTATTCATTTTCCGTCATTACACTGAAATTCTAAAACAATTAAAACAATAGATGTGGAAAAGTTGAAGAAGAGAATCATGGAAAACATTGATTGTACAACAGTGTCTGACGGACCCTGCTTGCCCGGATAAGTTACAAAAGTACCTTGCCCGGAGAAGGGTTAAAAGGAAACCTGAGAGTAGAACGACAATGAGAACTGTAACAAAGGATAATAAAAACCACGCATGATATAGCATTCCATGTACTCATGAAACGATATATCAGAGTTCTTCAGAGATCTGTTCGTGCAATTAAATGTAGCACACGATTTTACAATGTTTCAATGTTTTTGGAATACGTGTTAAACTGCACTGAACACACAGAAGCATGTGATCACTGAAAACACACATCAATGCTCACAAACGCACAGCACAGAAACACACAGAAGTTCCATTCACAACTGAATCACAATGTCGCACACGTTCCTACGTGCTGTTCTTGCCCTTACTGTGGTGACGAGCACACCATTCGATTTGTACGGTAGGCGCTTGTCCTCAGGTAAGGGGTGGTTGTTATTTTTTAAAATCGCACATATTGCACCCATTATTGTGCGGAAACTACTAGGGGGGTGGGAGGAGCTTGGTTCGTATAATATATGGCAAAGTAAAATTTGAACAGTTTTTTAGAAAATCTTGCTATTTTTTAAAATCGCACATATTGCACGCAATATTGTGCGGAAACTATTTCAATTTTTGAAAATTGTGCATGACCATAATGAAAGAATAATTACGGTGAACAAATTTTAATTGAAGGAAAAATATTCAATTTTGGAAGTCTCCGAAAAAAATAGTAACTTTTGAATTTATCGAAAATTCAGAGTTAATGAAGAAAGTCGGCACTATACCATCTTTGTAAGTGTTCGAATAAGAATTTTATAGAAAAAATTCCGAGCCATTTTTGAGGAAATTTTGAAAATGTTGGAAGTGCTTCATGTAATGTACTCCCAAAAATTAATTAATGTTTTTCTAAATCTCAGGACAGACTGGACGGATTTATTCGGTTTGGGTAAAAGTCGTACGCATAATTTAGGCCAGGGTGGTCCAACTGGCGGTCCGCGGGCCGCATGCGGCATGTCGCTGCCGAAAGTACATTTTTTTTTGTTGACATTTTCTTAATTTTTCGGTTTACTAATGGTAGAACGGAAATATTAATTTTAGAATAATAAAGGACAGTCAAACCTCGTTCTAAAGGGCAACTTGCTTTGAAAAATTTGGAGCCATTTTTAAGAAAATGGCGTTTAAGCACTGCTAGAAATGCGAAATTTGAAGCTCTATTTCACAGAATTTTCGAGTTTTCGAAACACTTCATTTGAAATCATTTGAAGCGTCTTAACATACAAATACAGTAATGTTTACAAATTGCTGGTAATGTGCGTACTAAAGACGTGACAGATTTTTCAAAAAAAAAAAAAAAAATCGAAGAAAAAAACAGAAAACAAAATCAACCTTACGAAGAAGGTTGAAGGTTTTTGAGAAAATCGTGTTTTTGTACTTTTTATAAATTGCAAATATTTAGAGTAATATTGCGCGAAAACTAAAATCATCAAAAAAATAATCATGACCTTAATGAAAGAATTCACTTTGGAGAACAAATTTTATTAGAAGGAAAAATCTCTATCGTCAATATTGTAGTTGTAGGAAGACGGCCGAAACGATTTCAAAATTTTGCAATTTTCGGAAATTCAAAGTTAATCGTGAAAATAAGACATATGCCACCTTAAGTGTATTTTACTCTCTCCCTACAAGAAATTTAAAGAAAAAAATTGTAGCCGGTTTTGAGAAAACTTTGAAAATGTCCAGGGGTCACCCCAAATTTTGAAGAATGTTTCTCGTCGCCTCGAGTGGAAGCAGATCAACCGTGGAATATTCATTTTGGAAGGAATCGCATTTATGATTTAGGTGCTAGTGTTGTTCAGACAGACTGACGGACGGACGTTTTGAAAATAACTTTATCAGTACCAGGGGACCCCCAAAACGTGTATTTCCGTTGAAATCTGGAAATCGATTTTCCGCAGAATTACATAACTTTCCATATACCACGTATATTACTTTGTATATACGTAAGTATATGGTAAAGTAAAAATACGGTAAGTTTAGATTTAAAAATTTGTTATTCTAAATTCAGAAATTGAAATCATCCCAATGTGTTTCTTGAGTTGTGCATGACCTAGAAATCACGCATGGTTCCATCCTCCTTCTACCGTTTCTGAGCAGCCGGGCAAACTGCCAAGATCAAGATCAACATAGGTGTGGTGTTAATTGCCCGAATAATGTAAATTTGACCCCCAACCATAAGAACGGTTTGAGTGTGGCTCTCGAGGGTTTGCGAGTGGACGCCCTGGCAGCGATGGTGTAACGGTTAGCGTATCGGACTGTTGTTATACTAGAGTTCGCGGGTTGTTCATATACACGAACGTACGTATTGCCGTCAGTCACTTTTTCGGTATCAAGGACCCTCAAAACATGGATTCTGGCTACACCTCGCGTTAGAGGATTTTTGTTTTTGTTTTGTATTTTTAGCATCTGGATTATCCACTTTTTCGTTACTACGGCCAATAAGAGTTTTTCTGGCGGAAATTCGCCGTTTTCTGGCGCACGATTACAAACTGTTGGCAGGCCTTTGTAACGAAAAAGTGGATAAATTCAGTTGCTAAATTTAGAGAAAAAATCCTCTAGTATGTGGTGTTGCCAGAATCCGTGTTTTGTTGGTTCTGGATACCGAAAAATCGATTGACAGCAAAACGTCCGTTTGTCCATGGTCAATGCTAGCATCTTAACCGTTCAGACGATTTCCTCCTAAATTGACATTTCTGAATCGATCTGGCTGATGTCGCGACTTCTGGAATTTGAAAAATGGTAGCATTGCTAAATTAAGCTTGTAACTCATGTATTTGTGACATCTAATATTTTGCAACAAATTATGTTCTTTCATTTGTTGTAGGAATTGAATTAATTATATTTTTTAAAATGCTCATCTTCCTTAATTTTTATTATTTAAATTTCTTCCTTAACCCTACCATTTTATATTTTGAAAAAAAAATAAAAAGTATTATAACATAAGAGTTATACATAAGTCTGATCTGTTACAGATTGAGACTCCACGACGATAGGGAGAAATTAAATACAATAGAAATGTTTTCTTGCTGTTTTATTGCTGGGTGTGCTAGTGTGTCACACCCAGCCGCACGTCAGTTTGCTGTAAACAAGTACTATCATTATACTTTCACAGAGCAATAAATAGAAATAGCCGTTCACATTTTGCAATGAACCTTATATGTACTTATGGACTTTCTTGCCGATTAAATTGAAATTTAATAAAATCGAACAGATTCAGTTTAATACAAAATGGTAGAATATTTATTTGAATAAGAATGTATGATACTTTTAATCTTTTACTTAACTTTACAACGAATATTGTTTATTGACCCTTTCATAAAGAAAAGAAACATTTTTTTTGCCTACCAAAAGTTTTTTGTATTCATATCACTGGCGTTCCAGACCTTTTTCCATGTTTTTAGCGTCGCTAAAAATAAAATGTTATTCACATCATCGCCCTACTTATATATTTCCTGGGTAAATTGATAGGCTTCTAACAGAATTGAAGGATAGCTTTTATTGATAATTTTTTAGTTCACCTTCACTTCATCGCAAGTTACCTTTCCTTCAGACATTGCAAAGCAAAGAAATGCCGTTCAGCACTCACATAGAAGACCCCTTTGTGGAAGAAGAATCTTTTTGTACCAGACTCTGTCCCCATGTGACAAATATACGCATGATAACTCGGTCACAGTCTTATTGGAGAATGTCCTGAAATGAGTTCATGCTGAAAAAAGTTAATTGAATTGTCTTGTTTCAGGCATCCAGGAAAATTAATTATTGTTCAGTTTTTAAATTGTTTGTTTTCTCAGAAGTGTAGCACAGAAGGAGGCAGTATGGCTTAGAGAAACACAGTAAAGTTCACAATAGTCCGAGTTGCGTCTTCAACTATGAAAGAATAATTGTCTAAAAAAACCTGGATTATGAAAACTAGGGCGTCATATTTTATTTTTGTCTCATGAAGATGCAGAAGACTGCAGACGACTAGCGGGGCGTCATTAGCCGAATTGCTTAGTATGCTCCGTGGAGTCACGGAAGTTACGACAGTGCGGATTCCTCAATGGGTGACCGTCTGGGAACCCCGCCGAGCCCCTAGCGAAATGAATAAAAGACAACGACTGACTGCCACATTACGAGACAAAAGATTCAACATAGGGTTACTCCAACTTCACCACACACACACACACACACACACACACACACACACACACACATTTACACTGCGGTTGAAAGTTTTTGGACGCCAATTGGACTTTTTTTTTCTCGGCGCAATGTATTTGGCCTTGATAGTGCAACCCAAACCCAAGACACTGATGTAGGCTCTTTGTCTCAATTTACCTTGTTGGGATAAACATTAAGTAGGAACCCTCAGTATATCCCCACTCAAGAGTATTCATGGAAGCAAAGTGTTAGGTGACTTGGAAAGCGACTGACTGCTGTCGTTTCTACGGAGTTCGAACTGTAGATACACCAAGATTTCTGGTTCATTGTGGCTCTATTGAAAAAATACCTCCAGCAAATTTGTAGAATCGTTGACCTATTGTTTGTTAGAAACTAACGAATAGGATATCGATAATCATCAAGAAAGTTATTTCTGCAAGGGTGGCTTTTTATGTAAAGACAGTTTAACAAATTTATTTTTTTATGTTACAATTTTTCAGGTTATTGTAAATGTAATTGTGGATAATAAACGACCACAGTGTATAAGTGTATTATTACCATGGGCGTATTTTGATGACCTAAAACGTTGCCAAAAATGATCAATAAAACGCTTTTAAATGTTTTAAAAATGCCCCCCAAAAATAAGAAAAATGACGTTGCCTTTATCGCGAAATCGGCCGAAGTGATAACGTCGATGATAGGCGTCACAGGAACTTCCGCGTTTTCAATTAGTTGCACTCGAACCCACCCTAGTGCTGGGCAAATGAGCCATTCCACGTCAAATCGCACAAAAAATACCAAAATTTGACCTTCATAGTTTTATTTATTTTCTAATTTTTTTCTATTTGTTATATGGACCAAATAAGTGAACAGGTGTTTTTTTCTAATTTTATTATTTTCGGAAATAGTGACGCGCATCACTAACTTCAAAATATCATATATTTGAATACACCAATTATAGAAATTCCCTTCAAATTCCATTCGAAACTTAAAAACATGTTTAATTTTTAAGATTTTGCAAAATATTTAATTTTTTGAAATTTCAATTTTTTTAAAAAACTGAAATTTTGAAAATTGAATATTTTTGTAAACTCGATGAGCTAAAAAATTTTAAAAAATATTTATAAACGCAATAGAGTATTGATAATAAGTCCACAAAAAAATCAAAGTGGGATCTCAGTAACTTTAAAAGATATTAATATTTTACGAACCAGTGTGTAATAGATTGCTGCAATAGACACGTTTTTGCGTTACTGGTCGTCGGTTTCTTTGGATGAAGCAGTAATTTAAGTACTTCTTGAGGTGGTGAAACTTCATGATTGAATTTATAAATAATAATATTTATGTGTATTAATATACATATAAATAATATTAATATATTTATCAATGATTTATAAATTTATAAATAATTAAATGACGGATTCTTGACTCAGGTTTTGACTGACATTTTGAAATTTTCTGGTCCTTCACAACTCACTTTAAATACAAGTACTCGCGTAACATAGAATTCCTGAACTTTCGTCTCAATGCAGTCTTACAGAATTTACTTCAGTTCTGGACAAAATTCCATTTTCTTCAGCCAACGTTTTAGACATTTTTATCATGCGTTCGGTTGCTGCAAAAAGTTTCATTTTATTGTATGTCCAACTTTCAAAAATTGTCAAAATTTAGATTTTCAACGTCATGTCATCTGTTGAGTGAAAGTAATCGATAAGTTACTAAATAGTATCTTTGTCTGATTTTTCGATGGACGTCGAAGGATCTTCAATGTGAAAAAATGTATCTGTGTTGGCACTTTGTACTTTCTAAATTTTTCATGGCCATGCCATTTTGTTCCAATTTTCTTTTCGTGGCGGGGGTTTCTCCTATTGCAATTAAACTCATGTTTATCTTCTCTTTATTCATTTCGCAGGCACTTGACGAACTATCTGAAGAGCTTAAATTGTTACTTCCTTTATTTCCACTTTTTTCACTGGACGTTCCGCTACTTTCGTTAATGCCACGGGAGCCACTGATCTCGACGCTATCTTCATTAAGAAAAAGACGTTTTGGAAGCCGATACTCTTTCTTCCGAAATGAATCGCAAATTCGCCAATCTAATGACTCCTGTATATTCACTAGAGCTCTGCAATCAGGCGAAAACAACCGCTCGAGACTCTCGGGCTCCGCGCCGACGCTCGGCGAAGGGTGGGGGACCTTGCTTGGGGGGAAAGAGATAGCTGTTTAACGGACATTTCGACCGGCCGCCTTGCGGCTCCCGCCGAGACGCGGGAGTCGCCGAGCGCCCGGGCGCTCGAGCGCTCGGCCGCTCGGCCAAGCGCAGGACTGCACAGTAGCTTCGCCCCTCAATGCATGTACGGGATATAAAGTCGCCGCATGCAGTGATCGCAACACTTTCAATTCATTTTAATCGAAAGAAAATACAATTTCAATTAAACGATTAATTTGTTGAAAAGTAACAATTTATCGATTGACTGGAAATAATTGTATAGAGACAAACAATACATTTTTTGAAAGAATTAAGGCAAACAAAGATTCTGAAAATAAATTTTTATTGTTTTTCTATATTTATAGTGCTTGAGGGAAGATAATTCGTTGCGTACCAATTGTAATGTCATTGAAGTTTCTTACAAACCCGAATATAAGGCATATTTATTAAATACAATGAATATTTGGTCATAATTTCACGAGTATATAAGAAAAAAGCATATGCTAAACAAAAATGAGGTGGGTACTATTTTCCTTGCATCAAAACGTCTTGTCATTGAGCGTAGTAATTTATTGTGAAACAGTTTATGTAAGCCGACATGGCCTTTGTATTTGTCGACTCAGTCGGCGGCCAAACAACAGCGGTCACGGCACATCAGCCTATTCAACTCAATAATTCAAAATACATTATTTACTATTATATACACACGTTTAACATTATTTTAAATTCGTCAAAAGTATGTATACATGAAATGATGCATATAAAGTTTTATATGTACGAGTACAATGTTTTTCAATTATTCCATTATTTTTCGTTTCAATACAAGATAAGCGATTAATTGTAATTAAAAAATCGTAAAAGCTGAAATTGTGAATCATTGACTTCTGTGGAGTAGTATTGAAGCTCCACGAGACCCCTTTCCTTTGGGTGAACTACTGTGAACAGCGTGGCAGGAAGCGATAACGAAGGTTGTGCGAGGTGACTCGGTGGCTCCCACGCAGCGCGCCATCGCCGTTGCGACGAAATTTCCAGGAAAGGACAGGAAGCAGTTGAAAGAGAAGGGTCGAGATATGTGCACAAAGCTTTCCTCGAAAGATATTGAGAAGCTCGCAAGATTATAAATAAAACTAAAAGTACAATGAGCTCAAAATAATGCTGAGGTGACTGAGGCAACCCGCACGCCTATTGCCGGATTAAGAAACCAAGACCTGCGTTTCAGATGCCTGAAAATTACAACAGCAACAACAAAAATATTTGGAAAAAGACGGCAAAAATACAAAATTGGAAGGGAAAGGTACTAATATATTTAATTGCACTTGCATCTAAATTTAGCAGAGCATTTGTATTTGCTCCATATTGCACCATATAAAATGAAGGAAAATTAATAATTTTATGTTCATTAGAATAAAATAGGCAATTTCCGAAGCATCCGATACCTAGTCATTACAAAGAACGGAATTTATCTCTAAAACTTTTGAGTGCCTTTTCTTTGAAGTCACAGGCAGAACTGCAATAGATCCACTTGAGGTTCTCCCGTGCGTCCGAGGAGTCGATTTTTAAAGCTTTTTATTCTTTTTTATACAATTTATTAAAATTGTTTATTAAAATTAAAATTATTTATTAAAATTGTTTATTAAAATTATTTTATTAAAATTTATTATTTGAAAATTAATATTAAAATTCCTCTATATTTTCAATTTTGAAAAAACGAAATTATTGGTCATTTATTTTAAAAACCATTCAATACTCCATCCTTTTCCTGAAACTTGGCATTAGATATTTACTCCCACGTGTCGGCCGATTGTTACATGGCGCAGTTCGCCTGAACGGGGTCCGCCGGTTGTCGAGTCTCGGCCGGTTGCAGAGACCGGCCGAGTCTCGGGCGGTCGCCGGCTCCCGGGAGTCCGCAACCGGCTGCGAAGGACAGTCGAGCGCGCGGTCTCGAGAGAAGAGAGGCGGGCGAGCGCTGGTCGGTAAAAATCGCGGAGAATACAGACCTCTAATATTCACCAGAAAATCGTGGTTTACGCGTCTGGGAGATTTACTTTTTTAAAAAACCGTGATCAGAAAGTTTAAATGGATTGAAATACCTATCTCATGCGCTGATCGCCACTCATGTTGCACAGTGTACACAGAACAAATACTAGCTCTCTTGTCTTTATAAGTATTGCGTATTGCGACGAATGTTGAGAAAATTTTACCATGTCCCTTGACAAGTGGTTGATTGTATTTCACGAGCAAGGTCAGGAGGGCACCCCGTCCCTAGGACACAAAGGGACTCTGCAGTAAAATTCGTTTTGCGGACACGAGGAAAAGCATTCGTTTTGCTGTCACCCATCCCTTCTGGGGAAAGAGTGAACATATGATTTACTAATGTTTCTTGAAACCCAAATCAGGCAGAGGACCATTCTTTTATTGTTCGTCGGCATTAGTATCCAGGACGGATCGAACACAATTCGTTAGTGCAGGGGCAGGAACCACGCGCCCGAATACCATACTTACAATAGATTTTTTTTATCTCTACGTGTTGAGAGCCCACTTTTTTCTTGTTGTGTTTTGTAGAAAATTGAACAAGAAATGTGCCTATTTTTTCAAATTTTAATCTAGAGAGTTCATAAAGAAATCTTCGGTTTTTAAAAGTAATTACAATTTTTTAATAATACGTTTATTGTTTGAGAAAGTAATTTACAGACGAGTAAAATACACGTATCAAAAATTAAACGAACAAACCAGTAATTTTTATTTTAAATACATTTAGAACGTCAATTAATCATATTTTGCCAAGTACGCGTAAATTTCAAAATTTAATATAGGCAAAACTACACCAATAAACAATTTTCAGGTAAATAAAGAAACACGTGCCTCTTTTTTTTATGTCCAGAATGAGTGCCATATATTCGTATCATTTATTTATTTTTAAATAGTCGTGTGAATTCGAGTGCGATTTGACGTGGAATGGCTCGTATTTCAATTCGTTTCGCTCTCACCCATAAGAACATAGATGACCCACAGGTCACCCACGATGTTTCCCACAAAAATATGTATGACACAATGTCATACATTCTGGGGGCAGAGTGAACATCTGAAATACTAATAACTCTTGAAACCCTTATCAGGCAGACTGTCATTCTTTTTTTTAGTTCTTCAGCACTTGCATCAAAGACTGGCCGAACACAATTCGTTAGTGCATGGGTAGGCAGAGCGCGCCCTCATACTTACAATTGATTTTCTTTGAACTGTATGTGTGGAGTGCCGACTTTTTTTCTTGTTGTATTTTATAGAAAATTGAACAAGGAACACGCCTATATTTTTTTCAAATTTTTATCTCATCGAGTTTATATAGAATTTTTTTTTGAAAAAAATACATTTTTTAAAATGAAAAAATATTTTTTGAAAAATTTAATTACAGAGGAATAAAATACACATTTCAAAGTATTTAATGACACAACCAGAAATTTTATATTTACTACATTCAGAGAGATAATTGATCTTATTTTGTGAAGTACCTGTGAATTCCAAAATTTAATATTGCCATAATTACACAAATAATAAATTTTCAGGCAAATAAAAAAATATCGTACATTTGAAAAAATGTCGTGTCAACCCTTGTGCGATTTGACGTGGAATGGCTCAAATACGTCATCACTCCGCAACAGTGCTGCCACACACGCGTGAAGGACAGCAACGAATGAAACGGGTTCCGGAACGGAGTCTGTGCGTGTGTGCTACGCAGTGATATTATAGACAGCCGGTTTAGTGTGCCACACTGACAACTCGAAAAATAAAAATTTTGAATTTGATCGTTTTTATAATTTTTACAATATTTAATTTTAATAATAGTAATTATTATTTTAACATACCTTGAACGAAGTCTTTTGGTAATTCTTTACTCCTTAATTCATAAATTATTAATGTGTGATTCTTTATTTAAAAACTACCGAAAACTTCAAACTTGTATCGGTCGAAATTTCATTTCTAGATATTTGCCAGTGATCGATGCAGTACACTAGATTTTGAACCGAAAGACTTCTGCAGAACTATTTGGATGATGAAAACTATAAAAATATTACCATGAGCCTTTCTGCTGTCGTATATATGCGTGTGCGAGAAACACTTCTTGGCACATAGTATATTTGAGTAATTTTGTTAAGGCATTAGTCACTTTTTTTTATTTTTATTTAGCATTTCGAAATTGGGACGTAGCTATAGTTTGATTACTAAATAACACTGGATTTGTTAACATGAAGTTATTCAAGGTTGAATTTGACGAAAAAGCAATGATTTTCCAAAATGATTTCGCCTCTCACAAAAATTGTTTTAACTGCACGAACTCTGTCAGTGCAGATTAGGGCGCTGCAAGTCCATGTCATTGTGCGAATAGAACATAGCCTTCTTCCCACTGGTGCGCCCTAGCGGCCAAATGGAACACGAAAGCTGCTCTGAGTGCGCACCAGTGCGGCGAATGGAAAACGCTCTTAGATTTCATAGCACTCACAACGGCGGACATGTAAGAAATACATGTGCGAAGAAATGGAAAAGATTTCTCAGGAATTCTGTGATCAACATTTGTTGAATCTCGTAAATGTTTGAAGCTAGCAGCATTAAAATATTAAAATAGATGAAATCAGCAAGAAATGCATTAAAAGTGACGTAACAAGGCAAAAAATGACTTATTAGTCGAAATCGACGAAAAATGCGTTAAAATTACAAATACAAATGGTTAATTTCCTTTTGTCATAAAATATTTTTGTATTAAACAGCATTGTTCTAAAGTAAAAAGAAACAAAAAGGCATTTTATTAAAATCCGGCCCCCTAATTATTACTCTATCAAACTATATTGCTCACTTTCGGCAATTTGAAATTATTAGTAGCCTGCAAAAACTCTTGATATATATATATATAGTGATATACCAATTATTCAGGAAAAGAGTAGTCGATCGCAGGTGGTTGCTAGGGGCTTTGAAAAAAGAGATGGAAGTCGATTATTTTGTGAGGTAGAAAGTTTTGTTTGGACGAGTGATAGTTGTAACCGAAAGTTCTGCGAAGTTGTATTCGTTCACTGAATTAAAAATAAAATTGCTGAGTGTAGTGCAACCTGAAAGTGATTTAAGTCATTTAGGTGCAGCGCCCGCTAAGATGATGAAATGTGAGAGCCCGAGAAATGACGAAATGTCTGCAAGCAACGAGCAAATCCGCAGCAATCAATAGCCAAAAAACTTTCGTGATGTTTCTCGTCCCCCGTATGGCGGGCGGATCGAGTTGCCCAGACTGTAAATTGGTAAGCAAATGGTAGATTTGACATTTTAGTAGTAGTAGTAGTAAAGAAGCAGATTTTGTTATAATATATACATACACACACACAGATTTTTCTTTATTTTCAGATTTATCCACGATTGGCATAAATTTACTTACGGCATCGTATTCGGTGAATTGCATTATTCAACGCGTACATGATAATAGCTATTGGTGAAATCGAAATACGTATGAAAAATGTCACATGTACGCTTGAGGATTGCGACGCGTCTCACGACTTCAATTACTGTCGCTTGTGTAGGTGCAACGTGGGTTGAATAACGAACTAGATATTCGCGGAACAAACGTCTCATCGGGAACTCAATAGCCAAGTTTCAATTTATGTCGCTCCCCTTATTTGATGACATCGGTGGTACCACTTCTGCTATTTTTCCGATTGAAACCACACAGTATCACGTTAATAATACCGTTGAAATTCTTCCTTTTTTAATAGAAGAGCGCTGTCAACGCTATTTTAGCTTGTAGCTTACTCGGAGATTGTGTGACAGTGTCCAAATTGACAGGGAGCAGGAAGAAAATGAACATGCGGAGATCTTGACGGGTTTGCGTGACAGGAAATAGAGCACACTGTGTTCTCAGACCACGATTTGGGACACTTTGTACTTGTGACATTGGTACATCAGTCTATTAGTGTGGCTGCTGCAGTGTTACCGCCGAGCTCACCAACCTTCGTCAAATCGCGCTTGACGATCTTCCTTTCCTTGAATATCAAATACTCGACTCGGTTATATTTCACAGAAATTAAGATGTTAATGTTAAAGATTAAATGTAGAAATTAAGCTCAGTTAACTTTGACGATTTGCCTAAAACGTTTGCTACAATATCACAGTGGGGTTCCGCATTGGCTGCTGAAACAGCTGAAGTGCGATCTAGTATATTTTAGGAAAGTTGTCATTTTTTGTACATTGAAGGATAAATATATTTTATACTGATAAGTTAATGCTTATTTATTTTCTTCGATACAAAGCTCGATATTCACTGCATGACTTACCTGGATCGACAGGATTGTCGTTACGAAGGGAATATGACAGCAGTTGAACGTTTCTACATGTTCTCATAGAGAGGGAGTTTTGGGAGGGAAGAAATGACAAACCGAGTCAAGTTAACGAGTTAATTAGGAAATACGAATTAAAAATAGGTAAAATATAAAATCATATGTGTACTACAGGCATTAATTATCTCTAATGATCTCGGGTGACAAAACACCCTCGGGTCAAAGGTTCTTATAACGCAGTTGGTGCGTTAATAACTATTTTATGTGCCGTCTATCGTTTCTATTGCCAGGTGCTTACCGGCAACTGTCACCTTTTACCTCCGATTTGCGGCTGCCCGGCTGCTCTCCGAGATAGGTCGTTGCCTTTTACACCTGAAATTCTGACGGGCCAACATGACGCATGTACGAAGGAACTTCTGGTCTGTTGACCAGGGAAAGTGTTGCTGGACTTACAGTACGTTTAATTATTACCATGGAAATTTTATACTATATAAGGAATTTCTGTTAATGATTTCAATAACACCGTAATAATAGCGGATAGCCCTGCGGCGACAGTAAATTAATAATTAGGCCATCCGGCCTTCTCACCAATCTTTTGCTTGTTGCGCCGATGCGATGACTTACTTCTCCATGTCGCACTTAGTACAGTTTTTCCCGGCCATGCACGGGCGTGCCAGCAGGTGCGCGGGTTCCAGCGGCGACTTCCTGCGAGTGTCTCTGGCAGCGACCGAGGTCCAAAATTCTCGGGAACATCTCCGGAGCGCCGTTTCAACCGCGGCACCTGAACGACCCGTCGATGCACGAAATGTTCGTAGCAATAGCGTGAACATAATATCCTCCAGACAAGCTAAGTTATATCAAGTCAAGTTCTCTCTAAAGGATCTCAGAATCTCAACAAGTCAAGTTTTCTCAATTAATCCGAATCTCTCGTACGTTCTCGTGTTCCGCTTATTTTAAAGCGTCGCAGTCTGTCCCCACCCAAACATAAACATTAGAGGGCACCCACGTGACCCCCGGCGTCCAATCTCTCCTCGGATCGCCCGAAGACGGTCCCTTCCGCCAGGATCCTGGCGCGTGTCGACTCGCTGATTACTCACGTGATGGGGCCATAAACCGCCCACGCTGTAAGTATGTTTGGGGACGGGTTGTCCCTCCGCCTTAAGCTACGCACGTACTGGGTCGGTACGGACGGACGGGATCGGATGGACGGCTGTTTTTGTGTGGGTCGCGCGCACTAGGACGGAACGAAACGGAATGGACACTTCGGACTGTTTTTGTTAGTCTGGCATCTCGCTCCGTGTCTGGTATTGTGTGCAGCGTCTTCGTAATTGAAGTAATGAAGCAATCGCATGAGTTGATTTTTAATAGAGGAGAAATAAATTGAGGCAAGGAGCCGAAGACGGCCCAGATTCTCTTCTAAACCCGAGAATGGCAAAAGGGGAATTTCACATATTGAATCCCGACCTGGTGGAAGATGAAAAATTTTTTCAGTACTTTAGAACGTGTCGTCATAAATTTGAAGCAAAATTGTGTATTTTGAAAAGTTTACTATATAAATATTTTGGTAAATATTGTAATTGTATACAATTAAATTGAACTAAGGAACATAATTACAATTGCATTGCTTTATTTTTAAACTCAAGAAAATAATCGGCACAGTTAAACACAATATACGCAAAACAGGTACATACAAATAATTTAAATTTATTAATAAACTAATGTATCATTTCAAAATGTCATAATTTATTTACCGTGCATATATAAACCAAGTTTTGCTGAGACTGCACAGATTCTCATAAATATCTAGTATTTTAAATTTGCCAAATGATACTCCTTGATTCAGATAGTTTAGCTACTCAACTAAATTACACTTAACAAGGTAATACATTCAATAAAAATATCACGTCTTTCAACTCTGGATAATTCTGGATCAACATTAATTCATGTTCGCTTCACATAACATGTTACACTCATGTACATGTAACATGTACACTAGGGTGTCCCTTATATTGCCCGAAAAATTTTTTTTGCAATTTTTTTGGGGCTCACCCCCTAAATATTTTCCATTTGGTCATATTAACTCAAAAATAAAATTTCATCACAATATGTCGATATTAACCCGTGCCGACTTGAGCGTGAAATTTGAATGTTAGGGATCATTGGTTTTGTTGGGTTAAGTCAGTGGAAAACTATTGATACTTTTAATATATAATTTTATATTACAATTTAATTCATTTTCAACCTTTAGACTGTGTTATAGTTTTAACTTTTCTCCTGGATACTTTTTTCAGTGTTTCATTCTTGCAATATGCGTACAGTGAACGATGTTCTTAAACATCACAAAAAATTGCTTTCGCTCCTCATGAAAGTCCTCTAGTAGTCCATGAAAATCTTACATTAATTCAATAGGCCTTTCAGCGTAGTCATTCACAGCTTTCAACTTTATAAATAACCTTTTAGCTTCTAAATATGAGGAGTTGCATTACCAGGTCAAAGGACAGTTTTGAATAAAACTAGTATCCATCTTCAAGCAAGAGAAAATATCTGCTTTTGGTTGACACAAATTCGGCTATTGTTTTTATTGAACTTAAGATTAACGTGAATTAGGAGATGTATTGTATATTAACGAATTAATAATTAAAGAACTGGCCGGCCCCGTGTCCGAAATCGCTAAATCAGTAATGTCGTGGCGATCTTGCACCGCAAGTCGTGTGTTCGAGTCCCGCCTCGGACATGGGTGTACTTGTGTATGTCATATGTGTGTCCTTTCACCCCTCACTATCATCATCATCATCATCATTATTATTCATTTTCCATACCTAGAGCTAACAATCCTGGGAAGTAACAATCGGATCCAAGGTAATGCTGATCCCCCTGACGAACTCTCAGCATCCCTGCGTGGTCCGAAGTGGCCTGATCGAAATAAAAATTAAAGAATGATCATCGGGATACAATTGAGCTTACCATATGGTTCTCCATCCAATTTTTTACAAAAAGGAATATAACACTCTTCCATGTGTAGATTTACTCAGGCTAAATTCACTACCATTTTGATTTTGATTCTTATCGTCTACTTCATCATAAGAAAGCGGTACGATAGACAATTCTTCTAAGAAATACTACATACAGTGTCTACATTTGTTAAATGCTTTTGAAATTATGGAATCTATCCTTTCAAGCGAGTTTACAAATTTTATAAACCATCTCGATGAGGAGTTTTTACAGCTGCACTGTCCTAAATGGTTTTACATAAATAGTTACAATCAAAAGACAGATATTATTTAAGGAATTTTTAATTACACAAGATAGTCTAGATTCTGATCTTAGCAGAAACGTTTCATATATTAAATATCTCTTGCCATCTATCGAGCTAGATGCATTATCCCGGGAAAATGTTTGTTACTTTCATAAACCCCAACATTTCTTTAAATTCGGACTCATTAAAGAATATTCCCATATTCTCTTTGCCACTTATGAAATTAATGGCATTAAATCTTTTCTAGATTACCTTAAAATGCTGAAAAAGTGGTGTCAGGATTGTTTGCTACATTACATATTTTACATTCAAACACACATTGTAAAACAAGTTTGAATATGTGATGACGGCACGGAAAGAACGATACCCTGTCCAAATTTTCTTCAAGAAAGACGTATACTCCTTCAAAACGTCAAGTGTTTGTTGCAGTTTTATAACAGCAAAGAATTTGTAATCTTTTTTTCTAATTGTATTGATCTTGGTTGCACCCTTTCTTTTCTATCCGTAAGATGTTCGTCTAGTCCTGCAAGATAGCTTTCACATCCTGACTCTTTCTGCCGAAACAAAAACATCCTGTCTTCTTCCAACGTAATCATTTGTAAAGCATTCGGATGTGCAATATCAAATAGATTGTAAAAATTATTTCTAAACTTTCCACGGTGTTTCGAAATATCTTCACACTTGCTTGCGTTTTTTGTAATTTTCTTCACTCCGAATAGTACAAGTTAAGTTTTTTTTTTTGCGAACAATGCTGATTAGCTCTTGTCGGAATTCTTGCTTTCTTCCAAAATAGCATGCACTCACGAGCCACAAGTTAAGAGCTTGCACTAACTGTTCATTTTACTTCCTATATGTTATAAATAAAACTTCAAGCAAGTTTATTTCATGATAAATTGTGTCCAGTTATTTGGAGTTTTATATAAATAATTAATACTATCTCCTATTAAAAACACATGTTCTTCGGCACTGCATATGTCACTTACATATGACATTATGTTAGATTAGCAACCTTTAAACACGAGTGACACGATCGATTAAAATTCATGTATTGTTGTGCCTGGGCTTGACTCAGCGGTTGGTGATAGCTCTGGACATGTCCGTCACGCGAATTCTCGCTCAAGTCGGCACGGGTTAGAATGCTCCGATCTCAACGAAATTTTGTATAGGCATGTTTTAAGGTCATTCGAACAAAATTGGAGGGTGAGCGGTCAAAAATTTGAAAGTCGGAAATAAGGGACACCATAATGTACACTCATGTTCGCTTCACATAACCTCACAAGTGCAACGGCGGTAAGGGAGCCATTCCACGTCAAATCGCACAAGAGTTGACACGATTTTTTTTAACTGTACGATATTTTTTTCTTAAATCTGGATATCAAAAAAGACATGTATTTTTTTATTTGCCTGAAAATTTATTATATGTGTAGTTATGCCTATATTAAATTTTGGAATTTACAGGTACTTCACAAAAGATAAATTGTTGCTCCGAATTTAATGACTAAAATTTCTGGTTTCTTTCATGTATTACTTTGAAATGTGCATTTCATTTCTCTGAAAATACATTTTTCAAACTGTTTAGAAAAGAAAATCTCCAAGACGCGTAAACCACAATTTTCTGGTGAATTTACCGGAGTCATTAGATTGGCAAATTTATCATTTTGGAAGGGGCTTCCAAAACAGCCTTTTGTTAGTGAAGCGAGCGTCGAGATCAATGGCTCTCGTGACATTAACAACAGTAGCTGAACGTCCAGTGAATAAAGTGAAAAGAGTGGAAATCAAGGAAATAACAATTTAAGCTCTTCAGATAGTTCAAGTGTCTGCGAAATTAATAAAGAGAAGATAAACAAGAGTAATTTCAATAGGAGAAATCCCCGCCAAGAAAAGAATATTAGAACAAAAACTGTATCCCCATGAGAAATTTCAGAAAGTACAAAGTGCCAACACATAAATTTTTTCATATTGAAGATCCTACGACGTCCATTGAAAAATCAGGCAAAGATACTATTTAGAAACTTATCGATTACTTTCACTCAACAGATGGCATGCTGTTCAATATTACAATTTTGACAATTTTTGAAAGTTGGACATACAATAAAATAAAACGAAATTTTTCTGCAACCGAACGCATGATAAGTGTCTAAAAAGTTGGCTGGAGAAAATTGAATTTTGCCCAGACCTGAAGTAAATTCGGTAAGGCAATAAAACGTCCTTGTGACGAAAGTTCAGGAATTCTATGGTAAGCGTGTACTTGTATTTAAAGTTAGTTGTGAGGGACCAGAAAATTTCAAAAATGTCAATCAAAACATGAGTCAAGAATCCGTTATTTAATTATTTATATGTATTAGTATACATAAATATTGTTATTTATAAATTCAATCGTGAAGTTTTACCACCTCAAGAGTATTAAATTACTGCTTCATCCAAAGAAACCGACGGCCAGTAACGCAAGAAACGCGTCTATTGCAGCAATCTATTGCAGTATTCTTTGTCTATTGCGGTATTCTTTTAAAGATACTGAGATCGCACTTTGATTCTTCCTGGAGATATCATCAATACTCTAATGCGTTAATAAATTTTTAAAAATTTTTAAAATTTTTATCTCATAGAGTTCATAAAAATATTTAATTTTCAAAATTTCAATTTTTTTAAAAAAAATAATTTAATATCTTAAAAATTAAACATGTTTTTAAGTTTCGAATGGAATTTGAACGGAATTTCTATAATTAGTGTATTCAAGTATATATTTTTAATTTGGTGATGCGCGTCATTTTTAGCAGATTTCATTATTCAATATTCAATATTTCCGAAAATAATAAAGTTAGAAAAAAATAAAAATACACGTGTTAACTTATTTGATACATATAACAAATAGAAAAAAATAATTAAAATATGAAGGTCAAATTTTGGTCATTTTTGTGCGATTTGACGTGGAATGGCTCAAGGGCGTCCGACCATACTCTCTGGCCCCGACAGTGCCGATGATGTCATCGGCACGTCGGACTGTCCAGAAGATCTTTCCTTCGGACTTTTTGCAAACGGCGGAAGGCGCGGATCGTCCCGTCCGTGCCGGTCTAGTGTGCGCACCCTTAGGGGAAACTATGTAATGAACTTTTAAAAAAATTCCGTCCGTCCTGTGTATCCGTGCCGTACCGACCCAGTGCGCGCTAGGCTTTACAAAGAAAGTCAAGAAGCTATTGTACTGAAAAGGGCCTTCCGCTTTCCGGAAGTCAAGGATCTGTTGTCTAAAAACATATTTTTCGTTCTAAAGGTTCCCTTCCCCGCTCGCACTAGCTTTCTCTAACTTGTGACTAAAATGTGATTTAAAGTCCTTTCTTGGCCATCCCACGACCGCGCAAGCCGTGCCACTCAAGAGTGTGTGAGGCACTTGCTTGAGTTGACACCTACGAAACAAACTAGTGGTGCTACAACAGCACATACTTTCCCGCGTTATTGGAAACGGCTACGTAGTACTGAAATATTGCACTTTATGCGCTACTAACATCTTAGCCATTATTTGAAAACGTCCAATTCAAACAAGAAGCGAACAACTCACTGTTTCCATCGCAGTATTCTCAGAGTTATGTGAATTCTACAACTGCACAAAAATAGAATACAAAAGTTTTGTAAACCTGTATTGGAAAAAGAAGCCTGATACCCCGGACAATATAGAAATGCATTCCATAAGGTCATGATTAAAGAAGAGTATTCTAAAACCATGCAACACATACTCTACCCTCTGTAAATGGTACAACATTTGGTGCGAAAACTAAATATTTTCATGCAAATACCAACATAAATTAAGCAATTATTAAGGCTGCTCTACAATAGCCCGCGAACGGGAACGCAACGCGAACGTAAAGAAAGTTGAAAGGCGGGCATCTCAGGCAGGCGTTCACAACATGACGGGAACGGGAACGCGAAAGATGGTCAACATTTATCTCGGCCCGGGAACGGGAAGCCTCTCGACCAATGAGAGTACAGCAAATGGAGGCGAAGCTTTTCAGCTGATCGAGCGCGCGGCCTGCACGCGAAACTGGTCTGGAGCGGTGTTGAGGTTACAGCGTGGATTTACGACGTTAGGGTTTGAGAAGAATTTAGTTGTTGAATTGTTTTATCATTTTTAGTGATTTCAATATTTTTCTTTTTCTATTCATATTAATACATAGAATTAAAATTTCCCACAAAATCATTTTTTTATGTTTCGTTTAAGTACATTGGAGTTTTTTCTTTATTGATTAAATTTTCGTTTGTTGTATTTTCCATAAGTTCTTAGTTTTTGCATTCTTTCATTCTGATGAATTATTTTTTAAATTCATATTCTTTCGTTAAAGTATTCATTATTCATACTACCAAACGCAAAAAACTGGCAGATGGCAAAGCAAAGAGTGAACAGAGTAGCGCAGCGAGAAGTGCTTTGGTTTCGGCCACTCTTTCCTGAAGTACTCGTTTTTGCCGCTACAGGTTCATAGCTCTATTCCTCTTCCCGTTGGCGTTTATTGTGAAGCGCACGTACCTCGCGTTCCCGTTCCCGTCCTCACCTTCGCGTTGCCGTTCCCGTTCGCGGGCTATTGTAGAGCAGCCTTAACTCCTTTTCATACAGCTCCATCAGGTCACAACACGTAATTCACAGATATTCCGGAGCGCAAACTGAATTCCATTGTTGCAGACCCTGCATTGTCGCTATTCTGAGAGCTATTAATTTTTTTACTTTTTTATCAAATATTTCAAAATTAACCATTTTTAAAATATTAATGTGTAAATGTATAACAAAAGGTCGAATGTAAGAAACGAACAAAGAAATAATATACAAAATTGCAAATTCTAATTTACGACACCACCAGCTGTCCCCCGTCGAGGTGGGTTTGTCCACGTCCTGACGGGGGGATGCAGAGAAGGCTCTCAAGTGTTCCTTTCTCCATTTTTTTCATCTTCTTCCTTCTCATTTCATGTCATGTACGTTCTTTTCACTCCTTTTTCTTCCTCACTGGCCTTCTCTTTATACTGAAGGCCCACCCATGTGTTTGCCGTGCATGGCGACCCGTGTCGGAGGGAATGTGTGTCCTGGCAGTTGAGGGACCTGTTTGTTTCCCTATCTAGTCCTAGTGCTACTGTTCGCCTTGCACTAAGAGGTACGTTGATCACGTATTTTGGGGAACATTCCCTGTAGGTTACAACACACTTGCTTTGGCCCCGGACTCTTCTAGACGGGCGGTCGGGAGCTAACCCACTCCCGATCAATCGGCTCGGACTAGGTCTTGTACTGAACTCCGGGGTGAGCGGGGGAATCCACGGCGGTGCAGCGCTGTGTTATTCCCCCACTATATCCTCGTGGCAACCCTGGCACTCCGATGGAGTGTCCCCTTGTTGGGCTCCGTGGTGGGTGGGGACCACGACGATGAACCTATTCAATCTTTATGGAAACTTCATCTTTCCCCCCGCCCTCTTTCGCAAGGAAGAGATGTGCCGAGAGAACCATCGACTTGAATAGTTTCTTTTCTAGAGAAGAAGATCGACCCAAGATGCCTTGTTTCCTCATGTCATGCGCCGAGGAAGGTAAAACTTTTAAAACTGTAAGTGCTGTCCGTCTGGCGCGAGCCATAGAAGAGGCTTACGGGAAGCTCCAAGCGGTCGTGCGACAGAGGAATGGAAAGATTCTTTTTGAAGCACGTACCGACGAGCAAATTGGAAAAATTAAAAATACAAAGCAGATTGCCGGCCTCCAGGTAGTAGTCACGGTTCATCCCACCTTGAACCTGTGCAAAGGCGTAGTAAATCACGAGGACTTTGCTACAGAAACGGAGGAAGATCTTCTAAACTTTAAGACCTTTGGCGTGACTGAGGTGTACAGGATCGGAAGGAAGGGGCAGGGGAAAGTGATCCCTACTTCTACCCTGATCCTTACTTTTGACCGACCATCCCTCCCGGAAAGGATCGTTACCGCTTTCTACAACCTCCGTGTGCGGCAGTATGTGCCGAACCCTTTGCGCTGCTTCAAGTGCCAAAGGTTTGGGCATACCCAGCAGCGATGTATGTCCATAAACGCGGTTTGCGGGAAGTGCGGATCATCAGTTCACGACCCACAACCCTGCGACAAACCACCGCACTGTGTGAATTGCGAAGGCGGTCACCCAGCCAACGACAACCAGTGTCCCACGTTTCTCCGGGAAAGGGAAAGCCAAAATATAAGAGTAACCGAAAAGGTTTCCTTCCCTGAGGCGAAGCGTAGGTTCCAAATCAGGAATCCAGTGGACCTATCACGATCCTTTTCCAGTGCGGTAAAACCTAAGTCCCCGGGGGTAACAGCGAGTTGTCAAACTCACTGTACCCCAGCGGTATTTTCGCACTTTAGTTGTCAGGTTGCGCCGATGGACTTACCCGAAGATTCGGCGTGTATCCAAGGTGGGAAAATTATAATTCCCACAAAGTACAAAAAACCTGTTCAAAAGCTCCATCAGACATCGACCACTTCCACTGAGACTTCTACTGAAATCGATCTTAAGCAGACACCGCCTCCCAGGAAAAATATATCATCCAAATCCCGTCGACCTCTTTCTGTTTCCGAGAATCACATCGGACGATCCTCCAGCCCCTGTAGATCTCGGTCACCCGTGGCCAAAAGTCGGGAAATCCCCCCGACACAGGCGACCATATCCAGCAGCAGTCAGGATGACTTTGCTGTTGATGAGGAACCCAAGGAGAGTTCCTCTACAGCAATTCAGAAGGTGAGAAAGAAAAAAAAAGCAATAATAATAATTTCTCAAAGAAATAATTTCTCATAATGGCTCTCTCATGTAACTTAAATGGCCTTCGTGCTCATTCACAAGAATTAAGATTAATAATTTCTCGCCACAAACCATTTATAGTCTTTCAGGAAACTCATCTTCTCCCTCATCATCCCCCGTCTCTTCGCGGATTTAACATATATCGGTTCGATCAAGACGACGGACTTCGTGCTCACGGCGGCGTCGCGGTACTCATCCGCGACTCCCTGTTCTGAGGAACACAACGTTCGAACCGACCTCCAAACAGTTTGCGTTCGGGTACACCTACCATCCTTCTCTTTTACGGTGTGTAGTATATACATTCCCCCTGGCCAAGTCGTGTCACAAGAGGAACTCGAAGATGTTTTTTCTCAGTTGCCCGCCCCTTTTATTATTGCGGGGGATTTTAATGCCCACAATCCCCTCTGGGGTGGCACGAGGACCTGTCCGAGAGGTTCTATCCTCGAAGATATTATTGACCAGCAAAACTTAATTCTTCTGAATTCCGGGAATCATACTTATTTCTCCATGGCGTCAAACTCCTCGTCAATCGTTCTGGCACTCTGCAGTCCATCCCTATCTACCATGGTGGAGTGGACTGTACTCGATCTACATGGGAGTGACCATTTTCCCACTTTGGTCCACTTTAATTTCCCTAATTTAGACGTCATCCACCCTCCTCGCTGGCTATTCCATCGAGCCGACTGGGATACATTCAGTGAGAAAATAATGCCAGACCACTTTTCAAATAATATCGATACCTTGATGGCCCAATTCACCGACGCCCTTTGCGCAGCCACCATTGCAATCCCGACGTCTACGTGTCGGCCACGACGCGTCCCTGTGCCTTGGTGGAATGCTGACTACCACCGCGGTGCGTGACCGAAAGCAAGCACTCGCGAGGCTCAATAGGTTCCCCACCGCATCAAACCTGATCGATTTCAAAAGAAAGCGGGCCAGAGCCAGATTAGTAATACGGGAAAGTAAGACCGCTTCCTGGAGAGCCTTTATTTCTTCTCTTTCTTGCCATACTCCGCCTAAAATAGTATGGCGAAAGATCCGACAGATCGGAGGAAGATTTTCCTCACCATTTGTCCCAGGACTTCTTATTAATGGAAATCTTATTTCTTCTCCAGAAGAAGTAGTTGAGGAATTGGCCTGTCATTATGAAAATACCTCCAGTTCCTTACACTACTCCCCTAGCTTCTTGAAAACGAAGAGTAGAATGGAGAAATGCAGATTGGACTTCTCAACTTGCCTGGAGGAAGATTATAACGCCCCTTTCTCCATGGATGAATTTTCCTGTGCGCTCGCCCGTGGGAAAGATTCTGCTCCAGGACCAGACCAGATATACAACCAAATGTTAAAACACCTGCCGGAAGAGGCAAGTCTATTTCTCCTCCGTATCTTCAACAAGATTTGGATGGAACATACCTTTCCTAGGACCTGGCGCGAAGCTATTATTATTCCTATTCCTAAAGAAGGAAAGGACAGGACAAAGCCGTCAACCTACCGCCCAATCTCGCTCACAAGCTGTATATGCAAACTTCTGGAGCGAATGATGAACACGCGTTTGGTCTGGCACCGGGAACAGAGAAACCTACATACACCCATCCAATGCGGTTTCAGGAAGAACAGGTCAACCATGGACCACCTTGTCACCCTTACCACACAGATCTCCACTGCTTTCGAGCTACGTCAACACCTGGTAGCAATTTTCTTCGATATAGAGAAAGCATATGATACTACCTGGAGGTACGGCATTCTTCGCACCATCCATTCTTGGGGTCTTAGGGGCCGGCTCCCCCTTTTTTAGTAGCCTTTCTTTCCTCAAGATACTACCGCGTTCGCCTTGGTGACAGGGTATCCGCCAGCCACCATTTAGAAAACGGAGTCCCTCAGGGCTCAATTCTGAGTGTCACTCTGATTGCCATCGCTATAAATAGTATAGCGTCGTTAATCCGAGAGCCGGTGAAAGCATCGCTCTTCGTTGACGACTTTGCCATTTTCTGCTCTTCCAAGAGTATTCAAGTCATAGAGAGACAATTACAACTTGTCCTCAACAAATTGCAGGATTGGAGTGATGCTATAGGTTTCAAATTCTCCGCATCAAAAACTAATTGTATGCACTTCTGCAGGATTCATCATCTCCATAACCACCCCGATCTTTTTCTTGGAATCCATCTTCTACCTTTTGTGGACTCTGCAACTTTCCTTGGGCTTACTTTCGATAAGAGCCTAACTTGGCGAAATCATATCCGTAAATTGAAAAGCCGATGTGTCGCACCTCTGAACCTCCTCCGCACCCTTACAGGCAGCTCTTGGGGAGCAGACCGTGTGTGTCTCTTGCGTTTGTGTAGAACCCTCATCCGCTCTATTTTGGATTATGGATGTATTGTATATGGGTCAGCGTCACCATCAACCCTCCGGCCATTAAATACCATTCACAACGCCGGTGTAAG
Source organism: Acheta domesticus (assembly GCA_031308135.1). Lineage (NCBI taxonomy): Eukaryota > Metazoa > Arthropoda > Insecta > Orthoptera > Gryllidae > Acheta > Acheta domesticus. The sequence goes on along the minus strand of JAHLJT010008446.1, from coordinate 87,143,337 downwards.
GATTAGTGCAGGCGCCTACCGCACGAGTCGCATCGAATGCCTCTTGGCCGAAGCTGGAGAACCATCTCTGAGCCGAAGGCGAGATATTTTATTAGCCTCTTATGGGGCTAAAGTGTCGGGACTGGTTGACCACCCTTGTCGTCGTATAATCATCCACCCAAAGTATGAGTCCTCGTACATTCTTCGAACATCGTTACCCCATCCCCCAGGTATTAGATTACGAAATCTTCTCCGGGAATTAAATGTCGAACTTCCCACCCCTGTGAAACCCACAAGTGACCGGATTCCTCCTTCGAAACTCCTCCTTCCCAGTATTGACTTCAGACTCTCCAATCTGCCCAAACAAACTACTAGTCCTCTGGTTTACCAGAAGCAGTTTCTGTATATGAGAGAATCCTATCCGGATCATTTATTCTTATACACGGATGGTTCATCGTGCAGCGACGCGGTGGCATGTGGTTTTTACTGTATCAGGGCCACCAAATCATTTCGGCTTCACTCCAAGTGCAGTATATTCACTGCCGAAATGTATGCAATTTTTGAGGCCCTAAAATACATTGAATCAGCGACGTTGCGGCGAGTAGTTATGTTATGATTCTCTCAGCTCTCTTCAAGCTGTCTCCCGTCCTTCGCCAGACTACCTGACTTTATCCGTTCAAAGCCTGATTCATCGTCTTCTGTCCCGCCGCTATGACCTGGTACGTAGTTGGGTCCCGGGCCACGTGAGTATCAGAGGGAACGAACTGGCCGACCAGGCGGCGAAATCAGCGACTCGTAAAACTCGTATCGACATCCCTTCTGTGCCATTGTCCGATGTTCAGGCTTTCTTGAAACGATCCGTGCTTAGAGCGTGGCAAACAGAGTGGCACAATAGCACTTTCAAACTATGTGCGATAAAGAATTCTGTGTATCCCTGGCGCTCCTCATCACGGTCCTGTAGGCGCGAGGAAGTTATTTTAACCCGTCTTCGTGTCTAACACTGCCATTTTTCTCACGGTTTCATTCTTCGAAATGAAACTCCAATCTGTGACTCGTGCAAGACTGTTCTTTCCGTGGAACACGTCCTGCTGTACTGTAGGAAATTTGTTGGCAGTCGACGAAGACATGACCTGGGCAACTCGCTACAAGTGGTGCTCGGGGATGACGATTCTGCGCTCTCGAAACTTTTCTGTTTTTTGAGAGAAAGCAGATCGCTACAAGTGGTGCTCGGGGATGACGATTCTGCGCTCTCAAAACTTTTCTGTTTTTTGAGAGAAAGCAGAATGTATAATTTTATTTGAAAGATAACAATGTTTTATGTTGTTTTTTGGCCCCTTTCCAGCCAATTTTACGTTTTAAGATAAATTTTACGCGCCCTTTTTCTATTTTCCTTCTGCCATTTCTACATGTATGCTTGAAGCAGAATTCGAGCCTTCTTTTTAGCCAATGTACATGCTTTTAAACAGTGAGTAAGTTACATATGCAACACTGAATATTCTTTTCTCCAAATACCAACAGCATGGGCGCAAATGGCCACAGCAGTCGAAGCGCCCTCTAAACCCTATTCAATCAATCAACCAGCTGTCCGAAGCGCAGTACATAATGTTTGTCACAAAATTATAGAAAAACTACTCGTATTTTGAAAAAAATAAGCATGACCTTATTTGAAGTTATGTAGTTTTGATAAATACTTTTACCCCCGCCCTCTTTCTCAAGGAAGAGATGTGCAGAAAGAACGATTGACTTGAATTTTTTTTCTAAAGATGAAGATCGAGCGAAGAAGCCTCGTTTCCTCAGCATGGCCTGTGCCGAGGAAGGTAAAATGTTTAAAAATATAAATGATGTCCGTCTGACGCGAGCCATAGAGGAAGCATATGGGAATCTCGAAGCGGTCGTGCGACAGGAATGGAATGATTCTTTTTGAAGCGCGTACCGACGAACAAATCAGTAAAATTCAGAATATCAAGCAGATTGCGCCGGCCTCCATATGTCAATCACGTTCTATCCTATCTTGAACCTGTGCAGAGGCGTAGACCACGAGGACTTTGCTTCGGAAACTGAGGAAAATCTCTCTTAACTTTTTCAAGAGCCATGGCGTGGCTGAGATGTGTAGGATCAGAAGGAGGGAGCAGGGGAAAGTGATCCCTATTTCGACCTTGATCCTTACGGTTGACCGACCATCCCTCCCGGAAAGTATTATTAGTGGTTTTTACAACCTCCTTGTGCGACAGTATGTGCTGAACCCTTTGCTGTTTCAAGTGCCAAAGGTTTGGGCATACCCAGCAACTTATGTCTGTAAAGCCCACTTAGCGGGAATTGCGGATCATCAGTCCACGACACACAACCGTGTGACAAACCATCGCACTGTGTCAATTGTGAAGACAAGCACCCAGCCAACTACAATTGGTGCCTCACCTTTCTCCGGGAGAAAGAAATCCAAAAGATAAGAGTGACCGAAAAGGTTTCCTTCCCTGAGGCGAAACGTAGATACCAAACCAGAAACCCAGTAGACCTGTCACGATCCTTCTCAATTGCCCTTAAACATAAGCCCCCGGGGGTAACAGAAAGTTGCCAAACTCTTTGTACTCCAGTTGTAGTAGCACACTTCAGTTGTCAGGTGTCGCCGATAGACTTCCCTGAAGATGCGGCGTGTATTCAAGGGACAGTGATAATTCCCACAAAGTTAAAAAAAACTCAAAATCTCCACCAACCATCGATGATTTCCACTGAGGCCCTTAGGCAGACCTGCACAGCATTTTGCACTTTCACTGACGTCAATTGCTGCGCGCAAGCAGCTCGGGGGCAAATGCGAAAATCGATGAAGAGTGGGGACGAGACTCATTCTAAGAGTGGGAACTAGCAATTAGAAGGAGCAATTCGAACCATAGCGCGTAAATTGAAAGAGGAGTCGGCGAGAACATGACTGTCACATTCAGTTCAAGTAATATTGCCTTTTGAATTATATTGTAAATGTTTGTTGTCAATATATGTGTGATATATGATACAACTAATTATACAGATTTGACTTGGACACCAAGTATTATAATTGCTGCTTGTATGGGCTGATAAGGTAATTCGGTTTGCTACGATATACTCATAAATTTAGTGTTTTTCTAAATACAAAATTGATACTGAATTGTTTTTATATGATGGCAGCAATAAACTATTTTTTCATTCAAATGTTCAATTGAATAAGACTGCTCTATCGATGCTAAAACATACTTTTTACTTTCCCGTATACATACAGCTAAATGTTTCTAGGGTGGCCGGTAGGATTCGCAAATAGAGGGGTAAGCTGAATAGTGGTGGGGAGGGAGCCAGGAGGCGGCGCTTCTTCAACGCTCTTACAACCTTTCAGAAGGTGAGAAAGGAAGGGAAGGGGAAAATGGAACTGAAACTGCTTTCGCACCCACTCACAATTAAGATTGATAATTTCTCGCGATAGACCATCTATAGTCTGCCTTCAGGAAATACATCTTCATCATCCCCTGTGTCTTCGCGGTTTTAGCATCTATCGGTTCGATCAAGATGACTGACTTCGTACGCACGGCCGTGTCGCGGTACTCATCCGTGACTCGCTGTTCTCTGAGGAACATAACGTTCGAACCGACCTTCAAACCGTTTGCGTTTGGGTACACCTGTCGTCCTTTATCTTAATGGTGTGCAATATATACATTCCTCGCCAAGTCTTGTCACAAAAGGAACTTGATGTGTTTTCTCAGTTGCCCGCACCTTTTCTTATTGTGGGGGACTTTAATATCCACAATCCCCTCTGGGGTGGTACGAGGACCTGTCCGAGAGGTTCTATCCTCGAAAATATTGACGAGCAGAACTGAATTTGCCCTATTACACTGCTCCTTCGTTATTCCGGGAATCATACTTATTTCTCTGTGGCTTCAAACACTTCGTCAATCGATCTGGGGCACTCTGCAGTCCATCGCTATCTACCATCTTAGAGTAGACTGTTCTCGATGACTTGCATGGGAGTGATCATTTTCCTACTCTGGTCCATTTTGATATCCCAAATTTAGACATCCACTCATCTCGCTGGCTAACCAGTCGAGCTGACTAGGATACATTCAGCGAGAAAATTATAATGCCAGGTAATTGATCAAATAATATCGATGCCTTGGTGGCCCAATTTACCGACGCCCTTCGCGCAGCCTTCATTGCAATCCTGACGTCGAGGTGTCGACTGCGACGCGTCCCTGTGCCTTGATGGAATGCTGACTGCCACCGCGGTGCGTGACCGAAAGCGTGTACTGGCGAGGTTCCCACCACCTCAAACCTGATTGATTTCAAAAGAAAATGGGCAGAACTAGATTAGTAATACGGGAAAGTAAGACCGCTTCCTGGAGAGCTTATATTTCTTCTTTCTTGCCATACCCCCCTCCTAAAGTAGTATGGCGAAAGATCCGACAGATCGGAGGAAGATTTTCTCCACCACCTGTCCCAGGACTTCTGATCAATGGAAATCTCATTACTTCTCTAGAAGAAGTGGTGCTCGGGGATGATGATTCTGCTTTCTCAAAACTTTTTTTTTGAGAGAGAAAGTTGAATATATATTCTTATTTGAAAGATAAGGACAATGTTTATGAGTCAGTCCATTTTAAGTGGTCCAGCACTGGTCGCTCGTCCATCTCGAAAAAAATTCATATTTTGTACATCAATTTCCTTATGTTTTGGCTGTTCAAAAACATCTAACTTTTTTATTGTACCTGGTTTATAAATAGCGGCCATTTTTGTTTCGCGCCGTGCGCCATTTTTCGCGTTTGTATTTACTCTTTTCTAAATTACTCAGCTCTAGGTTGTTGTAGCATTCTAGAATAAAAGGCATTCGATTCAGTATACTCTGGCCTACAAAGCAAAATATTATTCACCTATATTCTAGATTTTATTTGGGAAATATTTACAACCAAACCTATGGAACGCCAATGAACGAAATTCGATTTTCAGAGAGTAATTTTTCAAAGAAGGAATAGAATCACAGCCTTACTTTTTTCTGTGCTTTTACACATAACAGTATAATTACTTTTTGTAAAATATCATTGGTATATGACATACCCCTTGCAAATTATATCCTCTTGAAAATTAGAATTTGGATTTTTTCCAAATTTTGAACTGTGATCTCTCTGTTGGGTAACCAGATAAAAATCTGAAAATTGCACGCATGCTAGACCGTCATCATACCAAACTTCAGTAAAAATTACAACTTTTAGATTTAATCAAGTATTTTTTAGACTACAACAGCTCATGTTTTCCCGTATTATTGGAAGCAGCTACGTATAATTGAAATATTGCACTTTCTGCCCTACTAACATCTTAGCTATTATTTGAAAACGTCCAATTGAACCAAGAAGCGATCAACCACCTGTGCAAGATTTATAGATGTGTTTAACTAGTTGCCTTTGGGGCAAATTTTCTGAAGCCAGTTTGAGGCTAGTTCCTCAATTGTCCGTACGGTGCTCACGATCGGTTTGGGTCGCGGTGTAAGATATACATCTTAAAATGACATCTTAAACTGAGGTTGTTACACATTACACGACCACTCGCGACCTTGCCCAAATGAGATCCAAAGATCGCAGCGCTTATATGCGAGAACTGTGAGAACTAGCCTCACATAAGCTTCAGTTGTAGACTGGGAGTGAACACACCTAAATATCTTGCATAGTGCGAACAACTCACTGATTCCATCACAGTGTTGTCAAAACTATGTGAATTCCACAACTGCATAAAAATATATTACAAAAGTTTTATAAACTTGTATTGGAAAAAGAAGTCTGATACCATACATCTCTATCAAGTCACAACAATGACTCGTAATTCACAGAAATTCGCGACAGCGGAACGGAATTAAATTGTTGCGTTCCCTACATTGTCGATACTCCCTTAAAGAGCTAGCAATTTGTATTTCCAATATTTGAATAGAAATCATTTCTTTAAAGATTAATGTGTAAATGTATAGGGGCATTCCATGAAAATCAGGAACTTTTATGCCTACATCTTTTATTTTTTCTTTCAACTAAAAATCTTATAAAACCTTTCCTGAAACTATAAAGTAGTTATAAATGTTTTACTTTTTCACTAGTTTCTAATTCCAAGAGTGGTACACCTACTTTCATGCTAGATTGTTTCGCGGTTTTTCGCATGCTCGAAACGATACTGTTTTCAGAGGTTGTAATTTGCATAACAACCATTGTTGTGAAGGTTCTGTGTTTTCCAGGACAATGGAAGTATACACAAGAATATGTTTTCATTCTTACAGCTCTGTAAAAGTCTACAAGTAATTAACAAACCGAATCAAATTCAGTGTCCTGCACGTGACTCAAAATAGGTCAGGTTTTGTTTTACAGAGAATATACATCCTGCAAGTGATCTATGAATACATTTTTTCCTTCACTTAATGACTAAGTATTGGGATGTAATAGTTTTAAATCACATTCTTAATATTAGACACAATTATAATAATTTATGTTTTTGTCCCGCACGTGACCGTCTGTCACTGCACGCCGTAACATTTCTTCATTGAAAAGTTTTACTATAAAATATGTTGATTTTATATTATTTTACAATTCAGAAATGGAAATACCAAAGAAATCAGTTAGTGCTAGAAAGACTAAACAAAAAGCTGTAGTAACAAGTTTAGAGAAACGCACTGGCTTAAAGAAATGCACAAGGTAAGTCAACCAATCACGAGGAAAAATGAAAATATGACAGTTACCCATTTTTTCCCGCCCGGACATTACTTATACCTGACCAGGAATGAAAGATGTTACAGTTTGGAACGAAGGTAAAAGAGAAAAATTGCAAAAACATTATTTGACAATGTTTTTATAAGAAGCATCATACTTCATTTTCAAAAAGAAAATCGCAATTTCAAAATTTTATTCTCTTCGTCCAAAAAATGTATTGTTACCAAAAGACACTCCAGCAGACCAATGCAAAATTCACGAAATTTCAAACTGAAATTTACTTAACTTTCTCCTAAAGCTACATACTCAAACGATTTTGGGGCAAATGTACTCTGTGATAGTAAGCTAGACTTGTTATTAGAAGAACATTTGTGATAAGTGTTCCAATATAAACCTAATGCCTTGTCCCACTCAATCAAAACAAATTGTGATTTGGAAAGTATGGGGAAAAAAAGCGGTGATGGTAGGTTACAACTTCCCTTTAACCAGTTTAGCCACCTTTAACCAGTTTCCTTTAACCACTACATGAAGTAGTGACAGCTGATATACCTGATGTGATGAACCGTGTAAGGAATTTGTGGTGAATACCAGAATGAAATCCAACGTGCTCTTTGGTCACGCAGAAGTGTACTTTTTAGTGCGGCAGTCTTCTATAAAGGGAAGTGCAAAACCTACGTAATTTGTTCCGTCAATATAAGAATAAAGACAGTGTTCGTGTTAATCGACTTTTTGTATGAGGAAATCATTCGGGCAAGTGATGATCAGCCAGTCAGAAATATTATGGATCGATGGTCCATCATAATTTAAAAATAACTTTACAGTGAAGATGTTACGCATATTTTCTGAAAAATATAAAAGAAAATTTTCTTGGAAGTATTTTGCAACTGCCCATGGTAAAAGTTTCGTTGATAGAATTGGAATCAATGTAAAGCGTCTAGTGAAAGAAAATAATAGCTCAAGGGAAAGGATGCAACGTTCAATCAGTGAAAGATGTTCCTGAAATTGCTTCTGAAGTTGTTAGCGCTACCCGCATTATTTATGTAGCAAATGATCACATACTGACCGTGATTGCTTCAGAAAAGCCATGAAAGAATGTAGTAGCAGTTCCTGGGATAAAAAATTCCATATTCTCACTGGTGAAAAGAATGTAATCACATGTAAGAAAAAATGCACCATCTACAGAAAAGCATGTTATCAATAAATATTTGCAATCATAATGTTATGTTTTTATCAGTCTCGTATTGTGTCCATTTATATCCTCGTATTGTTACCACATTTTCCATTCAGCAAATATGGTAACATTTGCTGAAATTATAGTTTTTATGGTTATTTGATTTTTTCGGCAAGTGGATAGTAAATGTCCCGCACGTGACCATTATAAAGAAAAAGTCCGGGAACTGATGTTTTCGTGGTTGTATTTACCTGAAACTATAGATTTATGTACGAGGATTTCAGAAAAAAATAATACACGCTTGCTGCACCCGCAGATGGGCTGGTAATCTTTTCTGAAAAGAAGTCTTTGTTAATGAGGTAATATTCACCTGTCCCACACGTGACCATATATTTTTTTGCATTTACTCAAAAATTAGAAAGATATAACAACTTTCTATATGTCAAAAAATAAGTCATAGTTTGCTCTTTGTTTCACCCGTTATTCAAAAAAATATAACTATTTACTTCATTTTTATGCGGTAACAACTAAATAGAAAATGCGTACAAATGTCCCACACGTGACCGTGGAATGCTCCTATAACAAAAGGTGGAATGTAAAACGAACAAAAATAATATACAAAACTGCAAATTCTAATTTACGACGCGGGCTATTATGTTTGTCACGTAATTATAGTAAAACTACTCGTATTTTTAAAAAAAATTAAGCATGATCTTATTTGAAGATGTAGTTTTCATAAATATTGACAAAACCAGCTGCCATCTATCGCAACCCAAAGTACATCCCCCCCCCACACACACACATTTTCTTAATTTTTCAGTTTCCTGATGGTAGAACGGAAATATTGTTAGAATATTAAAGAACACAAAAACCTCGTTCTTAATGGCAATAAAAAAATTGTAGCCTTTTTTAAGAAAATGGCATTAAGCACTACTAAAAATGCGAAATTTGAAGCTTTTTCAAGATTTTTTTTTTTTGAGTTTTCATAAACCTTCATTTGAAGCACTTACATTCACAAATATAATAACGTTTACAAATTGCTGGTAATTTGTATATTAAAGATTTGAGAAAAATTCAAAAAAATACATTTGTAATTTTTGAAAAAAACAAAAAAGTATCTAAAAATGAGCTTTACGTCATATTAAAGAGTACAATTAGCCCTATCCGTTCGAAAAGTTTGAAGAAAAAAATTGTAGTCATTTATGAGAAAATGGCATTTGAGCGTTTCTGAAAATGCGGAACTTTGATCTAATTTTCAGAGAAACAGTTGAGTTCGCGAGGAACTTTAAAATTATTTGAAGCCCGTGCATTCGTAAAAATATTAATGTAAAAAAATCCCCGCTAATGTAAATATTAACGACGTGAGATAAAAGTCGAAAATATTTCATTTTTGTATTTTTTGAAAAAACAAAAGATTAGAGCATTGCGGCGTTCATGTCATTTCATAGAGTACATTTAGTACTATCCCTACCAGAAGTTTAAAGAAAAAAGTTTGAGCCGTTTCTGAGAAAATCTTGTTTTTGTAATTTTTTAAAATTGCACATAATGCACGCAATATTATGCAAAAACTACTAAAATTTTCAAAGAAATGTACATGACCCTAATGAAAGAACTCACTTTGGAGAAGAAATTTTATTTGGAGGAAAAATCTATCTGCATTTTTATAGTTGGAAGCGGACAAAACTTCAAACTTTTGTGATTTTCGAAAATTCAGTTTTTTCAAACATGAGACCTTCGCCATTCTCTTAAATGACCTTCAGACTATCCAACAAAATTGAGTCAAAATTGTTGGCGCCATTAATGTCCCGGGGGCTTCATATAAAGTACCCTCCAAAATTAAAATATCGATTTTAAATTCAAGGGGCCGCGAGATCATTCAGATCGATCGGGGAGGGTCAATTTCGGAGAAAATCGGCTGAACGGTTTTGTCGCTAGCGTTGTTCACAGACGGAGGGACAGACGTTATGCTTCCAATCGGTTTTTCGGTATCAAGGACCCACAAAATAGGGATTCTGGCTGCACCACGTGTTAAGATTTTTTTCTTAATTTAGCAACTGGATTTATCCACTTCTTCCTTACCAGGGCCCTGTAATAAGAGTTTTTCTGGCGAAAATCCGCCGTTTTTTCGCGCATTATTACAGAACTTTCTCTACACTATATGTACGTATAGAATACGGGAAAGTAAAAATTGAAGGGAAAAAATGGCATGATTTCCACATTGAGGATACGTGTTGCCAAGTAGTAATGACATCATTTTGAAGCTATTTAAACTAAAATCTACATTGATTTAAAATAATTAATTATACTTTATAATTAATAAACATAAAAGTGGCCTATTATTTAATTTTCAATATTACGTATGCTTTACCCTAAAACAAACCTACAACTTGACATCTACGTCTTTAATTGAAAAAATCGTCATCTTGATTTTAAAAGCTGAACCGCTTAAAACAAAAATAATTAACAAAATACAACAAATAAATAAATTCAAGGTTTTTTTCGCGTTTAAGTTTACATTCTGCTTACTATTTCTGAAGGTTTCTGCAGAGATACTAACAGTCCCACAGTACTCCTGAGATGCAATGATCGCGACAGAATTTTAGAATAACATGATTTCCCCGGTATAAAATTGTCTGAAAAATTTTTATTCTTGTAATAATGAGCCAAAGTTATTTCTGTCAATGCTTTTTATATGGGCTTTTTATGATTTTTGTAAGGATCTGAAAAAGACTGGCCAAAGAGATCAAATTTGTGTACGTATTTTCTCTTGATACTTACAGAGAGATGTGGTATCACAGTTATTATGAAAACAACACTTTCTCCTCTGCACCAAAGTGTTCAATTGACGTAATGTCCTTAGGAAAACTTTATTGCCAACTACATTAGTAAAATCACCTATACAGCAATCACACTCCATTTTCATAAACGGTCACACAATTGTGCACACACAAATTAACACGTTTTGACGTAAAGGGAAGACAACACTGAATCTCATAGACCGGGAGCCTGCAAGAAAATCGACGTATGATAAGCTCAAAGCTAAAACGTTTTGAGAAGTTAGCCAGTGTTATGAGGAACAAGGAAACGCAAGTATGGCGGCCTGTAGGTGTCGGCGTTTCGCAGCGCAATTTTTTAAATATGTCGAAAAAAAATCGGTCATTGGGGAATGAGTACACAGCTAACTCTAGTACAGTAATCCCTCAACATTCGCGAGAGTTAGGTTCCCTAAAAACCTCGCGAATGTTAAGCCTATCTTTTAATGAAGAAAGGTGGGTTAGGTTTTTGGATATCGAAAAATTGTTTAAAGAAGAAAGAAAAATCTGACAATCGATTACAGTACAACTGATTAAGCGCTACTACAAAAAATTCACAATTAACATTCCAAAATGAAGAAATAAAATAATGTTTGAAACTTATTTCGAAGTTGAAAATGATTGGATATAGGATTTGCTAATTATTTGGTTTCATCACCTTTCTCTCTGTTCTAATATCCAAATACGAAAGAGTTCCTCTTAAATTTTGAAGTTATTTCCATGTTTGGATCACATTCGAATGCCAGTTCCACCAGAGCTTGTTGACTTTAGAACGCCACCAACAGTTTTGACATTGCAGTTGCTCCAGGACGCAGTTTCGCTTCCGTTACTTCATCATTACCGTCGATGGGGTTTGCTTCACTGATGATTCCCGAAGCTTCTCGACAATGAGCTCATTATGAGTTGCACAGATCCTGAATGGCTTTTTTGTTCATTTGACCAAAACCCTTACCTCCAGTTTGGCGCAACTGAATTTATTTTACAATTATGTTATTATGTCGAAGTCGCGAATGTTAAAACTGAGAGCATTTCTCCAATCGCGAATGTTCGGAACTCTCGAATAGCGAATCCGCGAATGTCGAGGGATTACTATAGTATATTGTTCCTTAGATAGCCAAAGTGTGAAGGAGTTGTATGCCATACCGAAACGGCGTCTCGAACTGTCCGCCATACTGCATAGAAAGTGTCATTTTTTTAATGTCCGCTTGGATTACGATCTCAAAGCTATTTTGTGGTCTTATGGTAGAAAATTCTTTCTATTGCCGATGAGAACACGCCATACCGTTGCGGCGTCTCCAAGTAGCCGCCATACTGGTTCAAAAACGTCAGATTTGTCACTTATCCGTGTATGATACGTACACACCTGAGACAAATAGTTTTCAATTGATTTTAATGTCTAGACGGCGAATCTGTAAGTGCCATACCAATTGGATGTCTCGAACGTGAGAAATTAACCTCTAAAGTTGCGAATGATTTATATGTGTAACGTATAACAGGTACACGTGCCATGCTTATGGTGGTAGGATGGTAGAGGATGTAATTTTCAAGGGATACGTCATATACCAATGATATTTTACAAAAAGTAACTATACTGTTATGTGTAAAAGCACAGAAAAAATTAAGGCTGTGATTCTATTCCTTCTTTGAAATATTACTCTCTGAAAATCGAATTTCGTTCATTCGCGTTCCATAGATTTGGTTATAAATATTTCCGAAACAAAAAACAGAATATAGACATACAAAAATTCGATTTGCAGGCCAGAGTATACTGAATCGAATGCCTTTTATTCTAGAATGCTAGAACAACCTAGAGCTGAGATATTTAGAAAAGAGTAAATGTCTGCAAACCCGAAAAATAGCGCATGGCGCGAAACAAAAATGGCCGCCATTTGTAAACCAGGTACAATAAAAAAGAAAGTTAAAGATGTTTTTGAACAGCCGAAACACAAGGAAATTGATGTACAAAATATGAATTTTTTCCAGATGGTCGAGCAACCAATTATTAAATTCTGGGCCACTTAAAATGGATTGACCCTTATGTGTTTTTTTTTTCTTTTCTTTACAACCAATTTTACGTTTTAAGATAAATTTTACGTGCTTTTTTTTCTCCTGCCATATCTACTTGTATACTTGATGCAGAATTCAAGCCCTCTTTTTAAGCTACGTTTATGCTTTTAATCAGCAGGTAAGTTGCATCTGCAACACTTACTAAATCCACTTTTTTAAAAAAATACTTCGACATGGGCGCAAATGACCACAGTAGTTGAAGCGCCCGCTAAACCCTATTCTATCCAAACGTTCTATTTTTTCTAAAATCTTCAGGAACACAGCCTTAGAGATTCTGCATCTGTTTACGAACTGAGCATCGTCCAGAACTCATAAGAATGGTGTTTTTTTTGTTTTTTGAGAAATTGTTAGTTCTTGGCTCATATTTTTTTTAAGACCAGTATCCGAAAGCTTAGCATTAAAATTATCTCCTTTGTTAAAATTTCGTCACTCCGTGCAGCCATTCGGGACATGAGTAGTCCTTTCCGCGTGCTGGACTTCGCACTCATTCTTTTTTATATTCTTATATTATATTATATTTATATTCTTTATATTCTTTTTTATTTACATCATTAATATGATTTTCTTATTGATCTACACTTAAATTTTAATTTAAGACTATGAAAAGAAACGTTTTGGTAATTGTAAACTATGTTTGAAGCCTTTAAAATCCGCGCGCGTTTTTTTGAGCCCTCATTTCGCTAGATGCGGATGTAGTCAGGGTTGGTTATTTTGATGACAAGACTAATCTGTAACTTGTGTTTCGATACAAAATGGTTTCTATTGTATGGGAATCAACATACTGATAATCAGTTTTTGTCAACAATGTTCGTTCCTATCACGTATTCATAATTCAACTAATATTAGTAAAGAAGTGAGGGAAAGTATTCCTGGGCTCAAGGAAACGTTCGCCACTTTAACAGGAAGAGAATAAAATTAGTCAACGAAATACACTTCAACAGCAAGAGAATAAATTAGTCAACGAAATACAGTGTACTAAATAAGCGTACAAGAAAAGTCGTGTGACCCGTACGCCCTATGCACTCTAACCTCACAAGAGTTTAACGAGTAGTCGATGGTAGGGTGTACCGGGTCGCATATTAGCATTCTTTACCTTCATTCGGAACCAGAAGAAAATTACAGCCCGTGATTGGTTGACATTTGTGAATGGCCAAGCGTGGCAGATTCAAATAAAATACACAAGGCCTAGGACGAGAGCTGACTTTGGTTGTTTCGATAATTCTATTTTCTTCGGGCAGCAAACCAAAATAGTGCAATGAAAATAATGTCGATACTTTGTCATTTTTGAATAAGTCCTCCATTACCTTGAATTGTAATTGCCAAATTAACATACGTGTTCCAACATGTCCACTACCGCAGGGCGGTGTGTTGGTAAATCTTCACGAAGCTGTGTTCTGGCTAGTTGATATTCTTGATATATGATGTAATGGGTTAGACATATGTGATATCAAGTTACTAGTGTAATTGGAAGAAATTGTGGTGTTTGAATTGTATCAGGTTATAACGTGAAACATCACCAGTGTGTCATTAACCTAATTACAGAAAACAGACTTCCATTAACAGTTCATTTGACTAATTGTTTGATCATGGTGGCAAAACTATTTGTATTTCAGAGTTTGACAATGTACATTCATTTTAGTGTCTGTAATTTGTTTGATCACATTTTTTGCACTTGTGTAGAACTGTGGGCACTTAATTTTTACAAGGCAAAAATATTGTGTTTGGAACATTTGTTCTTTTGCTATTTGACTCATGTTGACTGATTTTTACAAATTCTTTATTACATGTGTGTATTTTATTACTCAAGAATTATCTACATTTGTGTGCATTACTGCTCTAAAACATCCAGTTTAATACAATCTGGCACCCTTGTTTCAAGTAGTCTTCAATGAGTTCCTTATTTCTTAAATGTGTGTGATTTTTTTTTATTGAAGAAACATTAATTTTTATGTAATCATTGCTGTTTCAACTAATTCGACTTGAGTGGTGTAATAAAAGAAATTAAATTTGTTATGAGCCATCAATTAGGCATTGTTAAAAGATTGGCAGCACTAGAAAAGATTTAAGAAATACAGCAAATATTTCAAAGGCCTAGATGAATTAAAACTTCATTACTGTGCTATGTACTAATAAGTAAAATATTAAATTATGTTAAGGAATAATATTAAAAGCAAACATACATAAATAAAAGTAAAAATATTAATTTAAGTTTGAAAGATGTTCAACATACTTATTGACCAAAATAATGAATTGAGAGATACCGATTTTAATTTTGCCCACAGACTACACACAAGTTCAATTTTGTATGTAATTCTTTTTCTCTGACAATAATGCTAGTTTTAATATTGCACTGTTGATCATAATTCATAATAAAAATATGAACATTAATTATTTATTTTCAGTGTATCTAACTCACAATATATTGCTGTTGGGAAATTAATAAATTTTGCTTCTGGATTTGTAAAACATATGAGTGAACTACTACATAAATACTTTCAGTGCTAGAAACGTGAAATCTATTGTGCTAATAAGAATAATGAATTTATTAATTACCATTGTGCATACATAGGAGTCGACTTAAGTTTCAATTACGAAATTGAGAGTTGTATGGTTGGAATCCACTGCCCTCCAATGTATAGATACAAAATTTTAAATTGTGAGTTGTGGGACAGAAGTTTGAAATCTACTAGAAATTAATACATAATTATTATTATTTTTATTGTATGATTATTTTTTTAAGATTACAAAATAAATACATTCATTATTGGTGGTTACATTCATTTTGATTTTGATGAGCTGTTTTTGATGTATTGAATATTGTAATTAATGTTGACATTTTTAAGTTCAGTTATGATGATCAGAAGTGTAAAACTAAAACGATAGTTCCACAAAAGAAAAAAAAATTGTAATAAAATGTAATGTGTGTGTTGCTTGTATGGAGAATTATTTAACAAGTAGGCTAAATCAATTCAGTTTTTGGGGTCAATATCAACAAAATATGGCAAAGATATTTAAAACTTAATTTAATATTTTTATTACTTAGTAGTGTGTACCTTTTGAAATATTTTGTGTATTTCATAAGTCTATATTTCATTGCCACTGTTTATCCATGTCTAATTAACGTTATCAGGACTCGTAACAGACTTAAATTGTTATAATAATAATAATAATAATAATTATTATTATTATTATTATTAAATTGTTTAGATTAAACATATCAAGTCAAATTAGATACAACAGCAATGTTTACAAAAATTCTAGACATTCCTTCTAAACAATAATTACACGTATTTAATACAGAAGAAGGCTCTAAGAATGTATAGAACAAGGGATGCCAGATTGTATAAAATTGAACATTTTAAAGCAGTACAGTAATGTAAATATAATTTTTTTCAGCAATAATATAATACACATATGCAATAAGGAACTTAGAAAAATCTTTCAACATTTGAGAAGAGGAGTCAAACAGCAAAGGAACAAAGATTGTTCAAAACAGAATTTTACTCCCCTGGAAAAATTAAATACACATACATGCCCCCCCCCCCCGGAAAAAACAAACAAAACAAAACAAAAAAAAAAACACAACTAAATGCATTACTGATTTAAAACTAGCGTATGCTAAAAAGAATAGCCAATGAGAACAGTCGAGCTACAAATAATTTTGTCACCACTAATGAACATTTAGTCCAATGAACTAATATTTGAAGTCTGTTTTCAGCCCCAATGAGATCAATAACACAGGCGATATCTCACAATTTAACCAGATTTTCATGGTGTACCAATATACCACCCCATGGAGGTAGACATTAGGATTATTGTGATAATTCAGTGATCACGATTCAAGTTTATTATTCACTTTATTTTACAAATCAATAATTATAGCATAAACTGCCCCAATATATAAAAAAGACTTTATAGAAATAAATAATTTATATAGGTGTTTCCCAGTGAGGTTGGTATCAATCCTTGGAAGCCAGTGAAATGTTAGAGGGGGATTATAGTGATCAAGGGATAAACTTGGGGGTCAATTGCCAAATATGCTCTGGTAACTGATTGGTGGTATTCAAAATTCTATTGATTACAAAATATTATTGTTAATTGTTTTTATGTAAAGGTTTACAACATCACTAGGTTTTATTTCCAAAAATCAATAATAATAATAATATCAATAATTATAATAATAACTAATTATCTTCTAAAGGATATAGCTGAATAAGGCAGTGAAAAGTACCCCCAAACCAAATCAACAATCGTAATGCTCATATGAAAGAGAATAAAAAATGCGTAAGTAAAAAAAAATTCTGTTTTTCTCTGTTTTTGGAAAATCTGTTTGGATGGACATGTTATTTGCATGTACACTCCTCATATGTCGTGGGGCTGTATAAAGTAAACAACTCACTCACAGCTTTTCCTTTGGCACCGCATGGTATGTTGGTAAACTACAGAAACATGCTCTAGCATAGAGGTTGTTTTGAAGATGGCGCCATAGACAAATCCTTGCTGTTAGACTAAGAAAATATGTAGATATCAAGGATATTTTTTAAAAATTGGTGCAATTTGTAACAATGTTGTATTACGTAGCCACATAGTGGTATCGGACATTTGGAGTAATTTTCCTTTAATCTAATTAGTTGTGGTCAGTCCGTGCCTTTTATTTCTTTAAGAACAGGTCCCTTTAAATTATAGACAGCAGAATTTTGAAATGTTTTATCCCTTAAAAATTTTAACTTGTTCTTCTATTTTTTTCCTTTTCACACCTTCCACAATGTTTTGGGAGCTTCTGCGCCCCAATCTTCAGGTTGTTTTTCATTAAACAAGATTTTAAGTTTACAGAAGATTTTCATTATCTTGTTCGTAGTGACCCACCAGGGAAGTGTTATATTATTTACAATGCCTATTTAGATTAGATTAGATTTATAATTAATTCTGCAATTAAGTAGCATTACTTGATGGCAGAATATATTTGTCATGAACAGTAATTCTGCTGGCACTAGCTTGTTCGGGAACCCGACTTTGCTTCATGGCCTTTTATCCCTTCACCCAGAGCTCGGAATTTTAGATCCCGGGGTTACCAGTGGATCCCCCCAGCCATGAACCTATGATATCTCAAATTGCATAAGCCCCCAACTTCATCGATTGTAGTAAAAGAATTCGGCTAGTGAACCAGTCTTACAAAAGCTTATGGAATTGTGAAAATGTCATTGTGTTGCATTGAACGAATCATTTATACGGCCAGAACCTGCACTCTTAATATATTATTAAAACGTAACAAAATTAGAGGACTCACAACAGCACACACTTTCTTGCATTATTGGAAACAGTTGGGAAATATTGAAATATTGTAATTTCTGCCATACTAAAAATTCAGTTAAAACTTCAAAAAGTCCAATTCAAACAAAGCTCTTGTGGTGGGAATGTGCGTTTATTTAGACTGCCAAGAACAATGGTCATTTCTTATTTTCACTAATTAAACAAACTTCAGTAAATTTAACTGTTACTGTATTTGTAGCACATTATACAGACAAAAAGTAATAATTCGCACAACCTTGCCTTGTTTACATTGAAATGAGCTGACAATTTCTGAATACCGTAATTGAAAATTCGCTGTTTTTCTCCGCCGCATTAAAATACTTTCTGTATGCTGTGGAGCTGTAGCAAAAAAAGTAATAAAAATCTCATTCAATAGCTGTATATTGCTTATCGTACATTGCCAGATGACATTAAACAATTTAAATTGATACAAAGTTAAAGTGTGAAATAAATTTTTTTCTGCTGCATAACTGTTTCTATACAATCAGAGAGTATACCAAGAATCAAGTAGCTAAATAACGTTGATATTAGCAAAGATATTAAATGAATTGGTTACCATTTCAACTGTATAATTTTAAAAGATTAGATATGCTGATAACAAATATTGTAGCTCAGCTGCTGGGTCAGTGCTCCCCCCCACCACCACCACCACCGCAATTTCAATCAGGTTTTTCATCCAGTTTTCCTGATCCTTTAACCTAATGCTAAGATGGCCCCTTGCTTTGCTTCTGGGCATAAATGTGACTGCACTATCTGTGCTCCTTTTCATTATTTTTCATGCACGTGAGTAATATGCGATGAAGGATAATAGCCAAAATTTGTAGCTCTTCTTTTTTCTTCCCTCTTTGCAAAAGTTTTTTTATTACACGAGAGCTAATATTTTCTCATTAATTTTTGCCCAAAACTCTCATTTCCACTTGTATTCATAATTCAACTTGTTTATGGGTTAGGGTAGAGGTTCCAGAATTTAATAAAACCTATACAGAATACATATTGCACAGTTTTAACTGTTTTTTAACATTAAATAAATACGCGTACCTCACTACCTTAACAGTGCACATACTGGAGAGAGATTACTGCCTCTTTCCACTACCATGATGGCAGTGGGAAGCACAACGTGAAATTGTTTTGTTCCACTGATGGCCAAATGAGATTACACTTTGTCAGCATTGTTCATTTATAGAACATTCCCCTGCATTCAGAGGTGGTTAGGATTGTATGTTAATAAGAGATACTAAGTTTTATTTAGATTTTAGGTTAGAATGCCCCAGTTTATTCTTTGTATGATTTGTCTTTAATGACTGGATGTGGTTCTTATAATTGGGGTCATGCAGGAGAGAATTGTGCTCTTTTGCACTATGTACATAGATGTTGACTGCAGTAATGACTAATCTGAATAAACAATTCATGCACAGACATTTTTACTCACCTTTATCCATTCCTGAAATGGTAATTGCTGGAACTGCATGCACTTGTAGAAAGGGCATTTGTCCTTGCACAATATGCACTGCATACTCTCGGGATTAGACGACCAAATACATTTGGATATGCAAGTTGGGTCACACTTTCGGAGTTCACTGTAACAGAATTTAAGGGAATTTTTAGAGTATTATCCTCATTGAATTCTAGAGCATTTGCCCTATGTTTAAGAAAAGAAACAGTAATTCTTGTTTGTTTTTCATATTTTTGGAAGTATTTCTAAGATACCAAGATTATCTCATTTTGAAATCCAGTTTTGATAGTATTAAATGTTGAATTATTTCACCTAGTGGAACTTTAAGTGTTAAGGACTGAAAGAAGGTACCCCTGTACACACTGGTTAATATGACGTGAGAGGAGATGAAGGGCCCCACCTGTTTATCACTGAGGGCACGAGGAGGAGGTTGTGTGGCAAGGACAATGTTCTGGCTGTACCCTCAGGAATGATTTTGGTAATCACTTGGAAAGGAGGCTTGAGTTAATCTCGGAGGGGCCCTGAATGGAAATCACCACATATGAATCCCAACTTATATCTGAATATGAACCTGGGTCCTTCAGGTCAGGAAGCCAATCCCTTTCCACTGAGCAACCACAACTCCCATTAGGGACTTTTGTGCACACCAATTTGTAGGGATGTGGAAAAGGAATGCTTTCAAAGAGACTGTTGTTGTTGTTATTATTATTATTATTATTATTATTAATTAGAGATCAATTTAGAAGATCTTTAACAAGAACGTCAATAATCTTTGCTTTGTTTGAATGTTTTTCACTTATTAGCTGACATGCTATTTTAGAATTTTCACCTGCTATATTTTGAGAGCATATCAGACTAGAAGATTCACCTTTCAAGTTCAGAGTCCAACATTGTTTACTACCATGGTTGTGTATACATCATAGAATTACATGACGAGCTCATACCATATTATGTATTGAAAGTTTGACAACTGGAAGATGATTAATGTGCATTTTGTTAACGTTTAATTTTTCAGTGAAATTTGCTAATGCAGAAAGACCTTTACTTTTAAAATTCTCATATCCCATCTAAATAGCATCATTTATCGTTAATCTGATATCATGCCACACCTTACTGTTTCTTTTAATAACGCATTTTAAATCTGAGTTAGAGTTCTGAAAGTGATTTTTAGATTCTCTTCGGTGCTACTTAACCCTGAATCTACCAATTCCATTTTAGTATTATATTTTAAGGGATATTGTTAAATAATGAAATTTATAAAAAAAACTTATGAGTGTAACACTACTACTGGTTTCAGTGAATTTGAGAAGTCTTCACTACTCTCTTCAAAACTTGAAAACGGACGTTTTTTATTTGTTCATCAATTTTCCTGATACTTTTAACCTTAAAATTCTAACACTCAGTACACATTTATTCTGAAATAAATAACAGATTTCTCTACATCAACACCGGTATAAATCCATTACCCTGGGTTTCTGCTGCATGTATTCAAGCTAAGAAAAGGTTCTTGCCAGTTTAAGAAGAACAGCTAAGATAAAATTTGCACTGCTGCTTGTAGAATCATAGGACTTTAAAAAATACCTATCAATCCTGGAACTGGGAATATAACAATATGTTGTCAGCGCTAGGGATGTGACATCAATGCCAATGTTTTGAAAACAGTGGTATTTCTGTAAAAACATTGATGGTACCACTATCAGTTTGCTAAAAAAAAATTTCACGGGATTATGCAATGTAATTCTGTGGAATTTACATTTGGCAAGGTTGCAATTTATGTATGTTCACATTACACAGATTTCCGCATTATACACATTCTGCATTGAGCATGTTTTACAGTATAAGTTTTATTGCTGTGTAGCAGAAAGGAATTAATTGTCAAGTTCACTTCTTAATGTTATTGTCGTAACCAGTAAAGTCTTGGTTATACATATCAATAACTTGTTCTCATTAAGCTATAGATCCCCAATCGACCACTTGATAATCATTGACCCCTTTCTAAATATCATTTACCTCCAGGAGGTTGACACCAACCCTGTTGGGAATCCCTGGTATAGATACTTAGTGCATAATATTAATACGGCCGCACAAGAATCATGGGGAGAGGGGGAGGAGAGAGATTCATTCTTGTACAATTGGTGTGAAGAGATTATAAAATACATGGAAAATAATATTCAGAAAATTAATTAAAAATAATTATTCAGAAAAAACTTGTAATTTTCAGAAGCTGATAAGAGTATGTAAATGGTAAATGGTGAAAACATGTAAGAAATAATATGACCAACCAAATTTGATTAGAAGGAATTTCATTATCAAAATGGAAACCATAGTTTGAAGAATTGTTAATTAAAAGTTTGTTTTCAACATATGTAGATATATTTAAAGAATATTATACGTCAACATTAGAAATGGCCATTAAATCTTTGAAAAATTGAAAGCAACTAGTAGAGGAGGGATTAATGCAGAATTTATTTGAAAAAATTTTAAATGGAGAAAATCCCTCTTGAGAACCAAAAAAAGGCATTATTTCAATTGTTTGTAAAGGAAGAGGAGATGAATGTACAAATTATAGGGAATTATAGTATTAAATGTATTTAGTCTTGTTTGCAGAAGTGATACTAAACTAATTTTTAAAAGAAAAATAAGAGTTGAGAAGACTTTTGAGCTGGTTTTAGAGTGGGCAGATTGACCATTGATACTGAAAAGGTTAATAGAAAAAAATAATGCAACAAAAGTGCAAAGTGAAGAAATACAAAGAAATCTCAGAACCGTTTTTATTCTCAAAGATGTGCATCAAGGGTGCAATCTGTCTCTGGCTTTATTTAAAATATATTTAAAGAAGTCCCTAGCAACATGAAAAAAAGACAAGTAAAGATATGGGTGTTCCTATGGGAAATTAAATACTGTACACTTTATTATTAAGAGATGACCCAATAATAATAGCACAGGATGCCAGAGATGTGGATTGCGATTAGAATGCGAGTGTGTAGGAAGTTATTCTAATAATACAAGAAATAACTGAAAATGAATATGGGAAAGACATGTTATGTGAGATGTGGTGTAAGTAACTAACATTTGATTTTACAGTATGGAAAAGGGAAAATTGAATGTTGTTCAACATTTAAACATTTGGGAGTAGAAATAAATGCAGATGCAAATCAAGATAATGTAAGATAATCACGATGAATAAATTAAAGATTATCAGCTACATCAGTACTCAATAAAATATGATGAGAAAAACAAATACTGTAAACTAAATTAACAGTTCATTAATCTCTTGTAGAAGGTGGTGTTATATATGAAAAAGAAATGTGGAAAATAAAGAAAATTTTAAAATTAAAATTAATTGTAACAAGTGGATTTTTAAGGGCTTTCGGGATATCAATTTGTGATAAAATAAGAAATGGAATTATAAGAGGAAAAAATGAGTAAGGAAATACAATTTTTAAATTTTGTATATAAACTATAGCAATGGCTTTGGCATTTTAAAACAATAACATAAAATAGAATACAAATGATCATTTGAGAGTGGTTTCCTGTGGGTAGGAAGAAAAGGGAAAGATCAAAACATAGCTGTTGAGGAGAAATTGCATGCACAGAAATGCATGCACTGGAATCTGTTTATAAACACTAAATATATCTAGAACAATTCTATGTCGCCTACATGGTATTATATTCATGAGTTTTTATTGAATCTTTGGGTGACTCTTATCAGCTGCACTTGCTTACATAGGACTGTTATGTCTGACACTAAAGCTCCACAGAATGTGCAGCAATGCAGGCTCAAGTTTTTATAATGCACTGAATTGTGTCATGAATGACAAACTCTTAAAGGGGACTTAGAGGAAAAATAGCACACGTTTATATATTTTTATGTATAAGAACTACACCAAATATAATTTTCGAAATTAGAATGTTTAACATATTTATTAGCAGCTATGTTCCAATTTCCTTTCAGAAATTGTTTTATCTATGTGTATTTTTCTGAGAAACTATAATGGTTAATTGTTACCATTTTTTTAGTTTTAAGTGTGTGTATATATATGTATATGTGTGTGTGTGTGTGTGTGTGTGTATATATATATATATATATATATATATATATATATATATATATATATATATATATATCTCGAGATGTAAGTGCATAAATAGGATTGTTGGGATAAAATACATTTTAAACAGTATTTAAGTTTAAAAATTAAAATTATTCTTCCTTTTTGTTACTTACATAAAAACTAAATTAATTGTTTAAATTGTTTTGAGGGAAACTTAAAATCCTTTTAAAATGTTGCAAACTGTTAAACTTCCAGATGAAATAGTTTATCATATAAATCATCTTGTATATTTTCATTATTTTGCATCATTTTGTATATAAATATTAAAAAACAAAGACTTGAGAAAAAGTGCAGTTGTTTATCACTTACATAGTTTTTTTTCCACTAAAATGCTCCAAATGAATGTTCATCTTTTTAACTCTCTTCAGACTTTCTCCTTGTTTTTTGTTGCTGCTGTGCAAATTGAGATGCATTTTCTCCTGCAGTGATTAGTCTCTTCAATATCTTAAAAAAATGTTCACAGTTCACTAGTAAAGAAACTTATATTCTTACTACTTTTGAAGATCTAAATGATGTTTTGGGGGAACTTTTCCAAATCATTCTGTTAATGCTTTGAGGAGGATTTTGTGTCTTCCCAGGAGTATTTTTTCAGCAAATGACATTCATTGATCGATAAAGAGTATGCTGGTATCTGTAACTCACTTGGGAGATTGTTTTTGTGTGGCCACTTGTATTTTCTTGTGTTAGTACACTTCTGAACTCAATCCATTAAGAGGATTTTCAATTGTAGAAAGAATGTGAGAAAGTGTGGCCCAAACTACTCTTCTCATATCCTCTACATTTGAAACATTGTTTCTAATTGCCATTCCATAATAGCTCTAAATGTATTAAATTTCCCATCTCCCAATTTCTTACCCTTCAAATCTTGGAACAAGTTTCGATAATCTACTCCCTATTGTCTTTTGCACTTGTGTCTTTTACTGTCTCCATAAGGCAAATTTTCACACACAATCTTCAAAGCATTGGAGTCCCATCTCCTAAATGCTTAATGTACCTGG
The DNA here is from genome assembly GCA_031308135.1 of Acheta domesticus. Taxonomy (NCBI): domain Eukaryota; kingdom Metazoa; phylum Arthropoda; class Insecta; order Orthoptera; family Gryllidae; genus Acheta; species Acheta domesticus. Next base: position 87,118,739 of record JAHLJT010008446.1, on the reverse strand, counting down.
CGTCATGCTTTTCTATCGTCCTATTAAATATCTTCATACTGCGTTCTTTCCTCCACTTGAACCATCATTTCTGTGACAGGTCTTGATATGTTGCTCTTGCCATTAAGCTTCTTCATGAGGAACATTTTTTAAAATATTTTTGTTGAGAGCATTCTCAGCAAAATTGGCTTACTAACTGCATATCCACCACTTCGCCTGTGTCAACTGCAATTTCTGTTTATACACCATCTACTGTTCGATGCACACTTCCCTCCATGTGCCATCATATACACGCTAAATCATTAGATTCATCATCATTCACTTTTACAGCATTGACAGCTACTTTTTCTAAAGTACAAACAATCACCCCTCGTTTCCCATCGTCTCTTACACTCGCGCCTATTACTGACACAATGAATACAACTACAATAATTTTTAATTGCTTCAGATAATGAAGAAAGATCAATTAATATAAATCCACTGGTACATTCGTCAGTAAATACCTCACTTGACAGCTCCGTCTGTACTTTCTAGCATGTTGCACTTACTGGAATGGATGAAATCAACCTGACCTCGGAAGTTTCTAGTAGTCTCCTGTTCCATAGATTTTCCACTGTGCTCATTTTTATATTCTTAAACACTTTTTGTGATCTCTCCCATCAGTTTCTGAGGAATAAAGCCACTACAAAATGCAATGAAAACTGCACAAACTGCACTCACACTAGGCCAAACAAGTTCTAGATGAAAAGAATGAACGTGAATCTTTAGTCAAGATATAACGAATACCGCCAAAACAAGCACAGCCTTCTACAAATGCACTAGAATCTGCCATGTACAGAAATACGCACGAAAACTCGCACATTGTTGCCTGTGCAGCATTTAAGGAACAAAGACAAAAATCGCCCCTGCTGAAGGGGACGTGACTCCGCTCTGTTAAAATTTTAAAGGACATTTCGCCACGTATGTCGTGAAAGAATGTTCGCAAGACATGAAGCTGGGAATGGGCGATTTAATCGCGATTACTACAACAATGATTTTATACGATTTACGATTAATCGAAGAATTGAAATCGATTATTTTTACACCGATTAATGTACACATCGTTTAATTGTTCCGATTTTTAGCTTGATTATTTTAATTCAAATATTTTCAAGACGAGCAAAATATGGAAGTGCATCTCTACGTTTGGATTTTAGCAACGGAATTCCTCGTCTGTTTATCTGTCTCCAACTGCAAAACATGAGACAAACATACGCGATTCATAACGTTCATAAACGTTCACAAAACTAATAAAATATTATGTCACTATGCGCAGTTGTAATGTTACGTAGGTTATGTCGCAATACAGTCATTATGTTACGTATAAAATGGTACTTCATTATCAATGTTTTAATATTTGAGTGATATTAGTATATTCAGTACGAAATAAGACATTACCAATTTTCCTAGAACTTCCTAGACTCTACCAAGTATTTAAGAAGTTACAAACCGATTAATTTAAAAGTTAAAAATTAACGATTTTACGTACTATTTAAAACCATGTTGAAATATACATCTGAGATATTAATCTATTATTTAATAATAGTCCATCCCTACGTGAAGCACGTTGATTGTGCAGTAAACGGAAAATACTTGGGCAACTTTTTACCTCCATTCCCCCCTAACACTGGGCGAAAAATACTCTCTGCGTTCACTTCTAACAATTAGTCTTGGCTTGTTTCAACAAAGCTTGTACGAGACAACGCTGTTTATTAGAACTTGTAGAGCGTCTTTTTAGGAAGTGCTTGGCGTTATCTGCCGTGATCGGTGCTGTTCTGGTGTGGCCAGGACATTGTATTTCTGTTTAAATGTTCAAATTTCGGCGGATCTCTACACCGCTGATTTGGGGGAAAGTTAAAACTCCAGCGCGTCTAAGCAAACTAGGTTGCCCAAACAGCACGTACTTTCTCGCCCTTATTTTCACGCAAGTTTATGCGAAAAGTACTAAAATTTTCGAAAAATTGTACCTGACCATATTTTAAAATCCATCTTCAAGGAACAGATTACATTAAGGGGAAAATCTCAATCGTCAATATTTTAGTAGTAGGAAGACCCCCCCCCCCCCAAAAAAAAAACTTCCGGGTTTTCATTGAACATAAAACCTGCACCGTTCGCTCAAACACCCTTCACACAAACGAACAACAAAATTTAATAAACTATGGGGCAATTTTTTTTTAATTTGTAAAATGGCCCACAGGGTTCGTGTAAAATGTCCCCCAAAATTAAAATATCGATTTCAAATTCAAGATCGATTGGGGAATATCAGTTTTAAAGCAAATTGGCTGAACGGCTTAACCGCTAGCGGTGTTCACAGACGGATTGACAGAAGTTTTGCCGTCATTCGATTTTTCGGTATCAAGGACCCACAAAATATGGATTCTTGCTACACAGCGTGATTTTTTTTTCTCCTTCTAAATGTACCAAGTTGATTTATCAACCCTTTTTGCTCCTTTGTCTCGCGAGGCGGAGCCTAAAAGGTTTTTCTCGTTGCAGACCCTTCAAATTCCCAGGTACCTGGTTGTATGCGTGGGATACTGTACTCAGGTTTCAAAATATTTTTTCTATTACAAAAATATCTGAATTCATTTGCCCAATTCATAATACAAAATTTCCTCTCTCGCACTTATTTTCCCTCTCTATCACACTCGTTCTCCCTCCCTCTCTATCACACTCGTTCTCCCTCCCTCTCTGTCGCACGCATGCTTCCTCCCTCTCTGTCGCACGCGTGCTTCCTCCCTCTCTGTCGCACGCGTGCTTCCTCCCTCTCTGTCGCACGCGTGCTTCCTCCCTCTGTCGCACGCGTGCTTCCTCCCCTCTCTGTCGCACGCGTGCTTCCTCCCTCTCTGTCGCACGCGTGCTTTCTCCCTCTCTGTCGCACGCGTGCTTTCTCCCTCTCTGTCGCACGCGTGCTTTCTCCCTCTCTGTCGCACGCGTGCTTTCTCCCTCTCTGTCGCACGCGTGCTTCCTCCCTCTCTGTCGCACGCGTGCTTCCTCCCTCTCTGTCGCACGCGTGCTTCCTCCCTCTCTGTCGCACGCGTGCTTCCTCCCTCTCTGTCGCACGCGTGCTTCCTCCCTCTCTGTCGCACGCGTGCTTCCTCCCTCTCTGTCGCACGCGTGCTTCCTCCCTCTCTGTCGCACGCGTGCTTCCTCCCTCTCTGTCGCACGCGTGCTTCCTCCCTCTCTGTCGCACGCGTGCTTCCTCCCTCTCTGTCGCACGCGTGCTTCCTCCCTCTCTGTCGCACGCGTGCTTCCTCCCTCTCTGTCGCACGCGTGCTTCCTCCCTCTCTGTCGCACGCGTGCTTCCTCCCTCTCTGTCGCACGCGTGCTTCCTCCCTCTCTGTCGCACGCGTGCTTCCTCCCTCTCTGTCGCACGCGTGCTTCCTCCCTCTCTGTCGCACGCGTGCTTCCTCCCTCTCTGTCGCACGCGTGCTTCCTCCCTCTCTGTCGCACGCGTGCTTCCTCCCTCTCTGTCGCACGCGTGCTTCCTCCCTCTCTGTCGCACGCGTGCTTCTCCCTCTCTGTCGCACGCGTGCTTCCTCCCTCTCTGTCGCACGCGTGCTTCCTCCCTCTCTCTCTGTCGCACGCGTGCTTCCTCCCTCTCTCTCTCTGTCGCACGCGTGCTTCCTCCCTCTCTCTCTCTGTCGCACGCGTGCTTCCTCCCTCTCTCTCTCTCTGTCGCACGCGTGCTTCCTCCCTCTCTCTCTCTGTCGCACGCGTGCTTCCTCCCTCTCTCTCTCTGTCGCACGCGTGCTTCCTCCCTCTCTCTCTCTGTCGCACGCGTGCTTCCTCCCTCTCTCTCTCTGTCGCACGCGTGCTTCCTCCCTCTCTCTCTCTGTCGCACGCGTGCTTCCTCCCTCTCTCTCTCTGTCGCACGCGTGCTTCCTCCCTCTCTCTCTCTGTCGCACGCGTGCTTCCTCCCTCTCTCTCTCTCTGTCGCACGCGTGCTTCCTCCCTCTCTCTCTTCTCTGTCGCACGCGTGCTTCCTCCCTCTCTCTCTCTGTCGCACGCGTGCTTCCTCCCTCTCTCTCTCTGTCGCACGCGTGCTTCCTCCCTCTCTCTCTCTGTCGCACGCGTGCTTCCTCCCTCTCTCTCTCTGTCGCACGCGTGCTTCCTCCCTCTCTCTCTCTGTCGCACGCGTGCTTCCTCCCTCTCTCTCTCTGTCGCACGCGTGCTTCCTCCCTCTCTCTCTCTGTCGCACGCGTGCTTCCTCTCGGATACTGCGGGAGAGAATTGATATTGATTGGAGGGAGGCAAACTCGCGAACGAAGTGCAGGTCGGAGCTGGATATCGCATTCGAGCGCCACCTTGTGTGATATAGCATATATATAACATATACAACTTATGAGGTCCACTCATTTTACTATTTAATTGTGTGTTCTGAAATGTAGCTTACCATTTATTGCTGGATTTTTATTTATAAATTCTTTTGGCGATGAAAAATAGTGTCTACCATCTGCATCTCATTAGAATTTGCTTCTTTTACTTTTTCAGAATCAACTTCCACTTTGATGATAACCCATACTTTCAGAATGATGTTTTGACAAAGGAATTCCATTTGGGCTCATCTGGTAAGTAAAATGTATGCGGAGCGTAAATGCTTGGTGCGAACGTGAATATTTGACATGTCAACCTTGGCATTGTGTATACTAGAGTCCTGCACGAGACGATTTTGCTCGAGCGCCGCGGCAGTGCACATAAAATTCGCTAATGTTTGGCCAATGGGACAGGGTTTTGCTAGCCACAACGTACCAAGTGAATTTGAAATTCGCTCGACCATGAAACCCGAACATCTCATGTCCGGTATGAACGACTCCACCAATTTAAGTGACGATGTCGAGTGAGGAACGTGAAGACAAAAATGTTGTGAGTTTGAAACTACAAAACCAACTACATAAATTATGTAAAAAAGTGACCGATATTTTTAACATTATTTAATGAAAGACGATATTTTAAAATTCGATGTGTTGCACTAGATGTTTTCACGAAGTCAATTTTATATTTCTGAGTGAAAAAGTACCATAAACGTAGTTCGTAAGGTTGATAGAAGTGAATGAAGTAATAATTGATAATGCCACTGTCAGTTCGAAGAAGAGAACGCTCATTTATTTTCTACCTTCGAGCAGATGTTTGTTTTCCCGAAGAGATGACCCCAATGTCCTGATACTTCTTTCGCCTTTGCTCGTATTTCGCAAGTGAAGAAGCAGTCGACGCATGTACGAGTATGCATACCTCCTCCCCCTTCGTACCACTTCCTTTGAAGGCGAACTGAGGAAACTCTGACCCCTTGTGATGACTCAGGCTTTCATATTCACGCTTGGTAGTTCTTATATTTTTTTGTTTGTCAATTAAATCTTATTAAAAATTAATAAAAACGGCATATGTCAAATATTCTCACCTACGCGAACATCTGTGTCAGAGGTTATGAAGTCATTTTTAAAAATGCAATTTAAAAAAATGTTAATAAATACATGTATTTTTTAATTTTGACGATGTATCTATGTTGCATTCCAAACGCCATGCCGTCAGGCCCATGAATCATCCTACCGCGACCGAGCACTGGATGCTCGAACGAGCAAATGGCACGCCTTGCAGCTCTCTAGTGTACATTGTAGAAT